>CM073778.1:57236383-57737529 GCA_037158775.1 Hetaerina titia | reverse complement strand
GTCCGAAAAATAAGTGTACTGAGCTCAGGAAAAAAATTTATTACACTTTTACATATCTTAAGCTAATATTCCTCAAAATAGGACCCTTGTGAGTCGATACACTTGTTCCAGCGGCGTTCCCATTTCTGGAACGCTCCCGCGAAGGTATCATCGGGAACCTCTCGAAGACACGTCGTCACGGCCTCTTTGATGGCGTCCAAAGTCCCGTATCGCGTTCCTTTCAAACTCCTCTTTATCTTCGGGAACAGAAAGAAGTCCGGTGGTGCCAAGTTCGGGCTGTAGGGCGGGTGCGGCAGCGTTGCCATGCCGTGCTTGGCCAAGAAGTCCGACACGACAAGCGCGGTGTGAGACGGCGCATTGCCGTGATGCAGCCGCCAGATGTTTTTGATCGCTGGCTGGTCGCGGGCGACTCGTTTTCGAAGCCTGTCGAGCATTTGAACGTAAAATGCAGCATTTACAGTTTGTCGTTCAGGTACAAATTCGTAGTGGACGACACCCCTTTTGTCAAAAAAGACTTATTTGCCGCTGGAACAAGTGTATCGACTCACAAGGGTCCTATTTTGAGGAATATTAGCTTAAGATATGTAAAAGTGTAATAAATTTTTTTTCCTGAGCTCAGTACACTTATTTTCCGGACGAACCCTGTACCACTCATAAACCACCAATCAGCGCTCATCCTCTTGCCTCAAATCCCAGGTTTTGGATACAAGCTAGTGGAACATATTTTAATTTTCAAACCAAATATAGTAAAACGAAAATGTTTATAATTAACTGTTTTGAAGCCATTTTAATGAGCGCCATACTGGCGAGATGAATTTGTGAATATCCAAATATGCTATGTGGACATTTACATTAGTATTGCAATGCAGCACAATAACCTCGTGTAAGAGCGACGCTCTTACAGTAAGTATATAGGGACGTTTCTTGGACTCCCTCAGGTAATTTCATTACGATTTCAAAGAAAGCATCCCTTGGTCGCAGGGACGTATATTGCATTGGTCTGGTGTAACATATCCCTTCAGAGCCATGTCGAGTCCGCCGGCTTCGAGCATATGGGGTGGAAACGAAATAATTATGAATCACCCTTATTTTTGGTGGCGGTTTTATGTGGTTAATTCTCTCTATTACCGTAGCCATGTTCACTTGGAGTGATCCAATTTCCTTTTTGGAAACCTGAATCTTTTAAATTTGTAAATGTATTTCAGCAGGGTTGTTGTGGCTCGGAATACAAATTAATAAACATGCAAGAGTTTCGGAGGACCATTGACGGTCCACTCCGCTTTTTCAGTATCATGTTTCAAAATGATTTTCCTCCAGGCACTCCAGACTAGTGGATGTATTTTATCATAATACACGTTAATATTGACGATTGATATTTCTTTTAGTCCTAAATAGTTTTAATATGCATGATAAACGTTAAATTCAATACTTAAACAGATAAGAGCACATGTAAAGTCTGAAATATGACACACAAACTCACGGTACATTATAGTAGTAGTAGTGGTTAGGAGGGCAGGCGGCCAATAAGTTTAGTTTAGTTTTGTTGGGGAGGCGACCGACTAAGCTCAGGTCATTTGCGCCATTAGGGTTGACAGGAAAGGATGAAGGAGTGGACTACCCGGCGACGGCATTAGGCTGCTCTTAACGAAAGGCGCCAAGGGGTCCGCAGCTTAACGTTCCATCCGACGGACCGTGTACTCGCTCAAAGTAGTCGCCATAAAGGACCTCAAGTAGGGATCGGGATACCACTGAAAAATATCTATCGCCGCCGGGATTCGAACCTGGGCCCTCTCAGTGGAAAGCTCGCACGTTAGCCACCGCACCATCCTGATCCCCGGCGGCCAATTAGGAAGGTAATTTACGCTATTAGGGATAGGTGGGTAATTTGTTAGACAGGACGTTTAGAGAGAAAGGGTTGAGAGAAATTAGGGATCGCCATTAGACAATTTTTTTCGATAGGCACCTCAGGTATTCATTAGGTATAGATTAGCGATGGTGAATTAAGATATCTTTATTGGTTAAAACTTCCCACTCTGCATATTCTTTTGGACATGCAATAGAAGAACGGAACATCTTCGTTAAAACAATTCAATTGTGAGTCCGTTGGTAACCAGATATATATTTTCCGAAGCAACTGATACCCTTCTCAGATTTTTTCTTTGAAAATAACCCAATCGATGAGCAAAAAGGCGAAATGTGTGATCCTTTGTTTCGTAAAAGAATAGATTTTAGTTTAGATTTAAGAAAAATAAGCAATGAATCATGCAGCTAAGTGATTTTTGGATGCGTTCCTTTGCAAATGGGAGGAATAGGAGTCGTTTCCGTTGTCTAATGATGGGTCTTTCAAAGATACCCTAGGAGAATCTAAACTATCCAAAGGAAAAGCAGGATCTATTTGCGTATATAGCAAATGGAGCAGGTACGTAGTCTCGTGATATGGTGCGAGACCAAATTAGTCGACGGAGGATGTTGGAAGTCCGCTAGCCAAGTGTTTACGCCTATTTTCAGCAGAACTTTTTCTATCCTTTTTTTCCAGCCGCCAAGCAAAGTAAAATGGTTTAAATTTTAATGTGTGACGTATATTGGGTACTAGTGGGGTACTAATTGGGTACTAGAGAAAGAAATTTCCTCAGTTTATATTCGTGACACTTCAAATTCATCAGCCAATAGAAAAAGTTAAGTATCATATCGTAAGAAAGAATTTCGGCATAGAATCGCATGAATTTAAACTTATTTAACCATGACTCCTGCTGATTTATTTACAAGGGAACGATTTGCTATGAAAATAAAAATTATTTTACTTCTACGTCAAGTTGTCATATTTATAAACGTGAAAATTACAGCCAGCAAAAATGGTTACAGCAAACGAAGGCTTGAAGTATTTTAGCTAGGTACGCTCTAGGAAGACATAACAGGACAGATAGTGTGACAGAAATGTTAGAGACACTAGGATGGACACCGCTCCGACTCAGAAGGAAGCTGAACCGGCTATGTGGGATGTTCAAGATAGTAAATAAAGAGAAGGGGTGGGAGGAGCTCTCAGAAAGATTAGACAAACCAAATTACATTGGGCGGAAGGACCATCAGTTCAAAATAAAACATAGAGGGCACAAAACAAACATTAAAAAAAACTCCTTCCTCAATCGTGGAATAAAAGAATGGAATGAGTTACCTGAGGATATCTTTAAGTCCTTACCTTATTCATTAAATAAATTTAAAACGAGGTGTATGCTCTCCTTAAAATAATTATCCGTAACGTGTGAGTGAGAAATGTACGTGATAAAACCGTATGTACTTGTGCTATGAATAATGTGTTAACGGGACGCGATTTTGAACGGTATATGAAATTGAAGAGTACGTGATTACGGACGAAGTGTGGCGATGGACGGTGCGTAGTATGTACTCGTGTGGTGTACACCTAATCCTTGTGTGATGGTAAAGGAGAGGTCGGTAATCTTAAAAGTGTCATTGAATATACGAGCATTTTGTCTCATATCTGTTCTTCTTGTGTGTGTATGTATGTGCATTGTAAGAGTTACCAGTGATCATACTGGACCGTTGCCACCAGGAAAATTGCCTAATTGCAACGAAGTTTATGTAAATAAATAAATAAAACTTAAATCGACGCAGGTGTCTTCTCTTTCCCTTATAGGAAAGTCGGTTTGAGCAAACTTCCCATGGCAAATTTTTTTGACCTTGAGACACAGGACACAAGAACAGAGAGACAGGTTGTTTTAACCTTTGATGTCAAGTGGGGACAAGCAACATTGACGATTGATCGTCCCAAGCTCCTCCCCGGAATCTTAAAAATAATCTCAGAATATAATGCAACCATTCCAGAGAGTAAAAATCATTCGCCTTGAATGATTTTTACTCTCTGAAATGGTTGCATTATAATGCACACATAGCGGGTGACTCCGTTAAAGTTACTATTACAGTTTCTTGAAAATTAATCTCTGAATAGTTAGTTTTCACAGATCTCCATTAGTAATTTTAACGATATAATTATCCTATTACGCACAACTGTTTTTTTTCTGATTTTTTTCTTTTGCATGTCTGTACAGAAAATTTTGTTCCTGAAATACTCATCTTGTTTACTTAGAATTTTGTCAAAGTTGCTATTTTTGCCATGGATACACCTGGAACCTGGGAGAAACAATAACTAAAAAAGTCATAAAAGTATTAGTAAAATTGCACATGACAACCATTAGTGTTTATCATATTTTTAAATTTTTCATCTGAGGTAACTGAATAGATCGCAAGTCAAATCTTACTGAGTTAAGTGACCTACTATTATGTTAGGTGACACAGAAGACGCATAGTACGTTAGCTTGCAAGAAATAGGACCGTAGAGATTATTGAACTAAAACTTAAAATGTTAACAGGACCAGAGGGGAATAGACATTTAATTGTGCTTGTAAATATCGTTGCCATTCACATACGTGTGGGAACGTTTCAGGTGGTAATAAAGAGGGAGTTGTAAATCAGAATTAATAGTTTTAATCCTTAAATATAGCATAGAATTTACAAGTAACAAGTTAATTTTTTGTATTAACGGCTTAGGGAAGACATTTGATGAACCCTGACTCTACACATTATTTAAGTGCTAACTAATATGGCACAACCGAATCCCACATTTTACAATAATTCATTCTTCATTTCAGCATACGCTCCCTTTATTCCATCCAAAATAACTATTTTTTTCTACATTTAACTGGCTTTCACAGCATTCTCCCTTCTGTTACTTCTTTCAACATCTTATTGTCTATCAGTATTTCCTACCTTCTCTTATGAGAGTGATTTCCATCGAGAGTGATTACAGGGTCGCACCCAAAAGTGGTAAAACTGATTTTATCTGGCGCGAACGGAGCGGTGGAGGGGGTCTGCCTGGAAGGGTAAAGTGGAGGGGGCTCTTAGCAACAGACCGACACCAACCTCAGTCGCTTGCGGGCTGTCGTTGAGTGAGGACACCGTTTTTAGTGAAGCAAGGTTTTTGTCCGCGTCAAAAAACAAAATGAATCTGAATTTAGAGCAACGTTATTCCGTGAAGTTTTGTGCAAAACTCGGGAAGACGGCAACTGAGATCCTCAATATGATCAAGCAGGCTTATGGGGACACTGCCTTAAGCCGTTCCACAGTGGCACAAGTTGTTTAAAGAGGGTAGGGAGCTCGTTGAAGACGACCATCGTTCCGGACGGCCGTCGAAGGCAAGAACTGACACGAATGTGGGCAGAGTGAGGACACTGCTGAACACAGACCGACGCTTAACCAGTGGAGAAATTGCAGACCAGTTGGGTCTGTCTGCATCCAACGTCCAACGCATTATTTCACAGGATTTGGCCATGCGCAAGGTGTACGTGTATGTTTGACTTCAGAACGCATGCACCAAGAAACACGCGCGCAAAACTTCATTTCCTCCTAAGTTTATTTATGCACTCCGTGGAGCATTATTGCTTCAACGAAGTGACTGGGGATAGGAGGCAACAAGCGAATACAGTTTAGGATGGGAGAAATGATGATATGAGGGTATATCATGGATAACTCTCTGAAGTATCCCATGTGCATACGTTGGCGTAACTTTTACAAGCTTTCAGAATTATTTCCACAGTGCCACGGTTAAATTCATTCAATTTCTCTTACATACGAGATATTAAGTAGCGTAATCTTGTAATTAACTAGTCCAGCTCTCCCAATTTTCGTATTTCCATTGGCTCCAATTATAATTAAGCAAATATTTACGTGGATCTTTCCATTCGTTCATAACGATTTAAATGAATCAGCTAGCTTTGTAATGTATTTTCATCCACTCTCTCTGTATTAAATACCAAAATGCTTGAGGCACAGTTACTCAGAGGTCTAAATTTCGCGAAATGAAAACTCTAGTTAACTTTTTCGTTCGACTGTTTTCTCAGTATTGCTTCAATAAACCTAATCCATCTTTAATGGTACCCTGCAGATATTTTGGATGTATTTTTCCCAATTTAAGGTTCGTAGTTATATCAGCAAACAAGTGTTTTGCTTCATCCACTTAACTTATGTTTACTTATTTGGATCCAAAAGTATAGGATTGAGTAGATGCGGTAATGCGGTTACGCCCACGTTGCTGCTTCATGAGGAGGCGTGGTACTGTGATGGCGGACGGAAAATTTGTTGGAAAAGAGATTTAATCGAGAAACATAGAACGACATTCTCCAGGATTAATTTGTGTATTTGTTTGTTTTGCTTTTGATAGTTATTAAACCAGTAAATGAAACTGATGATTTCTCATCACGTATACTAAATGGCGACTGCTACTTAAGCAAATTTCAATTTTCACAATTCTTCATTCCTTACAGTTTCAGTGCTTAATAATTTGTTTTCCTAAAACTTTACTCTGGGTATTTTCATGAATGTTTAATTTGAAAGAGATAACGGGTGTTTCATGAAAACATAAGGGATAAAGTACTTTTTAACAGAGTTTTACTATGCAAACGTATCGTAACTCATCAATTTTTAAGGGTGGTTTTTCAGAACTCGTATCGATTGATACGATAAAAGCGAAGACCTTTTTACGAGAAAAACTGACTTTCGGTTACATTTAATATAAGTTTGTTGATCGCAATGGTGTACCAGAAATTCCCAGAATGTAACATGTGGATCCAGTAAAATTTAAAATTTTACCCGATTCACATGTTCTCCTTATCGTTCCATTGTATCCATTAACCGTACTTACTATAAAGGTATCAACAGATATTACTTTCCACTCAAGATGTTTTCAGCATAATAATCTCCTATGATCGTCATCATCCAGCAAACTTTGGGATAAAAATGCCATTTTCAACCTTCTTTAACAGACCCTCATTCATGAAAATTCCTCAGCAAAGTAGGCGACCTCTTTTAAGTTTTCTATCCGTCCTAGTTATAACCCAACTCCCACCCTCCGGCGTTCCCCATCCTGAATACTCTTTCAAAATGTCACCTCTAATATTCTTATTTGCTGTCCACACTCATGATGTCATTTAATGATTAATAAATGCTAAGAAGAAAGTTAGTCCGGCCGTCTTTGGAGATGCTTTATTTCATCTTCACTGAGGTAGCATTCACTAAGATAATATTGGATTTTAGCCAATGCCATGACAAAAGCGACTGCTGGTAAACAAGAATTAAGAAAACTGTCTGCCCTGTAAGCATGAGTATGAGAGATGAATGAAAGAAGACACACCGAGAGTGAAATTACCCTAAAAAAAGACGGAATTATTCCCATCAGAAGACAGCAGAACTAGTTTGGAAGCATGAAAGTTCTTCATTCATAACATTTGGAGGATATCTCATTATGATAGAGGGACATGGAACAATAACAGCAGAACAAAAGAGAAGATTGGAAGCAATGGAAATATAGTGCTAGGGAAGAATAAAGAAAATAAGATGGACGAAAAGAGGTTCCAATGATAAAAGTCTTAAGAAGACAAGGGGAAGAAAATGCTTGTTGAAAGCGCGGTGAAGAAAAAGGCCAGCTCATTTGGGCATACTCTGGAGGAGAACAGCATTCTGAGAGTAATGGAAGGAAGAATGGATGGGGAGACTTTACTTATTTGTTCATTTCCTCTCGAATAAAGGTCTCTTGAGTTTGACTAGGAACTCTTTTACAGCATCAGTCATTAATGAATATTTCAAACTTGGAGCGTGTTTAAAAAATTTTTTTCTAAAATTTCTGTGTATATACTGCTTGGTGGGAGTTTAAAGAGAGGGAATATTTTATTTACTTGTACAGAAGTTGATTGGATCAAGGCAACGAGTCCTCGAGTTTTAAATAGAGGGAGCTGTTGAGCATTTTTTTCTTTTGTTCGTGGCTCTTCCATCTTTGCCGGTTGAATTTATTTTGTGGGGGGGGGGGAGAAATTATCCAAACTATCGAGTTGCGGAAGCGATCATGTGATGCCGGGATCCACCAATGCCGAATAATATGTCTTAATGCTCGCCTTATCCAATGGAAATCCTTCGTTAAAAAAATTTCCTCTCGTTGCCAATGCATCTCGGAATAAAAGCGAACGATTTCATTTTCGCTCCGACCAGAATTTCATTACTTTTTCCTTCCATATCCATTGGGCACGGCACGGGAATCTCTATCCTTAAGGGGCAAAGACAGGAGGCCCAGATCCATGATGAAGAAAGAATCGTGGTAGGTTTTTTTTTACCCCGTCGAATTCGTGGAATAAAAAGAGACAATCGACTGTGAAAAGGAACAATGGAAGAGCGCCCGCGATTTAAAGCGAGAGTTCTGCCAAAAAAAATAATAAGATAATAATTGCACGGGAACCACCAAGAGCGGCAACATCAGGAGGCCGCGGGAATGAAGAGTTGATTGATTTTAATGAAGTTTCTCGCAAGCCAAACTCCTACTCTTCCTACTCTATCCCTCCCTACCCGTACCTCCCTTTCTCTCTCCCCTCTGGGCCGTCTCCAGTTGCTTGAGACGGGCGGGAGCTGGAAAATGGGGTGAAATAGAGTGGGTTGGGCGGGGAGGTGTGAGTGGTGTAGTTAGGCAAAGAGTTTGGCGGGGGGCAGCATAATGCAGCGGGATCGCGAGAGGGGGAGGAGAAGCCGGTCGAGAGCGAGGAAAACGATGGCGGGCATAAAGCTTCCTTTTAAACTTTATAATCACATTTCCTCGAGGCTAGATCCAGACAGAGTTTTCCGAACGGGGTTAATGAGTCAGATATTTCGAAATTAGATCTAATATCTCTCTCCCGCTTTCTTTTCTCTCTTCTTTTTTTTTACCCCTTTAACCGTGCACTCTCCCAATTCTTTGTTGAACCTCGTAGCCTTTTTTTTTAGGGAATGGGAGAGGGTGCGGTTCCATTACGATCCAACTTCTCCTTCTCTTTCCCTCTCTCTCTTTATCCCCCCCCCTAACCCGTCCGTTTGAAATTCACCTCAATATTTACTTGCCATCTCCAACACTTTAGGCGCGGAATATATTCATTTTTTTTTGAGTTTATGTATATATTTTTTAATCTTTAAAGTATTCTTATTTATTATTTTTTATCTCGCGGTGCGAAAAATAATATAATCATCTTCCTTCGACTTCTAGGGCGATTACACGAGAGGGCAATTCCGTGTCTGAGAATTTAATTAACTTCGTTAATAACGCGTTTTCCGACTCTCTTTGGAATAAAAAGGTCCTATCTACGGATATCACCGTTATTATTTTTTTTGGGAGCTCTTTGTTGACAGTTATTTGGCCGTGATACCCAATAAATTGAAAACAGTCGTTTACTGGTGTTAAAGAACGTCCATTTTGTTTATTTTACTTCTGAAAGAGGGAAGGAAAGGTCAAAAAGCTGCTTTATTTGGATGTTTATTTCAATGTATTAATATTTGTTCTCGTTAGCCACTATTGAGCTGGTCCATCGATTCATGATTGCGACGTGTACTCTTTAGTTAAATAAATTTCAAAACCTTTTTCCCACGAAAGAGCGAAATGACAAACTTTTTCATATTGGATAAGGATTTACGTTACTTTTTACAATAAAATTTTCTCTCAGTCATTTCCCCGAGTTTATTGGGGCCATCGTGAATTTGTTATTTATTGGATAATTTCATATTTCGTTTCTTAGCATTTATTTTTTTTCCTACCTTTTAATTTTTTTCCTTTAAATACTGACTTATTTGAGTTAGTTAAAATTTGTTGTATCCTTATTGCCAATTAGTATTCACATTCTATGAGTTTTAATTTCCCTAAAAATTCCAATTTTCTGTCTGCTGACGCAAAGACTTCCTTCCTTTCCTATGTAACTTGTGAGCCAACATTTTATTTTGGAAATCCGTTCAAATTTCTATTGCCATTTGGAAATATTTTATTTTTACTTTTTACGCATAGATTAGATTAATTGCTTTGAGATATAATAAAGATAAAAGGCGGCGTCGAAATTTTGATGAGTTGAAACCCTGTGATTTAATTATTGTCGAAGATTTCAACTGTTTAATATGTAATTTTCTAGATCTTTGAAGTCCTTCGGATGTACGCTATACCTGTATCTATTGAGATGTCTCTTTGCGTTTGCTTCGTATTTTGGGAAAAAGTTATGTATGTATCAATAGGGATAGCATAAATTACTGCAATGACATTATACACACACATACTATACATAACACTTCCATACTTGAAGAGTATTTTTCTTTACTATATTTTACTCGTAAAACACCAAGACAAAATATTATATATATATATATATATATATATATATATATATATACTGTAGATGATTTAAGCTTTGGGCCTACTCCGAGGCCTTCTTCAGGTCTGACCTGAAGAAGGCCTCGGAGTAGGCCGAAAGCTTAAATCATCTACAATGTGAGTGTCCTTTTACGTGTTATCTGTTTTATTCTGTGTTCTATTGTGCCGTCCAAAAGTTATATTGCTCTCGTGAGTACTTCCGCATCATCGATATATATATATATATATTCGTAACATTTTTATGAAAATCTCACAGCCTATATATGTATAGTACAGTCTATGTATATGAAATTAGCACTCGTGGCCAAAAACAAAAACACTGAAACACACAAAAAAAGAAAAGAAACAATTTTTCGGTGGTCCACGCCACCTTTCTCAAGGAAGAGAAGGACATGCTAATGTCATATGCAAAATATATATTCAAATACGAAATCCCGCCACACGGCGAACAAAATATTCATTCACAAATAGAAATAGATATAAGGAAAGAGTATAGGAAAACACATAAAAGACGAACACAGGACAGGTGGTGAGGGCGGATTTGAGCATATCACAAATGTAAAAATATTTCCTTAACCGGGAAATATTATTAAATATATATTAATGATATTATGAACATATTAGAATATAATATTATTAATTTTCCTTATTTTCGTCCCGGTTAAGGAAATATTTTTACATTTTTGTGATCTGCTCAAATCCGCCTTCCCCACCTGTCCTGTGTTCGTCTTTTATGTGTTTTCCTATCCCCTTTCCTTACATCTATTTCTATGTGTGAATGAATATATATATATATATATATATATATATATATATATATATATATATATATATATATATATATATATATATATATATATATACATATACATGGCCGGTCCTAAAAAATAAGTGGAATAAATCGGGGAAAAAATTTATTGCAGATAAAAATACAAATCATTGAAACTCTTCAAAATAGTGAACGCTTCCTGAAAGGCATCGACGGAAATCGCGTTCAGGCACTTCGTCACGGCCTATTCTTCATAATCCAGTGGTCCAAAAATAGTACTCAAAGAGTTTACTTGGGTCGTACGCAAGGTCCCACGTCTTGCCACCAGTAACCACCTATTCTAAAAAATTTGTCACTTTCACGGTGGTCCAAGGCAAGATTGTCACACAAGCTTTCTTGTGTCTTTTATTGTCTTCTGCCAGCGCCTTGGGGACCATCTTGGCACATCTTTCCCATTGCTAAATCTGCTGTAAGAATTCAATAAACTGTGGTTATTTGAATATTGCACCCTTCTACTGACACCCTTGCACTTGGGAGTCAATCAAAATTGAATATTTGTCTCACTGTTTGAACATTTTTATCACACTGCTGTTGATGGATGTCCAGAGCATTCCTCATCGTCAACCTCCTTGACACCAACACTTAATAGGATGACGCCCTTGCAGCCGCCTCACTGGGCAACAATACTCCACGGATTACCTTTCATCTGGGTCCTGTCATTCGACTTATCTGACATGGGTGATCCTACCTGGAGGGAATATGATTTCTTCCGCCAGCACACTTGCGGGGGTCATCAGAACCCACAAACCCTTCCACCTGGTCAAGATTGTAGTTCATAGGGACGTATATACAAGGGTGGTTTGAAAAGTCTTCGACCTAACAAAGATACAAGATATTTTTCTGAAATTTTCTGTGCCGGCAACTTGTCAGACCACCTAATTTAATTACTTTAAGAACTTACTTTTTGAAGTTCATCTTTATTGGCATCAGAATTGTACCAAGAACCAGTTTTGAGATTAGCACAATGCTGGACGCTGTTTAGAATGGCCTTAAGAATGGAGCTTTGCTCTATTGCCTCTGAGTTTATAAGGCGATTAACACGGATATTTGCTGTATTGAAACATTGGAGACTCATTTAATAAAATTATTTTAGATGTTTTCATAGTCTCATGAACCTTGCGTTACCTGTACTTGCTAGTTCATTAACGTATGGCAAATTTAATGTGAGTGATCAGGTGTGTCTTAAATAAAGGTAAAGCTTTAACAGGTCAAACGAAATTTAAGTACGATATTTAATGCCTACGTACCGGTCATCGTTTTGATTTCTCGAGGCTGACAAACCACTTCTCCTTCTCACCAATTCCTACCAGAGTATTCCGTCCAATTCCACTCGATACGGGGGTTCGAATATTGGATTACTTCCAAAACCGAACGCTCCATCCCCTTCCCGTCCCCAATGATTCGCCGTCAGTAAACAAACGAAATGCGTCTGACGCATCAATTACCTGGGCTTTAACGCCCAGTTCACATCGCAGTAGAAACCTGGATCAGACTCCGCGCTTTCGTTCCTAAGACTGATGCGTTCCGACTACCCTCCTTCGCCCTCCCACCAAAAAGGGGCGTCTTGCTACACGTACCTGCTCTCGTGAGTTTAGAAAATACCCTCTCTTGGATCTCCTTCGTAAGTTAAATCTCCTTAAGATAAACACCTTCGGATGTCTATCCCATAGTCCTCTCACAATCTCGTTTCTCAATCATTTGCATCCGATTTTCTCGACTAATTCGATTGACGTTCGGCGCGTCAAGAATCGCTCACGGATCCCTAGTCCCTCTTACCTTCTTCTCATTCCTTCCCCTTTCGGGCCCTCAAGACCCTCAAGAATCTGACGATAGCAATAGGTTGTCCCTTTCAACCACTTCATCCAAATCGGTCTGTCATTCACACTTCGATGCCTCTCCGCAGAGAAAAGTTTCGCAGAAAAAGTACGAAGTGCGTTTTAAGATCACCCAAATATTTTTCCGGAACTGGGAGTAGATATAAAGATAAGATTGAGGTTATAATACGCAGGCACTATTTATGAATACATCCCGGAGATGGCTGAATCGTAAAATATACAGGATACGTTTAGCTGCCGCTAGAGGGAGAAGGATTTTTATGACTAAAAATAGCATCGTTTATTCTAAAATATCAGCTTATGATCATCCGCTTTCTTCACTTGCGGCATTTAAAAACCATCGAAATCCATCGTTAATTGAGTGAAACACGCGAAGATAGGGTTAATGGATCTGAAAAATGTGAGGCCTTGTGTGCGCCAGTTCAAGGAAGGCTTAACGTTACGTGACAACGAACTCAAGAACCCTCGGGCACGGACCAGTCTGATTTTCCTATGGAAAAAGTACAAAATCAACAGTAGTATTCTCAGTAACCGAATAATAATGATTTCAATGCGAAAAATATACACGTTTACGAGAATATTGAGTTTAGAGGTAATAGAAGATGCAACTTTATAGTACGAGTATCAAGTCAGAAAACACTAGTAAATCTTTGACATAAGTGCACCTCGTAAAACATTTTTCTTCCTCAAAAATTAGATACCGAAGTAAAACGGTTATTCAATTCTAAATATGTGGATCGCAGTTCCTATTTGTCTTGATTAGTGGCATGATATTAAATTAAAACAGATCTTCAAAATATTCATCCTTTTAATGCCATAATAATCATTAAATATCCATTGAATCATGACAAATACCGATAACTTGTCTTTAAATTTTATTTATAATTCTTCCATTTTTCAGTGCCCACGGTGACATTCACTGCCTTTAGTAAACTATTATTCCTGAGAGTGTGCACAGTAGATTTCCTTACTTGTCTCATTAGTTCCGAAACTTGGTCGTCGAGGAGAAAGATAAGTGTAGTTTGGACACTTTTGAGGCCTAATGATGCACATTAGTGAGAACGGGAGATATACCATTGAGTGATAGGTGTGGTAGGGAATAAGTGATGTTTGTCGGAGGGAGGTTGTAAGGTGCAGGAAAAGTTGATGCAGGAGATATTGATTGGAAAGGATATTGAAAAGTGTGATGCCGGAGCGAAATTGATATTTTGTACGAAATTAAGAAGGCATGTGCACCGAAAGAGAATGTCAATGGTTTTATGTGAAGCAGAGCTTAAAAGTGCTAAATTTCTTATAAGGCTACGTTGTTTGATATTTTTATCTCTTTCTCGTCCCTCTGTTTGTTCGATGGGTGGCGCCATATTAATACTAACTGTTATTGAAACCTCAAGGCATAAATTCAACCGAATAATAATAAGCAGTATGGTAGAAATTACATATTGATTGACTGCTAAATACTTGTAATAAAACCCGCAGGTCTGGATTCGAATCGCGGAGGTGGAAAAAATTTCTCAATGAGAGGTATTCCAGTCCCTACCTCGGTTCAATATGGATAAAATTCAAGTGGAGTACACCGTCCGTCAGATGAGCCTTATAATCTAGTGATCCCTTGATGTCTTTCGTTAAGAATAAAATAAAGGTGACACCAAGTTCCTCTACTCGTTGTTCTTATCCAGTTCCCTGATAATCCAACCTCAATCAAATTATTCATCCATCCCTAAAGGTGTGAGTGACCTCAACAGTCGGTCATCTCCCTACTTTTACCGCTCTTAATGAAGATAGGAAAACCAAGTTTTGATTTTGAATGGGATAAAGTTCTCCCCGGAAAAAGAGGTGCTATTGGACTGCATTGATATCTTCTCAGTTTTATACTGTAATAATCTATTCAAAGCCTGTCTTTGATT
This sequence comes from Hetaerina titia, assembly GCA_037158775.1. NCBI lineage: Eukaryota > Metazoa > Arthropoda > Insecta > Odonata > Calopterygidae > Hetaerina > Hetaerina titia. Next base: position 57,722,745 of record CM073778.1, on the reverse strand, counting down.
AAGACTTCATAGGCATCTTTTAGCAGTCGTTTATTGACTGTTTAAATCTCCTTAATTCCTTTGAAGCTCACATTTACATCGCTTCCGGATCAGGTATACGCAAACAAAATATACGAGGGTCATCCGGAAAGTAGTACCCGTTCGTGCCGCATGAAGTGCTGACGACGCGAGTAGCCGCTGGACGAGGTCAGATAGCTTCAGTGGCTTGTCTGCCTTCTCTGAGCCAAGTTGCGTGACGCTAGTATTGCCTGTGTTGTTTCTGTGATTGTTTACAATGTTTAAAAAAATTGAGAACGCCGCCAGTTGTGAAGTGAGGGCAGTGATTAAATTCCTCAATGCAAGAAACGTTCGCCCATGTGATATTCATCGCCAATTAAAGGAGGTGTATGGAGACAATGTAATGGACGAGTCGTCTGTTCGGCGGTGGTGTCGCAACTTCAACATGGGGAGGGGGAACACACACGACGATGAGCGTTCGGGGAGACCGTCTGTCATTACAGACCAACTGGTGAGCTCAGTTGACGAATTCGTGAGGAACGATCGGCGCGTCACAATTGATGACATCTGTGAGCATTTTCCCAATGTTTCTCGGACAATTGTTCATGAAATTGTTAAACACCATCTGCATTATGCAAAAATTTGTGCAAGATGGGTCCCTCGCATGCTTACAGATGAGCACAAAACCAAGCGTATGGCTGCAGCACTGACATTTTTGGGACGTTATTCTGATGAAGGAGACTCTTTCTTGACTCGCTTAATTACTGGTGACGAAACATGGGTTTGTTATGCATCACCTGAGAGTAAACGACAGTCAATGGAGTGGCATCATGCTCATTCACCAAACAAACCAAAAAAATTCAAGACAGTTCTGTCCACCAGGAAACTCATGGCAACCATTTTCTGGGATCGACGAGGTGTATTGCTTATTGATTTTATGGCCCGTGGAGACACTATTAATGCCAATGCGTATTGTGAAACATTAAAGAAATTACGGCGGGCAATACAAAATCGGCGGCGAGGTCTATTGTCTACTGGTGTCATTCTCGTTCATGACAATGCCAGGCCTCATGCAGCTGGGATAACACAAAAACTTTTGCAGCAATTCAAATGGGAAACTTTCGACCATCCACCGTATAGCCCGGACTTGGCCCCTTCAGATTTTCATCTCTTTAGAAAGCTTAAAGACTTTTTGGCAGGAAAAAGATTTGACAGCGATGAAGAACTTAAAGAAGGAGTGACCCTGTATCTCAATGAGCTGGCGGCGAAGGACTATGCAGCAGGAATACAGAAACTTGTCACACGTTATGACAAATGCCTTAATTTGCTTGGAGATTATGTTGAGAAGTAGTTTAAAGTATCCTCTTTCAAATAAAATTTTTTATGTTTGTTAATATTTACTTTTGTGTCTTTATTTCACGAACGGGTACTACTTTCCGGATGACCCTCGTACGATGCGTTTTAATTGCACGAAATACATGAGCTTGATGATGCCTAGACTTTCGAAAACTATTGGATTTCATTATCGATCTCAAGAAATCGTCTTCGTACAACCACCATAAGCTATATCTTGTAGATCTCCACAGCTACTCGTACACCTGAACCTTTTTCAGCCATCGCGGTCATGTATTGCAAATTTATCACTTGGCTTGTCCAAAGGGCTATCACATTGTTGCTTAGACGATATTTGACATATATTAGTTTTGTTTTTTTGATATCGACCAAGGGTTAATTTAGCCAACGTCCTGCAATCAGATTTTTTGGAGGAAAAAATCCTTTCAATTTATTTTCTGTAATTTGCGGATAGTGCTTTCTTGTCGATTTGTCGCCACTAATGTTCACATCAGTTATGCGTTAGAATATAGTTAATATACTCCCTCGAAATCTTCTATTAGTAAAATTTTGGTATGTACTCTCCGTAATAATGTAGCATGTCCTGAGAATGCGTCGGGAGGGGAAAGAATAGAACTTGTCTTCAGAATTTCGGGAGAATATTCCAGCAGATAGTTCACCAATATTCTCTATCCAGAACTTGCTCGGCACTCTCCTACATGATTTATTAAGTAAATCTCAATTAATATGATCATGGGCTATTGATCATTGAATTGATTTTTAGCTCTTCTCGCTAAGTGACCCCATTTCCTTTTCGTACCAAACATTTCTTTCTTTATGATTCCCTGAGCTAACTTTTTCCATAATTCTGTGATTCTTCTACTGTCTATATTTTCTTCAATTATGATCTCCAGTAAAAAACTGATGTGTCCAACTAGTTTTCATCTTCTATCTGAACCTCTTATTTTATAGACTTTTCGTTTCCCCATGCATTGGAAATATATCTTCATGCTTTACTTGCTATATATATTATTATAAGGTTACCAGTTAAGGTAAGTTTTTGGACGTACGAAACTAAAAAATAAATATTTTATGACTCCCAGCAAAACACAATCCAGCTCCATACTCTACATCAAGTCACTCACTCTTCATCTATAAGTACTTCCGTCCTCCCTTCATCCCGTCCAACCTCCCTATTCTGTTCCTGCCCTTCCCTCATTTGCCTAACATTCTCCCCTCTATTACAGATTCCACTGCCGATCAATACGCCCTTCATCCATTTTTCCTGCCTCCATAGGATTTCTCCCAACAAACCCCTCTCCTCGCCCGCCATCCCTAGTACTTCCTCATTGGTTTTCCTTTGGATCCATTTCACCTTCTCCATTCTTCTCAACACCCACATTTCAAAGGCTCCAATCTACGTATATCCTCCTCCCTTACATCTAATCACTTTACATCCGAACTCTCCATTGCCTACTCCCACCTGAGCAGTCTGAAACATGTACAGGTTGCGAATTATTCTCCTATCCCTCAAATCTATTCCTATTTTCTGCAATAAATTCATAAGTTTTTCCCAAATCACTCTATCAAGCGCCTTTTCGAAATTTATGAAACAGGCAAATACGACCTGATTGTATTCTATTTCCCTATTGTATTCTATATTATGGCAACCCCTCGATGACTCACGTCTCCGTTGTTGTATATTATTCTATAACGACCACTGCAGTAATCCCTGCTATCCTTCCATCTCAATCAAACGCTATTTCGAAATCTACGAAACATGCAAATACGTCGTGATTGTATTCTGCGTATATTCCTCTCGATTAGTGATCTTATTACTGGAATGCCATCGAGCGTGTATCTCCCATTCCTGAACCCAAACTGATCATCCCCTAAGTAGTCGTTTGCCATATTTGCTATCCTGTTGATGATCATGAGAACCACTTGAGCTGCATGGGAAATCAAAGTTATTATTCCTTCGTCCAAAAATGATATAGCATTTATCTCAATCGGAATAGGGACTAATACTCATCTCACAAAACCTTCCGGTCAAATTAATTCCTCATACATGCCACGAATTAGCCCATACAGAGTCTTCCTCCCACATTTTCCCAATAATTTCAGTTGCATCGCAGGAATGTTTTCTACCCCCAAGGTCTTATTTGGTTTCATCTTCCTCAATAAACACTCTATCTCGTCGTCGAATATGTCTGGACCTAAGCTATGTTCATCTACGTCATGTTCCTTTTCTGTTTCTAATCTTGTTGGCGTAAGTTCTTTACCATACAGTACTTTTATACACTTCTTCTATCCCTCTTGGATCCTTTCTGTGTCAACTATTATCTTAACCGACTTATCTATAACTGTTAGTACAGATCTTGCCTTCTTACTTCCCGATAATAACTTAACCTTGCTGTATAGAGCACCAATTTCACCCTTCTTCTGTAAACTTTCCATATCCTCGCATTGCGTTTTCCACCATCCTTCTTTTGCTTTATTTGTGGCCCTTCTCAATTTATTGTTTAACTATTTGTGCTTCATTTTGCCTAACTCTGTGCTTACATTTTTCCATCTTCTTCTCTCATCCATCTTTGCAATCATCTCATCCGTTACCCATGGTTTCCTTATCCTTTTCCCGTTAACGGTTCCTATAGTGTCTTTTGGGGCTTCCGATATCCCTTGCTTGTTACATTCCCATTTTTCTTCGACAGTATTCAGCTCTTTACCGTCATCCATCATTTTCTCTACGGCCTGCTGATACTCCTTCCTCGTTAATCCATTTAATGCTTTTACATTCCATTTCCTAACTCGCCGCCCTTGCCTTATCTTCTTGAAACGGGCGTTACATTTCATAACAACTAAGTTGTGGTCAGAGTCCGTGTCCGAGTGAACTTCCTTTTGTCTAGCTCCTAACCTTCGACCTATCTGGCATGGGTGACCCTAACAGGAGCAATTAGTATTACTCCCGCTATAGCAGCCCTAGGATTCATTGGAATACACAAGCCCTTCAACCACCTCAACGTTGTAGTCCATGGGAGGGGTATATATGTATGTGTGTATATATATATATATCTATATATATTTACACATACATATAAATAAGGTAAGGTTGTCCATTATCCCGGGTGCTGTTCAACGAATATGTGGAGGAAATGGTTTAAGAGGCATAGGCACTGGAGGTAGGAATGAAAGTCGGAGCGGAATTCATGAAATCAGTTAGGTGTGCTGATGATAAAGCTTGAATATGCCAGTCAGCCGAAGGGTTGCAAGCATGGCTGAGTGAATGAAAAATTCAGTTTGTAAGATATGGGATGAGAATAAATATTAATAAAACAAAGCTTACGCCATTTTACAGCCTTTGCGAGAGACTTCAACGCGTGGATAGTCTACTGGGGAAGCAAGGGGACGAAATCCAAAGGTCGGGCTCTACTAGAAGCATTCGCCAGCTTAGATTTAATATTGCTAAGCACATGGAACAAATGGTCCCTCGAGAAAGGAGGCAAAGTTTCAATTGTGGACCTCACCCTTGTCAGTCAATGTGTCGTTTTAGACAACAACGGTGACTGTTAATGCGGATGGACAAGGGGGTAATGAAATCGCCTATGTAAAAAGATGATCATTGATTGCATGAACGAAAAGATGTTGTATTTTTTGAGAGGTAATTAGTGGAAACGAGGTGGGGAGCCAATGAGAGGATGTGGGGTGAGCGGAGCAGATCTGTTTAGCGGACATATTTTACATCGGGGTAGTTTATAAGTTCCGGGAAAGATGAGCTATGTGATTTTTGGGTATCAAATCTTTCTGGGAAACCACAGGCTACACAGGGAAAGAAACTGGTCCCCTACGCTGATTTGTGAATTCCACACGCCAATGGACGAGATGTTCTCTGCCCTCACCTATAGACTGACCTTCCGGTTGATAAAGTGGTGGTGGTTATTTTACCGTAATCCTGGAGTCCCGTAAGAAGAAATTTAATGTATCAGCTGTTCTGTTATTCCACTAATATCTTATGGAAACCAATTTCCATGAAATATTCTGAGGTAATATTTTTACAGATTTTCATAGGATATTTTTAGCGGTTCAATCTCAGTGTAATTGTTACTCAAATATTCAGTTTGCTCGCTGGTCGAAATGTTATCATGGCGTTGCTAATAAATTATCAGTTTCAGTTTTCTAGAGTTATGCACGCTTTCAAAGTGTTTTTGAATATAATCCCCATAACAATATTTTCGAATGTTTTACACTCTTATTAGGAGTAATGCGGCCAATTGCCTTCTTTCTTGAAAATATTTTTTCCTCGATCAAAATAAGGCAAATTCATGTTTAACTACCCCATCTTTCATCTTCATAAAAATTATTCTTACTGCCTTATCATAATACCACATGCGATCGGTTTAATTCATTACTACGTCTCAGTATTATCTCGGATATGGCATTTATTTCGCAGAAAATCATCACTTTTTTGTAGAATCCCATGCATGACTGGGATATTCATTCCATTATGACCGACAAATCAAGCGTCATTTGGTGGACATAATGTGGTCTGAAATAACAGCAATTTTGCACGTAGAAAAATATTTATTCCTTTCAAAAAATGCTTTTAATTAAATTTCAGGAAACTGCGAGAGATGCCGCAACAGTAACCTTTAACGGAGTCATCTGCTAACATGCATTTCATTGCAACAATTTCAGAGCGTAATCCCGATCAAGGCGAATAATTTTTACGCTCTGGAATCGTTGCAATGAAATGCTTTTAATTGTTGAAATAAATTTTTTCAGCCAGTAAAAAATTATAAAAATGACTATTATTTCTAAAAGTATTATATTCCCGTCCTTAAGTTTAAAATATAAATGTCAAAACCTATTTTTTCCACAGGAAATCTCATATCGTTCCGCAGAAGCCTTAAAGCCATATTCCCATTGCGGTGATTGCTTGTCAAGAAGTCCCAGTGCGCCGCGATGTAGAACTCGGCATTATACTCCTGCATTTGTCATCATAATTCCCTCGCGATACACGTAGGTATCCATGGAAATAGTAATGTGGTTAGGGGATTCAAATCGGCTTGCTCGGGATTGCCTCCTCTAATGACGTGATAGACGTTCAGCGCAGGGATATCATCACCAAATGAGAGTGTGCGGCGAAGATGAATCTTCTTTCGCGATACCTAGATGAATACTTCCCGATATGCTTGATGAGTGTGTCACCCATCAATTTGACGATTAAACCGAGAGATTACTCAGGACCAGTTTCTCATTACAATCTGCAGTATTCAACAATTTCAGCACTGCTGGCTGGCGCTTTCGAGTATTTCGGAAAATACGATTACCTACGTTAATATGTTAATGATGCCATTTTGAGGTGGAATCTGCTGCTCATGATCCATCAGCACGGAGCAAACACTCAAGAAAAATTGCTTTCTAGTCATCAGGTCAAAATTTTAGCTTCGGGGCTCGTTGTTGAAGTGATTCGTGCCGGCGTAAATCCTATGCCCTCAAACTTCAGGTGACAAACGATGGAATTAACTCACTCGGTGGGAATAATATGACGCTATTTGGCACGGTCTTTTGAGCATTGTTTTACCAAAATAAGTGAATGTGATTTTGTTTGATTTAATTTTCGTTTCAATGCAAAAGAGTGTGATGTAGATTGGAGGTCTGAGATGTGGGCACAGGAAAGGTGGAGACAATTTTACTGGGTAGTTAGGATGGAATTCGAAGAAATATTCGGAATTGGTATGTTAGGGAAAGATCTGAAAGAAAGAAATAAGATCTGAGAAGGGAGGAAATCATGCGAGAATAAGTAAACAAAGGGAGAAAAATGTTTGTAAAAGATCTTAAGAACTATTAGGAGCTGAAAGTGTTGATAGATTGGAGGAGGTTAATAACGCGAGATGAGAGATGAAATGAATAAGACAAAACGGAGAGAGTGAATACTATGATCAACTAAAGAAGGAGTTACGTCGTGTAGACTGTAATATTTCAATAAAACTAAGAGAAATTTCAAAAGTTTCGTTGTAAACATTCAACCAGTCCTTAAGCTCAAAGTATCCTCAACTATCAACGTATTTCAAGCCCGACACTCAAATGAACGGGTCGGAATCTTTAATGCCACATTTACATGAACAAAGCGCTCTTTTTTGTTGGCAAAGAGAAATCTTCAAACAAAAATAACTAATTTTCCTAGAGAAAAGAATAGGAGTTCAAAGGATTCCTTACGAAAATTAAGCTTTCTCAACCTTTAGCTGTTGCAACACGGAAAATAGTTTCAGTAGGTTTATAAACTCTCTCCTTGGTATTTTATATAAATGGCGTGTCACAATGCGTAGCCATTAAGAAAAATACGATTGTTAGCCGAGGTTATCGGCATCGCATGGAAGTTTAAGGCGAGCAGGAATTTTCAACCACCAACGAAAAAATGAGATGAGCAATGTGTGATAATAAATTCCAGTTGTGTTCACTAAATAACGGGAATGTAAGTTATTTGGAAAGAAACAATACGTCTATATTAGTATCATACCCTTTGAAATAGTTCCAATTAGACGTCGTACACTTATGCCAGTGCTTTTTCCCAATCCTCGAAACACTTCTGGAACTCGATCTTTGGTATAGCTTTTAGCTCTCTCAGCATCAAGTTTTAAAAATCCTCTATGCTTGTAAGACGACAACCTTAAAGGCTGTCTTAGTTTTTGGGGACAGAAAAATGTCACATGGGACCATGTCTGGCGAATACAAGTACAGAGTCTGGAATACCATTACAGTACTGTCCTTCCCGAAAAAATCACGAACAAGCAGTCAGCAGCGTGAGCTGACCATTATCGTGGTACAAAAGCCATGAATTACTTCGCCACAAACACGGCAGTTTTGTTCGAATTGCTTCACGCAGGCGGCGTTGAACTCATTACTACTCTCTATTATTTGTTTGAACTTGTGGGAAGAATTCATTGCAAAATTACGCAAATCTAATTAATTTTTGAACTCACGTCTTATTTCTAAGATCATCCGTTAGATTTGTGAAAAACTGGTGCATGAAAAATCAAATACCATAATGCTATTTCAAGTACCGGAATGGAAGTCCTCTCGAGTCACTTAGTCATCAAGAAAGATTTACAAGTTCAGAAGGATAGACATAAATAATTCTTTTCGCGGTTTCTTGGTTCTTTTCTTATTTTACGGCAAGGGGCAATCATTGGCACCGCATTACATATTGGGGCGTGGTAGAATTAATAGCCAATACGCGTTACAAGTTTTTAATTACTTCAGTGCACTTTTACAGACTAAAAGCACGATGCTAAAGTCATCATCCGATTATTATAGTGAAAAAAGCTTACGTCAAACGTAAATGTATTTTTTTTATCTTTTCCTAGAAAAAAGTTTCTCCTACTTCATATATTAATGTTAGTTTCAAGTGTGGGGGAGGATGGATACATATCTTAGGAATCCTGGAAAAGTAGAAATGGTAATTAAAAGGTCAAAAACGACCTCATGAAAGTTCGGGGACGGCTTTGAAAACCCACCCATCTCTAGGTCAGTTTTCAGATCCATCGAGAAAGCACCAACACGATGACGACACGATAACGACATTGATATCCAATTTACCAGAACTCTTTGGCACGGTAGTAGAGTAGTTCTTTAGCACTTTTCCTGGCTCGTAGCTTCTGTGTATGGCGAAAACTAAATTTTCCCAATAAAATGAATCGTAGATCCTTCGAAATTTCCACTCTTCAATTGTTCAGTAATCCCGGCATGGTATCGCAACTATCTACATCACTGGTGGTTGGCACCCTTTGACGATACTTAACTTATATCCTTGCATCCTTGATTGGTCGACCTCTGGAGACGTATCCCCTGATTGAGTTTGCTATTTGATATAGGCGCCCGAGTGAACGGTGTTTCTCAGTTAACGCGTTCCTACTAGCACATGCTGCCTGTGCCTCTTTGATGTGAAGCCTTCGTATATCGACGCTGAAGCAGAGCGTGCCTGGCTGTTTCACCGCATCGACCTTGCGGCACGTATCGATGAAATGGATCCGCTCAACACTCCCACTATGAGGTCATGCAATAGGGGGTACATAACACGTGTAGGACCCTGGGCGGGTTCAGGATTTTTCCAAGGGGGTGGGAAGCAACAGCTCCTGGCGCGATACCTAATATAATATGGTGAATACTTGTTTTTGCAAGTTTAACATGTTGTAATATCTGAATTTCACTAAGTTGAGTTGTTTCTGTCGACAAATTGAATACTTCTGAATTAAAACTTAAGATACCTATAAGATGGGCGGGAAGAGAATAAGATGCGAAACAATGGCGACAGCACAGTTAGTAATTGAAAATATTATATTTATTTTTCAAGGGATTTAAATTTGTCTTGTTATTTCAGTTAATACGAGAGTCAATTCGTATGGTAGACGACATACATCTATTTACAAGAATATAGGTAGTTGGGAAAAATTTGGTAGAGGTATTAGTTTGTTTAGGGATCCGGTGTCGGTATTAGCCAACTCTTAACTAAAGTCGCCACAAGTGGTAACACAATTCAGCGTCTCTCTTCCGACGGACAGTGTACGCTACTTGAAGTGGCCCTCAAATAAACACCCAAAGTGGGGATGGGAATGCCGCCGAAAAATTCTGCCCCCGTCGCGATTTAGACTCGGGGCTTCAAGGAGGAAAGACAACTGCACCAATCCAATTCCTCGGTTTATTATTATTGAGAAAATATATTTCTCGTCAACTTTTGAATTTTAGAGAAAATCCTTCCCATGGCTTTATTTCCCCATCCGTGTCCGCCACAAATTAGAACCGTATTGCCAATATCAACTGCACTTAAAAGAACAAGACTTAAGCGATATTTTTACTTGTTCCTCACTTGCCTGTCCATTTAATCTTCAGCGTTCCCCTCAAACACCATGTTTCAAAGGTTTTTATTTATCAATTGTCCCATGTCCCATGTACTCTGTCTCTGACCCGGAGAGTGCCTTGCTTCATATAAACGTTTTGATGAACCTCGAACTCGTTTTCAAACTCAGGTTCTTGGATTGCCAACCATTGATTCTCTGTGGTAGTTCTCTCTTCTTCATGAGCACCTTCTTAACTGACCGGTGGTGTCATCTACCTATATTACGGATCTAGGCAGTTGACGGCGTTCAGTTTTTGAAAGCAGTCGAGCAGTTAGTTGTGGTTGAGGCGTGGAGTAGAAGGAAGTGAGGAGCCGAAGGAAGGAACGGAAAGAAGGCCAATTGAGGCAAGCGTGGTGAGGAAGAGGCCCATTAATCGGTAAGTTAAAAACTTTCGTTACAATTACAGTTTCATTAATAACAAAATACTTCTTTAAAATGTAATACGACTATACCTCATAGTAGTATGGTGAAATGGAAGTGACGTCGATTATCTTGTCGGGCGTGGTTTAGGGGAATGACTTTATTCGGTGGTCGATGATGTTTTCATTTGGTAAATAATTTGCCTATTATTTCCATACGAAATGCTCATACAATATTGACATGCTCATACAATCCGTTGGTTTCATTGTTTGCCTGAAATGATTGTTATAGCGGATATTTTCGACTATATTGTCCTAACGACCTAACATATCACACTCGCCTTTCCAGGCGTGGTACGAAGCTTTGCTTATCGATGTTTAGTCATTCAATGTCCAATATCAAAGTCCAATTGTCAGAAGCTATTATAATTTGGTGTTACATTTTGTTATCAGTGCGATGGTCAGTGGTGAAGGGATTACTGTTTCATTACTAAAAAGACTCTGTACTTTTCCACGGATTTTTATAATAGGGTACAACGCGTTTCACCGACTTGCAGCATCATCCTTATCTCCATTTACTCGAGAGCGTCTATTTTTAATACTTTTGGGAGTACATGTACTATTTTTGGGACAAAGTCACTGTGTGGTGGAATTCTTGTAAGTACTTAGCAAAGAGAGAGAGAGAGAGAGAGAGAGAGAGTAGGTATTCTTGCATAGAAATTTGTGTGAATATTGAATGCCAGTCCAAACGGTGTGAAAAACCATCATACAGGAAGTGTGCGTGTGCTATTTGAGGGGGAATAGCAAACTACTCGTATGAGAGAACTTCGCATTTCGCACGAATAACTTGCAAGTTCAGGAGTCGATATATATTGATCGTGATGGAATCTTCAAAGCAAAATTGTTTATGCCAGTCTAATACGGCGCTTTCATTATACGTACGTATATCATTTTCAGCCTTGCTACCTATATTATTGTTGCGAAGACTTCTGCGATGTTGATCACTCGAGATGTTTCGACTGCTTTCAGTTGATTCATCCTTTTGAACAAAGCTCCATTAGATTTAGATTTACGTAGTACCCTTCAAGCTACCCCAAGGGTGTGTGGAATGGGCTGTTTATACTCCGGAGTACTTTGACCCAAAACAATTTTCCCTCCTAGCGCGGTCGGACGTTATTCTGATTCCTTGTCGTTCGCGGGAAAAATGACCTCTTTAAATCTACCTGTTCTACACTCAATCTCTCTAATTCTACAATTGTCGCTAGTCTTTTCTTACATCTTCACATAGGATGTCTGTCATCAACTCCTACCTCTTCATTTATATGTTTCCTTACGTAACGCAATTCTTATTTTAATTACCCCCACTACTTTCTCCACCTCCAAAACACGTCCAAAATAGCTGAAATGTTCCTCGTGTAGGAATTTTGTCCTCCATTTTCAATGTTTATCCTATCTTTCCCAATTTTCGAGATTATTCTTACCATCGTTTTGTTATTATTGATTCTCATCCCATACCTATCACACTGATTCTGAAATGCACTAAGTTATGATTATTATCCCTTGTCTGACTGGCTAACGAATGCTTAGTCATCCTCGATTCCCTTACCATTTCCTCCGCATATACGAATATTGTAAATAACAGATAATTATGCACATATCTGTTTAGTCCCAGTCTAGTAATTCTCATCCTAATTCTCCATTTGCTATTTGCACTTGTGCAGTCTAACAATGAGACGCGTTCAATTTCCACGTAATTTATCTGTCTTTCTATTCTACTCCCATCTTCCGAAAAATGTTCACTAATTGTGCTAAGTTGACTCTCTTGAATGCCTTCTCAAAATCCACTAAGCTTAAAAATTTATCCTGATTTTGCTCCTGATGTTGTTCCTTTCTACTATCGATTCATTATTGCTGTGAGATCAATTGTACCCCTCCCATTCCAAGACGCAAACTTATCCAGTACTAAGTTGCCGCGCATGAAATCAAACATGCAGTTCCACAATCCTCACACTATTTTAACTTTTTGTGATGATATCAATATTGATTTTCCAAGACCTTCCGGCAGAATTCCTCTCTCATAAATGCTACAAATAAACCCATAAAAACTCTTACTTCCCCTTGTTGCTAAATTTTTGAGTAGTTCTGCAGTGATGATACGTATCTATCCAATCCAACCATCCACAGCCTCCTTCGGTTTCATTTCCTTAAATACTTGCTCTATCTCGCGATCAAATATTCTTGATCCTAAGTCATCCTCATTGAAATCATATTCCCATCCTACATCCAAACTCCCTGACCTATTGTTTTATGATACAGTTCCTCTAGATGTTATTTCCATTTTTTCAGAACCTATTCTTCTTTGAGTAGTATTTACGTCGTCGTATGTCTGACAGACTCAAGAGCTATTCAACAATGACGCCAGAAGTGTGAGAATCGATTTTTTAAATTAACCATATCTTTTTATTCAGATCCAATGGGAGATATAATATATGGAGCAAAGAAATTCATACATTCAAGTATTGTCGTAATAGAATATGTTTTCTGATCGCTATTCTTTTCATTGTCAAACTGTGATATGATAATTGATGTTTAGATATTTCAATATTTTGTTTCTACAGTTTCATTGATGATTGTTTCTCTATATAACAACAATGACCACTAGTCATGACGCATATTTTTGAATATGCAAAGTGTCATTAAACCAGATAATTAATGGAAAATTATTCCTCGGCATTTATCTTCTGTTGTGCACATAGAGTTGAGTTTAGTTTGGTTTTTGTTAAACAGAATTTTCCATAAGTAAAAACCTTTGTTAAATTATGAAATATTTAATTGCATCATGCTAAGTTGTGAGTTTGTTTCTTTGTGAACATTACCATAACCTTATCTATCACTGAATGTGAACTTCAGTTTTTTTTGGTCGTAGGTAGATTCATCTCGCGTTACTCTTCCATGACCGTTAATATCCCAACCTGCGCAGAGGTTTAAAGCTATTTGCATGTTTTATCCTACAACCAGAAATTTGAGGCAGACCATGGGTTCAATCGCCTTTGAAGTGCATAAAATATGAGAATTGTCCTTGGGATGACAACAGTATGCAGTGACGCGCAAGGTTTTATCGCGGACAGGAAGGTAACTTTGCAATTGGAGCCCCAACCAGGGCCGGCGAATGAAAGCCATCGGCCTTGTACCCGCGTCCCTTGGGTGGGTGGCCGAAACGGGAAACGGCGGGCCCGGGATTAGATTTCCCTGGACTTATTCAATTTCGCCGCTTTTTGCTCGATAGCCCAGTTCAACTTTATCTGGCCGGAGACCTCCCGTGTGCGGTGTAACCCATTGTAACCCGTGCGCCATCGGACTAGGACGCCTCAGATAAGAGGCCTACTTGCATGACGACACTGATTCAGCCGGGTACTGTGGTGAGGAGATGGGTCGGTGAATGGTGGCTATTTCAGTTTTGCTTCCCTCCGCTCTTTGACCACCTAGTTCACTTAACGGCAATCGCTGCTCGGGTGCGGGAGAGTACCAGTTTATCCACGCTTCAAGCGATAGCTTCCGCGTGCAGTAAATATGAAGGCACCGAGCGACACTGACGTTAACGGGTTAGCTGCATCCATTTGGCACTTTTTAACGCTCGAAATGATTGTTTCTTGTTAATTATCAGAGAATTTTCGTGGGAGGACTACTTTTTTGGTATCGTGGGAACTCGTGTACGTGCAGGTGGTGTATATATTAATTATCGGTTTAGATTGAAGATCGGAGTAGAGGAAATGAAGTTTCGTTAAATTAAAAATGTACCTTTATTATGTTAACACACATCTTTTTCTACTGGTCATATTACGAAATACTATGAAGGCATAGGTTAGTTTGATATAGTCTACGGTAGACTTCACCACAAAATTCACACATACAAACACACACGCTTATATATAATGTATTAATATAAATATACATATAAAAACATATTTTATATACATATTATTTTTATACATATTATAAAAATTTTCATTTTTTTTTCATATACATATATGCATATACATTCAAACACGAAATCCCGCCATATGGCGAACACATTCATTAACATGGAAGTAGATATAAGGAAAAGGGATAGGTACACGTATAAAGGACGATCACTGGAGAGGTAGGGAAGGCGCAATCGAGCATTTCACAAGTGTCCTAAGCAGGTGTTCAAGTCCCGGTCGAGAAAATATTTTCAAACTCGTGATATGCTCGATTCCAACTTCCCCACCTCTCCTGCGTTCGTCCTTTATGTATATACCTATCCATTTTCCTTACATCTATTTCCATGTGAATGAATATATATATATACAAATATATAAATATTTTTATTTATATATATATTTGTGGCATAAATTGTACTGAAGGGAAATAGCTTAAATATTTTCGCTTGCTGGATATTTAGAGAAATCGCTTCTATTTTCGGGTTGCTATAGATACAACTTTGTGGAAACGGCCCAAGATAGAATGACAGGGAGTGCTACGTCACTATAGAAAAGGGTAATTATTAATTTAATCATGAATTAACATTAAGCAACATGCTTTTTAGAAAAAAGGGAGAGCAGTTGCCCTAGATGTTTTTTACTATGTTGATCTGAGTGCAGCATGGTAATCCAGTTGGTTGAGCGCTCAGTTACTCGCCGGACGATCCGGGACCGATTCCGGGTGACACCTCTCGGCACCCTCAGCCTCACATAAATACCTTTCCTGGCTACCAGATATTCATGGGAAACCACAGGCGGCTCAGAGAAAGGAAAATCCACCTAATAGTCGGTGTTTGAATTTTACATTCTTTGGGATTTGCACGGGGTAGGCTCAAGCAATGACCATCTATCAAACCACCCTTAGTGTTAATATTATGGTGGTATTGTTCCGAGATTCCTGATTTTAAAAAAGCATTAATTTTATCAGTTTTCACGGCACTCAATTGTCTTTTATTTTCTCTACATGCTCTCACCATCCAATGTACCTAGTTCGAGGTTAAAGCTATTCAGATACTTTTCATCAGCATTAAAGTCATTCGATTTGGACATTTAATATAGGATAATTTTGCATACATTATACTCGTACGTGCTTCCAGTGGCTCATATCCCAGACTTCATTATATACTTGTGATAATTTGTGTTTGTAGATATCAATGTTTAACGAAACGGGTAACTTTTCGTGTCACCTACCATATTAAATTTAGAAAGTACTTTATTGTTGGGACGAAAATGGTCAATGTAATTTTAAGGTAAGGTCTAACATACACGAAATCACTGCCTTGACGTATTTAGTATTACCCTGTTACTCGTTTGATAATTTCCTAAAGGCCCACTAGATGCGAAATGTATAAAAAAAGAGTAAAAAGACGTTTCAATCTTATATTTGGAAAATGTCTGTTACTCAACTGTGAAGGTTAGATGAAACGCCATGTGCTTGTGAAAAAAAAGAAAATGTTTCTTTGAATTTATTATAAAAATGTAAGAGCGGGAAGTATTCAACTCGTCCTCAAAACTTTTTCTCTAAGCTTATTTATTTTTATGGTTTTTGTTTCATCGAATCGAATAAATATTGCATCTGCTATGAAGTAATAAGGACTACGCTGTCATATGTGAGATAAATGTCAGACTGTTCTGATTAGTTGGATATCGATGTAAAAATATACGTAGTACGAGGACTATCCCCATTTGACTGGGAATCTGTAAAAGAGCGAAGCCCTTCGCATTTAAATTTTAACGTCCAATACTCTTGAAATATCCCAGGAATCTTGGTAGATGGATACTTGTACACAAATTTCGCAGGATGCAGGTAATACTAACTCTATTGTGCCCAACTATGATTTTTTTATTTTACGTTTGCGCATTTATTATAAAATAGGTTATTAAATGCCACTAGATAAATTTGAATAAGACTGGAGAAAATGGACAAGTATGGACGTAGGCCTCATCCAAATTAAATTTTGTCTAGATAGTCATATGATTTATATTAGTTAAATATAAGACGCCGTCCTGCAACATAATTCCTCAGTTTTAAAGTTTGAAGTATGGTGATAGTTCTGGCACGAGGTGCGTTCAAGTTCTATGTTTTTCTCATGATAGAGAGTCGAGCTAAATAAGAGGTTGAGTTTGTACAGGGTTCGTACGGAAAATAAGTGTACTGAGCTCAGGAAAAAAATTTATTACACTTTTACATATCTTAAGCTAATATTCCTCAAAATATGACCCTTGTGAGTCGATACACTTGTTCCTGCGGCGTTCCCATTCCTGGAACGCTCCCGCGAAGGCATCATCGGGAACCTCTCGAAAACACGTCGTCACGGCCTCTTTGACGGCGTCCAAAGTCCCGTATCGCGTTCCTTTCAAACTCCTCTTTACCTTCTGGAACAGAAAGAAGTCCCGTGGTGCCAAGTCCGGGCTGTAGGGCGGGTGCGGCAGCGTTGCCACGCCGTGCTTGGCCAAGAAGTCCGACACGACAAGCGCGGTGTGAGACGGCGCATTGTCGTGATGCAGCCGCCATATGTTTTTGATCGCTGGCCGGACGCGGGCGACTCGTTTTCGAAGCCTGTCGAGCACTTGGACGTAAAATGCAGCATTTACAGTTTGTCGTTCAGGTACAAATTCGTAGAGGACGACTCCCCTTTTGTCAAAAAAGACAATGAGCATCATAAACTTATTTTCCGGACGAACCCTGTAAGGACAACATGATCATTCACTTCTCACCTTGCATGGTATAGAACTTATAGAAATACATCACCAATGGGGTGAGACTACTCAAACTAGATGATGGTTTTGACGACTTAGACTATGATGATGGTTTTGAGAGTACGAGTGTGCAAAATATGCCCCTAAATGTGGACAAAAAGAACCCCTACAGGTACGCGACCAACCATGGCATTGACGTGATGACCATGTTCCGTAAGCACAATCAGGAACCAGAATATCATTATCCGGCTGCTCTAGGGAGGGAAAGTATTTTGCGTCGAAAGTCGTATCGGTCTTTAATAACCCCTTGCCACAAATACTTGTTTTGGCTTGAAGAGTACCAAGCAGAGGAAAATAACTCGTATAACGTGAAAGTTACTTTAGGATTTTTGATGTGCAGTTTGGAAGATCCAACTTGTCTTTATTGGATCAGACATTTGTGTGGGAGAAAGGGTATCTCAATTTTTCACCCCTGAAGTCTCCTTTATTTTATACATGTGGTCTAAGACACCTATGAGGAATCATTGTTGGTGACCAAGCACCCCCGACCACACACCCTTGTGGCGGTTTTCCGGGCATTGCGTAAGTTTGGATGTGTGCCTCTAAAGGGAGCTTATGCTGAGAATTAATTTAAATTTCAACTTTCTGGTTTGAGTAGTTTGCCAGGAAAGAATTATGAGATAATAGAGCTTGAACGCACCCTCTGCTAAAGAATAAACATATCAATAAAATGGTTTTTCATTTATTATATGGAATTATTCATTTTGATTCTTGCCCCAGTAGAAAAAGAATGGGTACTCATTTACCTTTGGCTACACAAACGTTGCTGAAATTATTTTACCAGCGCAGGCCTTGTCAGGAATTCCTACCAGCGCCCGAAGAACTCCATTCAAAGGCACAGGGAATGGAGAAGCTCTTCTCGGCACTTAAATAGTCGGACCCGCGGTAAATTCTTCAGAGTACCAGCCATGTAACGTGACCTCTTACACCCGAGGTCCAAAGCCTCGCCATCCACTCGACAATTTTGTTGGTTCAAAGGATTTTGAAGTGAGCTTCGCGAATTATGACAGATTTGAAGGCAGGTCGTCACCATGCAGTGACGTCAGGTGCACCTTTGATGGGTGAAAACTCTTAGTTTGACCTATTTTCGGAATGACAAAAGTAAGAATTGAAATGCTAAAGCAGATGAAGAACGAGAATCCGAAATGTGGGTATTTGGGCGAATGTTAGAAATAACGAATATACCTTTTCATAGTAATGCTGCTCTTATCCCCTCAGTTAGTAGGGGGAGGCCCTTATCCCTTAATTGAAGGAATCCCTTGAAAATTATTTTAACTGATTCCTTTCAATTCCTTAATTGAAACTAAATTTCCTTTTCCCTTCAACTCCATGCATTATTCTCGTGCTTCCTACCACTCGTACAATGTCGTGGATTTTATGCATCGAAAAATCTGGGAAAAATTGTACCTGTGCCAGTTGCTCCGTTTTATTCTGAATTTTGTTTCGAGAGTTTATAGCGATGAAATTACACTTAATACGTATAACCGTGAGAAACGCCACGGAAAGGTGTGGCAGGGGAGATTTCGAATAAAAGTCATGTTATGTAATTGCAGGAAAATTTGAATGTTGATAATGAGATTCATAATTTAGGGATGATTTTGAAAATATATTACTAGTCCCATCGTACTATGATTAGGGAGATCATATTAGGAAAATTTGAGAGATTAAATGTAGAATATAGATATAATTTTTCCCCTGAAAGACAAGGCAGATGAATATTGCTGTCCGACCGCGCTAGCGGAAAGGTATTTTGTGTCAAAAGTATTCTGGGGTTTAATCACCCTCTGCCACATACCCTAGCCTGCGTAGTATCATGTAAGGTGCATAATGAGAATGACAGATGACGCTAGGATGGTTGATACACAATTTGGAAATTTTAACTTTTTTTATCGTGCCGGGAATTTGCGTGGTGGAAGGGTATTTTAATTTGTCAGTGCTTAAGCTTCCGTTATTTTATACATGTAGTTTAACATGACCCTCGTTACTACCTCGGTATTGCCAGACAAACTTGGGTACTATTCGGTTTTCCAAGGTCTCTCGCGTTCGCTTTGTTCCAATAAGGATTATCATAATTTTCATATTAGTTTTATCTGAATTTATTTAAACTATCAACAATTAATTAAAGTATTTTATATTTTTGGACCAGTTGTCTGTATATACTTTTAGGCATTCGAAAAAGAAAAAAAACTACCCGGTTCTTGATTCTATTGCCCATAACTATGAATCGCCCTGCTTGCTGATCCCCTATAAGCTGGATTGTCAACCTTCGTTTCTTATTATAACGTCAACACGGTAAAATTATCCTATGAACGTATCCTATTAAAGTTTTAATGCATTTCTTCCTCGTAACATAAAAGACCGAAAGCTATATGTGGAAGTTACGAGCTTTTGAAATGAGTAATTTTGTGCAATGGAGGATTAAAAGGAGAGATCACGAGATCTGCCGTCTGTTTTATTTCGGACGGAGACAGACTAGATCGAGAGAACACCAAATTCAAATTCCTACTAAACAAACCTAAAAGCTGTCGCTTTAACCTAATGAATTCAAGTTAAACGTATTTATTTAAGGTGAAACTATATTCATGCCTCGCATTCCAATCATTCCGTCAGACTAACCTTTCGAGTTTTGACTGCTGTTCACATTTACAATTCAATTCGCGATGTCATTGAATTTCATCGATGAAAGACAATTCGTTTTTTTTTCGCGGCCAGTTTAATTATAGCTCGCTCAAGGATCAGTGAAGTAAGTTACTTTCTTATATTTTAAAAAATTGAACGGAAGTGTACCTAATGCATTAACTAATTCTTTAACGTAATTAATTTAATTCTAGAATTGTAATAGAACTCTTTTAAGGAGTAAATTAAACTAGTAATTCTACCTGTTCTCTATTTCAAGTGATTGTTTTTTCCATGATTTAGCGGACTACTGTTAATTACACTTATAATTCAAAACACTCACTTTTTAAAGCGAATTTGAGTGATTTATATTATTTTTTTCGTATTCGTTTTTTTGTAATCACAATTAAAGTTAATAATTTAAATTTGATTTGAAGTGATCGCAAATGACTTGAAACGTAGAGGTAAAAGGCAGGCCTAATTTGATAGTTCAAGTGGGTAATAGAAAAATGAAATCGTAATAGGTATTCAGGAAATTAAGTTAATGTAGAAATATCACAAAGATAATCTAGTGACGGATTAGTTCCAATTGCTATGTGTAATGACGGTGAGCAGAGCCTAGAAGAGTGATTGTTGGGTGACTGATATCGATATTGAATTAAAATTTAATGCATTCATAAAGACATTTAGGTGCATTAGTATATTTGTTCAACGATTTTATTGGATAATAATAGCAATTACACTTTAGGCAATTTAGGAAAATAAAGATTGCACAGATTATTCATTTTAGTCGAACTTGGAGTCGTAGTTAAAATTAATCCGTAAGTATTTGCCGTTAGTAACAGTGTTTAGTAGCCTTTATATGTCCGTAAATAAAATGATGCAGTTATATTTTGCAGTTTAGAAAATAGGTGCATATTTTTTAATCGTGTTAGGAAGAGGTGTAAGGCCGGGTTGCCCATTGTCACCGGTACTGTTCAACGTATGTGTAGAGGAAATGATTAAAGAGGCATGGGAAGAACTGGAGGTAGGAATGAAAGTCGGAGGGGAATTCGTAAAATCGTTTAGGTTTGCTGATGACCAAGCATTAGTTGCTCAGTCAGCCAAGGGGTTGCAAGCATTGCTGAGTGAATTGGAGGTTCAGTGCGATAAATATGGGATGAGAATCAATATTAATAAAACAAAGGTTATGCGATTTTCCAGAAAGAAAAAGACTAAGCTAAATATTAAAATAGGCGGGGAAAAAATAGAGCAGGTAGAACAGTTTACATATCTCGGAAGTGTTTTTGGACCAATACGGTCAAAGTGGTAGGGACGTAAGGAGAAGAATTGCGCTAGGCAAGGAGGCTTTCTCAAGGAGGAGGGAGTTGATGACGGGGACGTTGAGTAGGGATGTTAAGACAAGACTCGTAAAAACTCTGATATGGAGCGTAGCTATGTACGGCGCGGAAACGTGGTCGCTGAAGCAGGAGGATAGACGTAGATTGGAGGCTTTTGAAATGTGGGTGTGGAGAAGAATGGAGAAGGTGAAATGGACAGAAAGGAAAACAAATGAGGAAGTACTAGAAATGGTGGGGGAGGAGAGGGGTTTGTTGAGGGAAATCCTATGGAGGCAGGAAAAATGGATGAAAGGCGTATTGAGCGGTAGTGGAATGTTGAAGAGGGTAATAGAGGGGAGAATGTTGGGCAAGCGAGGTAAGGGTAGGAACAGGATAGGGATGTTGGACGAGATGAAGGGAGGAAAGAAGTACACCGAGATGAAGAGGGACCTGATATAGATTAGTTTGCTAGGTGGGGAGTCACAAAATGTTTATTTGATAGTTGGGTCCATCCAAAAACCTACCTTAACCGGTAGATTACCTAATATTATTATTATTATATTTTTTAATCTTTTATGCAAAATGTTCCTTACTCCTAGACAATAATTTTTCCGGTTATAGTTTTAATTTTCAGCGATGTAACAATATTGGATAAATTCCTTAAAGAAAATCAGCGTGAGAAAAATTATAGTTATTGAGAATAGTTCCTCGGTAATGTTTATTAAACATGCTCGCCAGTATTGAACAAGATTGTAGGGTTTCATGGAATACCTTACAACCACGCTACATTTCAACGATATACCACCCTTTAAAAAGAATTGGCAAAGTAAACATTTCTGAAAATTAGCTTCCGTGGCCCCACGTCACATTAAAGATTTCTTTTGCGATACAAGATTTTTGAGCTGCATATTCGAAACAGCGAGACAATACAATGTGTACTCGGCTGCAGTCTTGAAAAACGGTTTGATTTAGTTATTATAAGAATTAGAAATAAAATTCAACTTGCTGTTTGTCTGCGATTTAATAAGGTCTTTTGAAACACGGAGGAAAAAGCGATTGCAAACGGCAACTTAATTGATACCATGGTTCGGAAATTTATTTAAAAGATATGAATCTTAAAGGCACATGAATCATGAGGCTGTTTTTAAGGAGTTATTCACAAGTAACCGTAATGGTTATTCTATTCTTATTTGCATACTTTTCATTTTCATGTACCCTGCTCTTTATTTCCTGCATCTTCCTTGGTCATCTTCTTCTTTTTTCTAGTCCACTTTTCCTTACGTAAACTACTGCCTTTATCTCGTTATAAAATGTCTTGGAGAGGCAACCGTTCATCTTCTCAATGTTTTCTTATGGTTTTTTTCTTGAATTAATCTTATCAATCCTCCTTTAGTTAGGCTATCTGTCTACTGACATTTAATTCGCTTTCTTGCGGCACATTTCTATTGTCTCCTATTTCTCTTCTCTCCCAATGCAAATGACAAACTGTGATTTATATTTAATATCCGTACAATTTCATCCCGGGAAAATAAGATACTGATGGTAATATTGTTGAAGTAGCTTTTCCTATTTTGTAAGGTTATGTTGTCACCTGCTTTATGACCCGACAAATAGCGTAATTAAGAAATGATTAATGAAACCGTAATACCCCTACTAATATTTAAATACCTGCCAGTGCAAATATGCGAACACGAATGTTTAATTCAGTAAGTTTATATTCTTATGGTCTATTGAAATTCATCAATCATAGACCAAAAGAGTGTGGCAATGAATCTTCTTGAATCTCATTATAATATCCGTAAAATAATATATATAATATCTGTATTCGTAAAATCGTACTCGTACTCGAACAATATAATATCCGTATCTCGTAAAATAATGGATCTTCATGATTGAATTCTTACTAACTTTCCAAGTGAATTCAAATAAAACCCTTGATTATAACTAACGAACGTGAACATACTCAGAACTGACAAAGAAATCCTATCCAAATACTTATGGAGTGGTTTGACGACGATTCATTATTCTTACACAATTTCCAGTGAAATAAATATTAAGTTTGGACAATTTTATTTTAGGGCTGCTTTTTTTCTCTTCGGAATTAAGGTTGTGGAAATGGAGGAATGTCACATATTGACTGCTTCGACATTTTCTACTCCAAGAAATCCCTTTTTCTGGTTTCCCGCCGTAATGACGACGTCACGGCCCACTCTCGGTGACGTACATAAATCCTGAAGTGGGTGGGGCAAAAGAGATTCTTTTTTTCTAGTTTGATGGTGGATGACGAGGCCTTAATCCAGGATACATCGGCCATGTTGATAGACGCAGTGCTTTCTCAAATTTTATTACCTCCTTGAATTCCTCTGCAACTCCCTCTCCCCATTTCATATTACTTCCGAATATTTGATTCTCAAGTTTATCTTTTATTGCCAGTTAACTCTTTCGTCGAAGACTCATCCAGATACGAAGTTTGAATCCCTTTCTGGGTGTTCATACGTGTTCAGGACCTTTTTATTTCTACTTTTATTCATTTGAAATATCGACAACCATTGAATACAGATTCTGAGTGCAATGAGATTCCAGATGTTCGTTAAAAAAAGGATGGGCGAGGAGCGTTTTGTGTGTTCGCCTCGCTATCATAACGAATTGTGTTATCTCTGGCTTTAATTGAGTAGACTGTCATGTTTGTTGGTGGGTTAAAAGTTTGAAAAATTTATTTTGTTAGGCTCCAAAAGTAAACGTTCAAGGAGTGGCATAAACAAATGGCCTGTATGATGAATGCTTCTTGAATGTACGTAATTCGTATAGAATTGAATTTTTCAAAACGTTAGCAGTATTGCTGTGAGTAGTTAAAAAGATGATAAGTAAGTTTGTATATTCCTGGTCTATGATCATAGTTCAACAGTTAGGTTAGCATCAATAATCTTAAATCTGGGCAAAGTAGAAGATTCACTGGTATTTATTTTTGTCAACAGAAGTACTAAATATTGTCAAGGATTTAAATGTCAGGTTATTTAAATTGATATTATAATTTACAAAGGTTTTATATTTAATCAATCTGAGAGATATCTCTGTGTTTTTAAAGCATTAATGATCAAGAAAAAATTGAACTCATTTATTTATTTTTTTTGCGCAGCTCGAAGCAGAAGCTTTTTCGGTTTCATTTTTGTAGCATTGCGGAAAATTTATTATTTAGATTCATTCAAACGCATTAGTCATTTAGAAAGTGACATTAAGGACGTTTTAAGAAAAAAATAGTCATTTGGTGTGCTCTTTTATGCTTAATTTCAATCAAAAATTCTCAGAATGATGTTGATATATTCATCTTGCGATGAAGTTCCTTATTTACTCGGCGACAATTCTGGATGGGGAAATTTCCACGCTATCTCATACTGTCTCACGCATATGACAAGAAGACTGGCATGTTGCATGTTTTTACCCAGTTTCTTTTAGTGTAATCGAAACTTAATAGCTACTTATCTGTATGAAGACTTCTCATCCGATTTTGTCTATTTTGTTCTTCCGATGAAATCTTTCTTCTGTTGTAGTTTGTTGAAAGCCATTATTGTGTGGTTCTCCCTTGCTTCCGTCCAATATGCCTATTCTTTTCCTTCCCCTGCCTGCCCTTATGGACGTTATCCTCTCTATCATACTCTTCAGCATTCCACCTTCAATGAACATGCTCTGCATCCATCTTTTTTCTCCCTTTATGAATTTTCAAAAAAACTCTCTCTCCTCCACCATTTTGCCTAATACTTATTCACTTATTTTTATTTCAGTCCATTTTTTCTATCCTTCTCCAAACCCACATTTCAGAAGCCTCAAATCCACGTGTACGCTTATCATCTTACTTCAACGATCAAGTTTCCGAGTCGTACAAAATCGTACTCCATATAAAAATGTTCATAAATATTTCCTCAACCTCCTTATTTTACGTCCATGTCGTCAATTTCCTCCTCATGAAACCTTATTAACCCATTGAAATTCTTCTTCCTAGATCCCTACTACTTTCACCATATTGGTCATAAACAGTTCCAAAGTTTGTAACGTGTCCAACCTGCTGTAGTTTTTGACCTAATCAACATGAAGTAATTTTTTTCTTCTTTTTCGCATTCTTCCCTCCCGATCTATTGTGAATGGTAGTAGTGTATGTATGCGTGGTTTAGCGTATTTTTTTGAATTTGGGATGGTTTAATTGCTTCAAATAACGATTTTTCACTTGGAGGTAATTTAGATATGTTTTCTTCGCCATTTTGAAGAGGAATGAACATATAAAATCTTTCCCCAAACTCCAGAGGAAGGATAAAAAATCTGGCAAAGTGGAACATTTAGCCCGGCTAGGGAAACATTCACTATTCGTTTAATTTCCGCTGTGATGGAATCATTTCGGGTTGCTTTCCGAGAAAAGAATTACGTCAGAGGTTGATGACACATTCTTGCTCCAGCTGTTTCTCGTCCCCACTCTTTTTTCAAACGTGTCGGACGGTGGCGAACAGAGTAATTGGGGTTATTGAATTGCAAAATCGTCAGCAGCGCGTTATCCGTCATGAATAACGTTACTTGGATACCGTCAACAACTGACCCGCTTCGGCTCAGGCGAAACTTCAACTCGTCCACAACTCCTCCAGTCCAAATTCCCACGACGGCGATACGGATTCCCGGTCTCGTTTCGTGGGGACTGGAATTGTCGCCGAGAAGCATCGGACGCTATTTACGTGCTCAATGGCGATTGCATGCGCGCGAGATGTTTGGTCCTCTTTGCCCATTCGTGAGTTTTCAAAGGCGCCAGTCACGTTTCACGCAGCCGAAGCGGTTTCCCCGTCACGTGTTACCCAACATGTGTCTTCCCTTGCACCGTTAAACTATAGTTTAGTAGGGCAACGAGTATCCCCGAAGTTACTCTTCTCCTCTAGGGTCTCGTCCGCGTAACTCAGGTGCGTGAGGGTTCGTCGAGAACATAGGATTTGCGGCAAGAATAGGGAGACATGCCTTGCACGAGTGATTGGGAATCGCTGAGCTCTTTCCTCGAGGGATGCTATGGAAAAATCAGTTTATCCTCGAGGTTTCTTGTGCTTAAAGAACAAAATTCCCGATAATGAGTCCCATAATCACTTTCAAATTTAAATCACTCCAATGCATTAAACAATATTCCGCATAATTCAAATTAAATCATTTACTAAATAGTAT
Organism: Hetaerina titia; assembly: GCA_037158775.1. Classification (NCBI taxonomy): domain Eukaryota; kingdom Metazoa; phylum Arthropoda; class Insecta; order Odonata; family Calopterygidae; genus Hetaerina; species Hetaerina titia. Next base: position 57,696,280 of record CM073778.1, on the reverse strand, counting down.
TATAGATTTAATGTTTGGTTAGGATATTCCTCAAACAATATTAAAATAACATACATTTTCAGTTGCTGTTCAAACTTTTTCATGTAAATTATCTTATTTATCATATTCTACTAATATTCAATTTGTCATAAAAGGTACTATATTTAGAATGTAAGAAACTTTCCAAAACATGTAGAATTGCAATTTGTGAACGAATGTTTAGTTTTCCAAGATTATTCGGGTCTCCCACCAGGTCCACGTTCGAATGTTTAGTTCCTACCAATGTTTCATTTTATTTGCCATGACGACACATAACCGGTTAAAAACGAGACGTTACAGGTGTGATATGGTGGAATATCATGATTAATTAGAAATTGGCAATTTCCAACAAAATAAAATTTAATACGACCAGTCTCAATGTAACTACATCATCATCAGGAAACAGTCATCATCCCCTCTTTTTCACTACCTTCCCCTTACTTGCTTTTCAGTATATATACTGGAATTTGAGTCTGACTTTTACCTGATGATGATGTAGTAACATTGAAAGCGACTGAATTAAATTTTATTTTGTGAAAAATTGCCAATTTTTAATTAAACATAACCGGGAGTTGTATATTGTTTCCTGACGACGGCTTTAAAGAAAATTTAAGAGCATGTAACTGTGCTATGTCATTTGGCTCCTCATGTTTTAATAGCAATGTTCTTCAAGAAGAATGATACTTTTATGTTCAGAAATTTCTCAGATGCATTTCTTGTTTCATAACTGATGAAAACTGCTTACCATTCTTCGGTTAACTTAATTCTATTAAGCATACAATTCAATATGAAAATGGGATGAGCCAAATGAGAAATCCTTTCATGTATTTGCTTTTGAAGTTTAATGAAATTTTAATAATCTTTAATATTAAATAAGGAATGTACGCCAAATAAGTAATATCGTATTCTGTTCATATGTAAAGAAATATATCGTATGCAAAATCATAGCTGACATGTTATTGTCTTAATTTTGCAGAACTTCCTCGCGTGCCAAGTGGTCGCCCGTCAGTAATTTTCTCTTGGCACGCATGGCCATATGTAAATTTAGTCACATTTATGTATGTATTTCGTATACTACTTAATATTTTCGTGATAATAAGAATTAGTATTCTAATTGATTGGGGTAGTTTACTACTCAGTTCGGGAAGATTATATGTTTTGAAAGGAATAACCCCAGTGCCAGGAAAAATGCCAGCGATTGCAAGCAAAGATTTCGTGTATTCGTACGAGTGGATGAGAGAGCGGAGCTGGACTATAAGGCTTTCTCCAAGCACTTTCCCACCCATTGTTCCCTTACCTCCAGATTTTCTAAAACCTCCCTCCTCTCAAGCAACCTTTCACTCCCTTTAAATGGGTTCATCGCGCTTCAGAGTAGATCGTATCCTGGGATTTCCATTTAGTTTTAACAAAGCGCTCCCATGAGAAACAAATCTATTAAATTGCAGACGGAAACTGTTGTAGGCATGTTGCCGGGACTTTTATGTTTGAAATACATCTATCATTGTATTTTGTTTGTACAAAGTGTTTTTGTATACATATGACGTAAAATCTGTATTATTTATCGAGTCTTCATTTGCGCTCGTGTTTGATCCTTTGGCCAAAACTCACTAAACGCCAAATATTACCAAATTACCTAAATAAGTTACCAAATTAGCCCCAAATATCACATAATCTTCAAATACCAAATTTTACAAACAGAGATATACAGGATCTGTCCCAAAAGTTTGAAAAATATATTCGGAAAAATTATTGTACATCAAAGTACAAATTACTTTAATTAATTTTAAACTTTAATTAATTGACACACTGATGCCATCGCCTTGGCCAGTCGCGGTATTCTTGTGAGGCATCGACGGGAACATCGTTCAGATACCTCGTCACGGCCTCTTTGACGTTATCCAGCGTTGCAAAATGGTCACTTTTCAAGCTATTTTTTTATTCTTGGGAACATAAGCAAGTCTGACGGTTCCGCATCGGGGCTATAGGGGAGTTGGCACTTTTTTTTTCCTAGTACCTTAGTGACGAGGAAGGCAGTGCAGGATGGCGGTGACGGGGCGTTGTCATGGTGCAGCCTTCAGTTGGCAAAAATCTCCCTTTCGCGTTGCCCACTTCCGCAACCTTTCGGACTTCCACCTAAAAGTTATTGTTCATTGTCTGTCCCTAAGGCACAAACTCTTTCTGGATGAAGCCGATTCCTTTGGATGAATGATTCCTTTTGAGCCGAAAAAGACCATTTTTTTATATATATATATATACATACATATATATATATATATACATACATATATATATATATGTATATATAAATAAAAATATATTCATTCACATAGAAATATATATATATATATATATATATATATATATATATATATATATATATATAAGGAAAGGGGAAAGGAAAACACATAAAGGGCGAACACAGGAGTGGTGGGGAAGGCGGAATCAAGCAGACCAATAATGTAAAAATATTTTCCTCGACCGACACTTGAAAACCGGATCTCTCCACTCGCCGGGCTCTAACCACCTGAGCTATGATTCAATTGATTTTTATTCGGTCCATCGAGAAAACCTAATTTACACTGAGATCTGAGATCTTATAAAACGCCCAAATGCTCCGATTAATTGGCCAAGAGATGGCGTTAGGGAGCTGTTACACAACCTTCCTTGGAAACCATAGGCGGCACAGGAAAGGAAACTAGTCCCCCTACCTTGATGTGTTAATTTCACACGCAGTTGGGCTTGGTATTGGGTGAACTCTACCATAACCTAACGAAACGACCATCGGGTTGATTATTTATTTATGATTTTTGTATGAAAACAGTAAAGACAGGGCTTTAAAACCAGATACTGCGCTTTAATTTTGATTCATATCTGATGCTACGAATCGGGTAATCAGGATAATAGATGCAGTCAACTAAGTTATTGCAGCAATCATATTTTTTAGTTTTTGAATTTCAAAACTTTCAAACAAAAGCAACGTCTTTCCATGGCGTCTGGGCTATTCAAATGTAGGTATAAACATTTGAATCCCTAGCAGCTTGAAAATAAGTCATTGGGTGTGTTGCTTGACTTAGATGCGCTTAATACCATTCTGGAATGTTTGAAAACCAAAGGATGTGATTGGGATATAAATTGCAATGATACGCTCGTAATATTCTTGTAATTTAAATTTCATGTTCATCTGAAAAAATGTGGTGAATATTCTAATACTTAACAGAAGTATTCATTCATTAGTCAGGAAAGGTGACTGTAGACTTGTCTTTAATATCTTATGTAGATGCAGCATCTATTCACGTAATATCCTTGGTGAGAGACAACAGGTTTACACGGAGAATCTGACGTTGAAGTTTCTATTGCATATCCAGTGAGAATTGATTGTTCAGGGCAAGACTATTTTTGAACAGAAAATCTATTTTATAAGTAGTGTCGTTTAAATTGTACGATGCACTGATTCATTATATAACAATAATAAATTATTTCGTCCATCGTTAAGAGAACACGGTATAGTACAGAAGAGTATGTTGGCAAAAAGGTATCGCATTCTTATCATTCTTAAATTCTAGATGTTTACAATGGAGTTTATAGAGTAAGAAATGCCTAATTTACATCTTAAAAACAAAATTAATGTGAATAAACTTCAGTTCGTAGTATTTTGAGCCAGGAATAATGACAATAACCACTATACAAGCAGTAGGTTAATTTTTTTAACCTTGCTTTCATTTTCTGCCACCTTATTGTAACCACGCAAACGTGTGTATTTGCTAATTCAGTCAGCCGTTCCATTTGACGTTAGAGACATCCTATTGATGTTGCGATGGACCGCCCTAAGGTGCATGAAGCTTACGCCGTCGCTTATGAAATTGCTTTTCTGAGGCTCATTCTTTTTCGGTAGGAAGTCGAAGACTAAAGGAGTATTGACTAAGGAGTGTAGAGAGTGCTCTACGGTTTCTCATTACCACCTTCATTTTAATCCTGCAGCGTTGTATCATCTTCGAGAAAAAGTCTTACGGAATTCCTGCTCTAGTATAATAATATCATCCTTATTGTTGCCTTTCTCCAGGCATCAATTTTCTTCAACATCTAAATGACATCTGCGGGAGAAATGGGTTCTCCAAGTCGCATTTAATACACAATAATTCGTCGTGAGTACTCTGCTCTATCAAAAGAAAATGTTATCGTAATTTTACTATTACCCGTTATAATTTTAATTATGGACAACCTCATATGGTTATATAGTATTAGCAGCCCTTGTATTATTTACTATTCGATGTGAATTTCCTCTTTATTTGGTAGGTATACTGTTTTACGTCCTTAACTTGTTGATGTACTTGGCTTTTGGTCTTCCGCACGGTATGCTACCTATAATACCTACAATGTTCCGTTCTATTATGTTTCTAACTAATAAATTTTGCCTTAAGGTGCGTCAAATCTATCTGGTTCTTCTTTGTCTTAGAATTCTCCATATAGTTCTTTTCTCTTCTGCCATTCTAAATAATTTCCCGTTCCTCACTTTGTCATATTAATGTATATTGTGAAAAATTGCAAGGAGGCATTTGAAAAATGCCAGCGTCGTTCAGCCACGGTGCATCCAACGTCACGGAAACGACTCAGGAATGCCTTGAAATTCTCGTTAAGAACCCATTTAACAAATGACGAGATAGAAAAAGATTTAAAAAAATTTACCCTTAAAAAGAATTTACGAGCCTGGAGCGTCACAAGCATCTGCACGATGCTTGTGACGCTTCAATAGTTTTTTTGAGGAATTTCAATGGAAGAAGAAAAGATATTCCATTTCAACTCACACGAAGAAAAAGAAAAAAAATTTAAATAGACAAATACGTCTCGCTATCTTGGAAAAATTTCTCCATTTCGGAAGACATGAGCTCTCGTTGTGAATGCGTACAGATTCCGGGTGTATCAGTACGCCTTTTGCCAAACGATAATGATGTAAATTTCAGCTCATGTCCTAGATATCGAGCAATAGGTGGGAAGATTTTTTTCGAGTGCATTTACATCCCAGAGGAATTTCTAAGCGTATTAACTTGCTGAATTGGCCCACAAAATGTTTTCATACTCAACTTGGAAGAAGAAAACATCCCGAAATGTTTAACGTAATAGGATGACGCGACCGTCAATGTTATATTTAAATGAATATGTCTGCACTCTCATTGTAATAAGAATACAAATAAAATATACGTAATTAGCAGGGTAGTAGGAGGAGGAAAAACATACAAATGTTGGATGAAACAAGGGAGGAAGGAAGTTTGCTGAATTGAAGAGGGGTTATTTTAAGTTCGAATAACAAGTTGTGTTTTCTTAGGAGATCCTAAGAAATGTATCGATGTTTAGCATTCGTCCAACCAAAACCTACTTTAAATGGTAGACTACCTAACAATAATAATATTTATAATAAATCAGTAACGTTCCCTGCCATTCTTCTTGGTGATGGATGTCACAGGTGTTGTAATAACCCAAACCATTGAAGTAGGAGTTTTGAATGATGATTTTAAATCACCAAGAATATGATGTTGTAACTGTTAGCGTTGATTGAAGGATTTTGAAGAGTGGGTGTGGAAAAGAATGGAAGAGGTAAAATGGACACAAACGAGGAAATGCTAAGCTCGGTGGGGAAAAGGAAGTGGATTGTTAGGAGGAATTCAATGGAGTAGGGAAAAATGGGTGCAGACCGTTTTGATTGTCGATGGGATGTTGAATGATGTTGAATTGTCAAAAGAGAGTAGAAATTGATACAAGCGAGGAAGGAATAGGATTGGCATGTTAGAATGAATATAGGGAGGGAGGAAGTAAGCAAAATTGAATAAGGGTTTAATAAAGTGTTGGATATCAGGTTCTTTTGTTAGGAGAGATGATATTATTGTGCTGGTGCATTTTACTCTCTGCCCATTCAAAACCTCCCTTAATCAGTAGAATATCAATAGTAATATAATCACTTCACTTAATTGGGAAAGCAAATATGAGTGAAATACTTGAAATTCGGAAAATATCACTGTACCTTTGTAACAATTTCTACTTCAACTTTCAGGGGCTCTTAAAAATGATTTGATTTATTGAGAGATCATTTTAAACTTTAATTAAATCGATATATACATTTGTAATTTTTTGAAAAAGTAATGAGCAGGCTGACGACATTTGATAAATAATCATGAAAAACGGAGTGCCATAAAAATGATATTTGTCATAGTAAAACCCGGTTTGAGTGATAAAGTGGAGGAGTAGGCGTTTTGTGTGCTGCTTGAGATGACTTCTTAGGCAAACGCATAAATCTCTTAAGTACTTTATCATTCATTTAAAAAAATGACTATCACACTGCGTATCATTATGAGCCTGACTCTAATTTGATGGCAGGTAGATATTTTACTGAAAGCATATTAATTTGCTATTCAGGATGTTGCGTAACATTTAATAATGAATATAGTACTTTTGATAATATTCGTAACTTAAACGTTCTAATTGCCGCATAGAAAGATCCTTTATCCAAGAGTTGTTTATGTAATTTAAAGCATTTTACTAACCTATGAATGTATACCGCCAATTATTCGAGATATTATATAATAATTTGCTTCTCCGGTAGCTGAGTAGCTTCGCAGCTGGTTCGCTCCTTCGATAACTGACACGTGAATTCATTTGAAACGTCCATTTTACGGAAGTTTATTGTAGGTAAAAAATGTTTAAATTTATAAACTTCGGGTGACTCCGTTAAAGTTACTATTACAGTTTCTTGAAACTTGTAAAACTTGTTTTAATCAAGTAAACTCTTGCTTTTGAGTTTAAGAACCCATCCTGGAGGTTGATTAAAATATCAATGCTTGATCAAGTTGTATACGCATGTTTATATACAATCCCTACTTAAATTTTTGGGTAGTCAATTATCTAGTTTAATTTGGCCTCCACCGAGGGCAATTACAAGCTACGCTTCTGTAATTAGTTATCACTCCGGGGAATGGTTTACGACATCCCCGTAGCCAGTCTCCATTTCGTCAGAGTTTATAACGATGAAGTTGGCCATCATCTGTTTCTTATAATTAATCCGTTGCCTTCTTTTTGCCGAACCTTTTGTCCTCTACCCGATAAGGTTTTCTGATGATTTCGAAGCACCTCTCCCTTCAGAGGCGCCATCCTGGTTTTCGATAACTCCCGCCTATTTTAATTATGAACACTTAGGATTAGGAATTAAAAAGAGACGTTTAAGTTTACCCTATCGTTACGCGAATACTGAAGTTACTAGTTAGGAATATCATTGATGCAGAGTCGCAGAGTACGGTGATCCCAAATTGTTTCGCGGAAGAAAATCGCGTTATGAAAATCAATCGTGACAAAGTGCAAAAAAAAAGATGATGATGATCGTGTCTTAGATTTTTATTTTGATTCATAAATGGAACTACATTTCCGCTATTTCCCTTTTTGATTTTTATTATCTTCTACTATTCTCCGCTACTGCTATCCTTTTGGTTGGAAAGTAAATATTATATTTTCATGAACCATTTTAAATCCTCATGCTAATGATTTTTATCTTTAGTGGTTGTTTATTATGATAGGAAATATTCAATATTTTGGTTAATCCAGGGACTAACTATTTACGTAATAAACTGTGATAGATACAGAGACAATAATTTTAACGGAATCATTCGTAAATTTGCATTAAGATGCAGCGATTTCAATTACGAATGGATTTTACAATTTGAAATTGTTGCATTTTAATTACAATTAGTGGAAGAATCAATTAAGGTTGCTGTCGCGGCATCTCACACAGTTTCTTTTACTTTGTGTAAGAGTTAAACACCTTCATGTTTAAATGTTGGCTTTAACCTTGTGGGCTGTAGCGCAATGCGCACGGCTAAAAATACCTGTGACATTGTAGATTCGGTATTTCTTCATAGAATCTTGCTCCTTTAAAGCCGCTAAAATTCTGATTGAAGAAGACCCCTCGGTAGCTTAATTGGTTAAGTCACTAGATCACGGATTTTGCAGGATCCTGGTTCAAATCCCAAAGCCACGGCGAATCGTTTTTATTCTTTGAAATTTTTGCATGCTACGGAAGTCCCTGAAGTGAATTCTATCGATCAGTAGGCTCTGTAGATTTGTGTTTTAATCATCGCAAGCAAATTTAACGTCCTCATATGCCCCTACCCTAAGTGAATGGAATATATCCTTGGATTATGCATGAAGCGAAAATGTTCATCACGTTTCGTTTCGTTCAAATACGACGTAGGAATATGTGCTCCTATTTACTCGAGGTTGATGCGCATCACATCTCTTCGTCAGTTCTATTTTTATCCGTTTCCAATTTCTTCGTAGATTTGTTTCAAGGCTGTCTGCCGTTTACACATTCGTTGATAATATTTCCTTTGTTTAAGGTTGTAAAAGGAGTCGTCTAATGATGCCCAGGAAGTCATGAACCCTTACAAAATACCCAATGAAAAATTGTATTGAAAATATTTTTACATTACAGCTATCAATTAAAAATACTGCCCTTTTAAATGTAGCATAGATATACCTTTTAATACCCTTACCTACATACCTTTTAATGCCCTTTTCTCGCAAATTCCTTTTTGACATAGTAGAATATGTTTCACTCCCACGTTTTCTCCACTGCAAAGAAATTTTCTTCAATAACGTCCGCCTTTCCTCGTCTTTAGTCCTTTATACCCCACTACATACCTTTTAATGCCAAACCTGAATAATGAAAAACATTATACCATCATGCAATTTTATTATTTGTATTCCTTGTTTTTTAATACCTGCGCAAAAGTATTTATCTAATTAAATGGCATACAATGGAAAAAAATGTTTTGTCAAATCTTCCTTTTTTAAAATCATAATGCTATGCTTGTGGAGGAAAAATCAAGCTTAAAGTAGACGCCCACCGTAAATCCAGTTTTAATTATCAAATTATAATATGGCTCAAGATATTTAGCAAGTCGCAAAATATTTAATGCTATACAACATGGCAACATAGTAAATAATTTTGAGGCTTTGTTTCACTGAATGAAAATTTTGAAGAATATTTTTTTATTATATGTAGATTGATTTTAGATAAAAATAAGAATAAGAAAGTACAGGGTGCAGCAACATAACTTCCTTTTTTCAAACGCAAAACCCTTTCAAAAAAGGATGCTATGTTGCCGCACCCTGTATAACGTTATGCTTAATATAAACTGAATTAAATTGAGTCAATAAAAGTAAAATGTCAATTTGCGTTGTTTCTTGCAAGAATCAACCAAGTAGTAACTTTAAGTATGGTAGACAAGGAGTATGAGTTCAATAAAAAATCAGTATTTATCGAAAATTTCCATGAATATGGATGCCTCACATTTAGGGAAGCTAGGATCTGTACATCCAGAAATTGAATGAGAAATGAGAAAGACTCAAAATTAGCTAAGGGCTAATATTAACCTTAAGCAAAATAGTGCACAGTTTGTGTTATGATATTCTGTTTATATCCTGCTCCATCAGAAACTATAATACTGAAATTCTACCCAGTACTTTTTTTTTGTTTACCATATCGTACTGATTATAAATAATATCATGCCTTGATTTCTTGGCCCACCAAGAACAAGGGAGCCATAAATCGTCCGGGAATACTCCCAGTAAAAATGCAAGGAAGGAGAAACCTCAGCAAAGCGTTGGCAGTTTCCGATTGTCCCGCGATGATAAATTTTTATTACCACGTAAACTTATCCTTGGCTGTCATTAGGGATCCGTATTGATAGCAGTTGATAGGGGGGAGGGTGACTGGTAGCGGAATTCATTTTAAGCCGTAAGAGATAGGTGGGTAATTTGGAAAGGTATGATTTTGAGGGAATGGGGGAAGGGTAGATAGAAACTCAGCGTAAGTACGCACGTATTAGCCTAATATTGACCAAAGGCGCTACAAGGGGTTCACAATTCAAATTCCTATTCGACGTATTCCAGTTAAGGTGCTCTTCATATGGCACCAAAATAGGGATAAGGATACCTCAGAAAAATACCACCGCCTGTATTCGAACCCAGTCCTCGTTGACACCACTGTGGCATCTCGATCCATGTCATTAGGGACTCTCCCTTTTGAAACAGCTCTAGACCTTGAAAGAACCCGTTGTTGCTGAGCATACGTGTGAGAATTTCTTAATTGCATTATCAAAATTAATTATTTGTAAGTCCGACAGGGGTGCATTTTTGGATTAAATATTTATTTTATTTTTTTTTGTTATTTCTGGGGACTAATATGTTTCGATAGTTCTTGCATTGTTGCCTTTTTCTCGTATTAATATGATGATATATTACACAGGCCAACAGTGGTTTTGGTGCCGGAGCTTTTAATGATGATTTAAAGAACAATTGGGGTGCTGAATCCAATTATGACACTAGTGTTTTCCTATCAGCTATAGTTTTCAAGATATAGATATGTTGTTACTTACGTAAAAAATCTTCTACATGATGATATGGGAATATTATATTAATAATAAAACCCAGAAATGGACCGAAAGGAAAACAAATGAGGAAGTACTGGAGATGGTGGGTGAGGAGAGGGGTTTGTTGAAAGAAATCCTATGGAGGCAGGAAAAATGGATGAAAGGCGTATTGAGCGGTAGTGGAATGTTGAAGAAGGTAATAGAGGGGAGAATGTTGGGCAAGCGAGGAAAGGGTAGGAACAGGATAGGGATGTTGGATGGGATGAAGGGAGGAAAGAAGTACACAGAGATGAAGAGGGACCTGATGTAGTTTAGGTTGCTGGATTGGGCTTTGTTTGGAGTTACAAAGTATGTATTTGATAGCTGTGTCCATCCAAAAACCTACCTTAACCGGTAGATTACCTAATAAAAAATAAAACCCACTAAATATAAAGACTTGATTTAATTCTAGGCCTGTTAAATCACCCGCAAACACAACAGAATTTTACAATACAATTGAACACAAATACTAAAATTTTTTACTGTAATAAAACAAATTGAAAAGAAAAAAAATACATAAAAACATCACTCAACACATCGGAAGCTTCTTTTTCGCGATTTTCTTGAGTGCACTTTGTTCAAACAGTCTCGTTTTAAGCACCAGCAGTTATCGGCCATTGTATGGTTATCCCATCTTCCTTGGTAGCGAGCTTCCATTGTTTCCAAAGAAATTGTCTAAGTGGCTGTGTAGGTAGTGAACTTTTGTGCTCATATTACATCCAAGTGATTTGAAGTTACTGAGCATAATGTTTACCAGCTCAATATAATTTTCACTTTTGTGATTTCCTAGAAAATTTTTTATGACCTCAACAAATGACATCCAACTAATTTTTTCAATCTCATTCATTGACTCGACAAAAGCAGGATCCTTTGTAAGTTGTCTGATTTGTGGCCCCTCAAAAATACCAGCTTTGTTTTTCAATACTTATATGGGGCATCTTTAGTCTTAAGTAGCCGAAGCATGGTCGATCCTTGTCAAGAGCCTTTACAAATTGCTTCATTAGGCCTAGTTTAATATGTAGAGGCGGTAAGGTGATTTTCTCGCTTTCAACTAAAGATTCAGCAATGATGTTTTCTTTCCCAACAACCAAGTTTTCACTCTTAGGCCACTCCTTCTTAATCCAGTGGTTTTGCCTGTCCCTGCTATGCCAGAGGCACAAGAAACAAGGATATTTTGTGTAGCCACTTTGCTGCCCAAGAAGAAAGTTCACCATTTTTAAATCTACACAAATCACCCAGCGATGTTCCTGGTATTTTATCTTCTGTAAGACCAATGCTATTGTATCGTATTCTTCTTTCATTTTAGTTGAATGAGCGATTGGTATTGCGCCAAACCTGTTACCATTGTGAAGAAGTACACATTTTAAACTACGCTTGGAGCTATCAATAAACAAACGCCAATCACTAGCAGCATATTGTGATAGTAGTCCCATTTTTTCCAAAAGACCCTTAACGTCTAAACAAAATGTAAGATTGTCTTCTTGAGTAAAGAAGGGTAGCATATCCTTTTCCCCTGTGCGATAAAAACTTATTTTTGTACCGGGTTGCAGTAAATTCTTTTCATGCAGTATTGATGCTAGTAGTTCGGATACCTTATGAACTTATTTCGCCATCTTTTACCGAAGTCGATACAAACAATTTTTGTTTTTTAATCTCATTGGCCTACAATATAGAAATACTATATACATAAAACTTATTGACAGTTTATTGAAAATAAAAGGAACACCGCAGAGTCGTTATAAATTAGTATACTTATAGATTTATTTAACTTTGAAAATTATTTTCCGGAATATATCAAATATTAAAACAACTAATCGTAAGATGTGCCATATCTAAAAAAGTAGAGCTGTTAAATAAAAACGGATTTCATATTTGTATTCAGCTCTACAAATATAGTTAAAATCATCACAAAGATTCCCGGCACCAAAAAAAAAATTTTTTTGTAGGCCTGTGTTATGTGTCTTATTTATATGATACGTCCGTCAATGCGGAATAATACTTGTACTATTACTTTAATTCGAGAAACGAATAGCATAACGCGTTGCGTGACGAAAATCATTGCATTTCGATTTGAACCATGGCATCATATGATGAAGTCACGCAGCACCATTCAATGATGGCAGATCATTGTAGCGCAGAGTATTGTCCCGATAAAAAATAAGATTTGCCTTCTATTTTTATTCTCTAATTTTCCATAACCATTCATATCGTTTAATTCGTTCATGTTAGACAAATTTAAATTAAACTTAAAGGATTACTAGAATCAGACTGTAAAATAGTCTTTCTATATGCTATGAGGTGTTGATAGGTTTTGCAGTGCAAAAAAGGCGTATTTCTTTTATGTGATTGGGAAGTTTTATGTGAAGGGGTTGAGGACATGGTAGTCAGCATAGGTGCCCAGTGAATCGTATGGTTAGTCAGTATAACATTCAGAGATGTTTTGAGAAAAAATTTTTTTTGTAATTTTTACGGCGTGTTTTTCCGTCGGTTGTGTATTTAGCTGCTGATAGGAAGAATCACGGTTCAAATCCTGATTGAATTTTCTGAACATCCTCATCTATAATCAAAGCGGTGAAATAATAGTGTTTTTCTAGAACTTGTAAGAAATCAAATGTGACCAAGTTAAATGAACTTTATCATCATCATCATTAATAAACGAAAAGGTTAATTTATATAGTGAGGTCAGCTGAACGCCCTACCCACTGATATACTCGTTGAACTGCGATGTCCCGACCCCGAAGGTATGTATCTCCAGCCTGCCACAGGTCGTACCTCTGGATGAGCTCTATCCTCATCTATCTAAACCAACCTTTTTGTTTTAGGTGTGTTTTTTTACTTTGATTGTTTTTAATTCAAGAAACCTTTTTTAACATATTCCATATCCCATAAGTCGTATCAGTTATTTAATATGTAAGCTTCAGTTTTGCTACCATTTGTTTAGCACGATATGGAGATGGCGCTGTTGGTGTTCGAAGTGCAAAGGCCGCGATAAAAGACCAACACATTTTATTTACGTCTCTCCGAAACACTTCATAAAGTCGGTTCCACCCAATTTCTCGCAACACACATTTACGGATATAATGTACACGATTCCCTACGAAGCCCACCCTAATGACATGGGGAAAGGGAGGTTAGGATACAAACCATGCAAAAGGGTACTAAGGAGTCTTTAAAGGGGGATGCGCGTTAATGGGTTAGAGTTCTCCGCTTTTTGTGGCCGGGAATCGCACCAGATGATGATTTAATACCGTATTTTCCTAACTCCCTGACATTATGATTTGACCGGTCGATGGTGTGCGGGGATAATACTATTTACTCGTTCCCTAGAGTGTGATCAATGTGATTGATATTTTATGCAAGTTATAATGTATCGCTAGTTTTTAGTGTCCAGGTGCTCCTATCACAGACTTGGTAGTGATTTGCATCCATTCATGACAGATTTGGTATTTATGGAACTCATTTTCGAATCAATGTTTTTCGAATGTGTTCCAAATACAAGATTACTGCTTGTTTGTTGAGGGCATTAGATCTTGAGTCCTAACTAAAGAAAGATGCCCAAATAAAATATTTTACCTTGATTATTCAATATGAATGTCGTTACCAGGTAAGCAATTTAAAAATCCAGTGTTCATTGAAATGACCCTGTCTCATGCAAATCATTTGATTGGCCGTCACTGTCGGAAACCTATGTAGGAAATACTACATTAAAATGAAACATTGTTGTAGTAGTGAAATGAGTTAGATTGGTGGAATTTGGGATATTTATGTAGGTGTGAAAAATGTTGGAAAAGATAAAATAAAAAATATACCAGGCATGTTTGGGGAGGAGAGAGCGTTGGTGGGATAAATTGAAAGAAGACAGGAAAAAAAATTGAAATAACATTGCCGATGGGATTCTGAAGACTATAATAGAGGGAGAAAGTTAGCCAAATAATGTAGAGGTAGGAAAAGGATGGGAATGTTAAACGGAGTGAAGGGTATAGAATGAATGTCGAACTGTAGAACAGTTTTTTGTAGTTTGGGGTGTCAGGTTTTGTGTTTTTAGGCAAAGCTAAGAAATATGAGTGCAGTCTGTGTCCATTCAAAAGCCTTGCTTAAAAATAGTAGACCCATAAAATAATATAATAAATATTAATAACATAATATAGCAGCAGTTAACATAATACAATTGAGATAACATAACATATTATTTTGCTTTAACAGAGACGTTAATTTTTTTTAAGTGGTATTATTTTTCTAAAATTAATGCCTAGTTGCACGCAATATTGACTTGGTTTTTGAGTCCTCACTTCCATCAAAGTGTATTTTTATAATTAGAGGATACTATATTTATTATATATGTCACTGAATGATTATGCATGAATGATCATAAAATAAAAAAAATTCTCGCCCGATTAAGGAATATGATTCGCATGATATTAAACCAAAGCATTGGATTGGATCTTATTATTATTCCATCACAACAACACAAATTTGTCTCTTTCTAAAGAAAATTTTATTGTTTGAAAGCTTTTTATGTATTCAATGAATCTCTAGTCGTAAAAGAATAAAGGAGTACAATGGCAGAAAATCCATTTCCAGTAAATGAAATGAATAAACCTGCGCTACATACCCACTGATAATTGGATTCACAAAAGTCTTTCCCCTTACAATGAGTATTTATCAAGCAATACCAACACAAGTACATACCCATTTAAAAGGATGGGCATGTGTATTTCACGGTAATAGTACTAATTTGCTTCCTAATAAGTTATATTTCACTGGAATACCACTTTTTTGTGTTTACATCGCATTAATTTCTAAGCGCACAGTATGAAACCAACCTTGCCCTTTCATAAATATACGCGAGTATTATTGGAATACATTATTATATACTTATCCTGAGGTTAATTAATATCCAATGGTACGCAATGGGTTTCTAGGCGTGGATAGTGGGGACTTATTAACTCAGACCTTGTGTCAACATGCTCCTGCCTGTTCTCATCGTAATTACTGCTTTATCGTAATGATGTGAAACATGTAATTTAAGTAAATAACTAAAATATCAATGCTGTTAGAGACAAAACTATTTGCATAAATGGGAACAGCGTTGTATTTGTATAATAAAAAATGTTGCCTTTGATATACAGATATAAAACAACGATTTTTACACACACAACCTTTAAATAACCATTAATGTTCTCTTATAAATATAAGGATATAATATAGGATTAGATGACATTTACTGAAGCAAAAATCGCAACATAATTATTTCCAGAAGAAAAACCGTTTTGTTACACGAGAAACTATAATGGTACAGGGGGACGAGTTTTGTGGCATTTTCAAAAGTTTATTTAATTTAAAATCGTGTTTCATAATAATGGAGATTATTATTTTAGGTGAATTTATACTGATAATGAAACTGCGCAGTAGCTTTTTGAGTCGTTTCTTACATCTGCACTCTAGGGAAAAGCAGAGGGCAAACAAAGCCTTGCATATTTAAATATTACCATTTGTCTCTAAAATAATAAAACAACTAATGCCAGTGGTCTTGGGCTCTTTGGATTTTTTTCATGGCGAAATGAAAGCTTCTAAAATGCTTTTGGAATTAATATATTTGAGATCGAGTTTTCGGTTGGTTATTCCATCACCGAGTTCTTAAAGAAAATGACTGGAACAAGTGAAGAGTCCCCTCGGTGACTTTTTATAATATTGGACACTTCCGGAGACGGCTGGAATTGAAATCCAATATATGTGTTACACAACTGAAACATTGAAAATGTTCGAAGATTGGAGTTTAATGGAGATTAGTCGGTGAAACCATTATTTGGGATCTCCTGCTACTTCTCCAATTTTTTAAATAAATTGCTCTCTTAATTCTACGTTCTCAGGGCTGTCAATTTAATTGCACGGAAGTGTCCTTTTAAGTTTTCGGTTCCATAACCGAGACAGGATAATCTCTTTCCGTACCGTATCTCAGCTATCGCTCAAGACCTCCCTCTCTCTCACTTCAGCTCAACGAGTCACCTTATTTCTCCCTTTCCCTCTTATCTCTTTAGAACCTCTCCCATCCTTATTTTACTCCCCTTACCCTCTTAGGAAATGACTTCCCGTGAGATTACCCCCTGCTCTTAGCTCGTCAATCTATTTTTTAGATCCTTCTAACACTCAGCGCTAATGCCTTAGTTCCATCCACCCTTTCCTTACCTCCCATGCCTTCTCCGAGGTCCCTCGCGTCTTTCCTCTGTCATCCCCTCCAGCTCACCGCCCGTCATTCCACCCTCCCGTCACACTCTGCCTCCCCACCTCCAACCCCGTATTCCTTTAGGCATCCATTCGTATTCGGAGTATCATCCTTTCCAATTTCCCGCGAAATTTTTGTGAAAGAACGACGAGATTCTTATCTGCCTCGTGCTGCTCGCTCATTGTAAAGGTTGTCGAGAGGGCTTATTCCTACCGCATTCAAAAGAAAATGGGCCTCTCTATAAAAAGACGTATTTCGTTTGGAACGGTGAAGGTGGAAATGAAATTGTCATTAAAGTAAACCTGAATTAAAAATTATTAACATTAAAGTTTCGGTGCCCTGTCCTGAGACATTGGAAGAAAGCGTATGAAGAAAGCTACACGCAGAAGCTCAACCAAAAAGGCCGGATTACTAAATAACAGTAATCCGGTTCTTTCTAGTAATAGGGATTAACTTCGCTAATCCTCAATACCAGGAGGGAAGAACTAAGATGGTATTCGTTTCAGCTACAGACGAAATAGTCCGATTAGTTGCGGGAGGTGTCTCATTCATCTGGTCTGGTCGTGGAGATTGATAACGTTAATATTTCTTTAAAATACGAGGCGTGTTCATAAAGTAAGGCCCGTTTGGTCACAGGAAAAAATATATTCATATGAAACACATTTTATTGGCACTTTTAGTTAGCTACAAACCTATTTCACTTATCTACATAATCGCCGTCCACTTCTAAGCATTTTTCGTACCGCTGCACCAGCTTCTTTAACCCCTCTGCATAGAAACTCGCCGTCTGAGGGTTGAACCAATCGACAACGCCATTCTTGAGTTCCTCTTCGGTTTCAAAACGTTGTCAACCGAACCACTGTTTCAAGTGCAAGAAGAGGAAGTAGTCGCTGGGTGTAAGGTCAGGACTGTACGGTGGGTTGTTTAAAGAGTTCCCAACGACCCAAAAATTCTCGTCCACTGGACATTCTTTGCTCTATGTGGTGGTCGGTGAGCATTTTCGGTACCCACCTTGCACGCAATGTGTGGTATCCGAGGTTTTCCGTAACAATATTTTAGACAGTAGTGCATTCAAGTTGAGGAAATTGTTCAGCCAGGCCATTAATTGTCAATCGACGATCACATCGCCGTTTTTGTTCCACTTGCGAAACAATTTCATCGGTCAGAATACTGGGCCTACCACTTCGCTCTTCGTCATGGACATTTGTTCGTCCATTTTTGAAATCACAGCACCATTGTCTAACCTTGCCTTCACTCATAACTGTAGGTTTATAAACTAGGCATAATTCCAGATGAATTTCAGCAGCCGACAATCCTTTTGCATACAAGAATCGTATGACATAACACACTTCACAGCTGGCGGGATCAACGATTGTCGCGGACATTGTTGTTTGCATGCACGGACAAGAAAACGACTTCTGAAACAAAACAAATGCTGCTATAGCTTCTCAATAAATCAGTAGATGGCGCTGCAGGAGCAAAACTGTGTTCTAAAGCGCCAATATTTAAATATAAGCAAACGGTACTTACTTTAAGAATACTCCTCGTATTGATCTCGTAACGTTCGTAATTTCGGTTGGACATTTGAAAAAGAATCGATAATTAATTTGAATTTGGAGGGGAAAGATAATTGAGGTGATGAGGAGGCGCAGTATCCTGATGGTCGTGTTTTCACTAGGATTTCTTCAGTCTGTTTCTAAATGATTGGTCTTAAGCGAGAGCACCTAGAAGAAATAAAACAGAGAAAAGAATTCTTGGGCTTAATATCAAAATAATTTTCAATGTTTTTCCAAATTTGTTTCTGCAATTATTTACGTTTACTCTGCAAAATATTTTGTTTCCATATGTATTTGATTTACATGGTTGAAAGAGGATTTTATTCCTTGTTTAACTACTAAGTCTATCTATCCAAGTTAAATTAACTCATATTTCTGTAATTAAATACACTACTTCACTCTCGATGAGTGGTGGCACATTTTCTCGTAATCTAAAATCGATATTTATATTTTTTTTATCTCAATATGGTTATTTCAATTTTATTTAATTTTGTTTCTTCTTCAGACTTCAATGTACATGACTATTATTGAGTTTTTAATTTTGAAAGGCCATTCATTTGGGTCGATCCTAATATTTTTTCCCTAACAGTCTCCGCCTGCCGTCTCCGATTGTGTTTTGTCATGAGTTACAAAATATTTCTTTAATAGTTGTGTCCATACGTATTCATATAGATTCTATAAATCAAGTGAATCGATAAGAGTATTTGTTATAATTTTTCAAACATTTTATGAGATTTCCCTGAAGGTTATTAAATTATTATTTTATTTTTGCGTGTGAAACACTTATAAATATACTGCCTAACTAGACGCACACTCTCTTTTACTCTCTTACTGCACTTTGCTACGCGCTTTGCACCGCGCTTGCGTAAGCCCCAGCTGAATATTCACTAGAGGTGTTTCCCTTTCATAAGATGTCTGGAAGTGTCATTTGGAAGCAAATTTGTTGTCCCCGCCAACCTCTTCATTTTCTCTTAAATCCTTGCGGAGAAATCAATCCATTTATCACTTGCTTCTCGTAGTTCATTCTTGGCCTCCCCGAGTACTTCTTGTTTTCTTTATATTGTGTACAATTATAGTATACAGTAAAATATCGTGCCTCAGCAGTTATTCAATCAATTTCCAAATTACTCTAGGAATTTTGCCTCGAATGAAGGAGACTAGATGCAGGCGAGTATTGACTATAACTCTCGCAATATTTCATCAAGGAGTGGACACCGCTGACCCAGTGGATCAATTGCCTTCCTTGCCTACCACGAGTATTTTTGACCAACTGCCTGCAAATAGTATTAAATGATTTAATGGATTGACCTCTGACCTGCCAGTGCTCTCTTTACTACCGCAAAAACATCACTCTCTCACAGTATCTTACCGCGCTGCACTTTTACTTATCTGTGCCTCTTGCTGCTCGAAATTCATGCCTCCCTTGCTTTGAGCCTCTACTTTCCTGTTGCCCATTATTCGAAAATTACTCCTCATCTGCCTTCTTTGACTCTGTGCTCGTGACTTCCCACCCTATCTTACTCCTACCAAACCTTCTATATTCTGCGCTCCTTTTGCTCTTGGACCCAGCTCACCTGTCCCTAATATGTTTGAGAAGGTTCAACTCCGGGTAGTCCGTTTCGTTAAGAAATATTACGATAAATCGAAAAGCGTCTCTCAATTTATAGAGTTTAGAGCTTATAGAGTTGGGGTGGGAATCATTAGAAGAAAGACGATTCAATGCTTGGTTGAACTTACTGAATACATTCAGAGCCGCATGTTTCAGCACTGAGGTCTCGCAAATTATTCGCACTGCAACATACATATGTCGCTTGGATCATGTATATAAAATGCGAGAAATAGATGCCAGAACTAGCAGACTCAAGGACTTCTTCTAATGAAAAAAACGGGCTAGCAACTGTAGGGTTAAAATTAGCAAAAATTCCACTTGCCACCCTCAGCGTCTAGGGAACAATTAGTTCTTCTCGATTACATGAACTTTCACTAACCTCGTGTGTTTTGTCGTCCAAACACATTGATGGCATTAGAATGCCATTAAACAACGTAGTGCTCTTTACAGTATTGCTTCCTCTGCTTTATCTATTTTTCAGTTTTCCCTTCCATCCCTCGTCTCTCTCTGTATCGGGACACTCCCACTCCCTACAGCGTTGGGTCACATTCCCTACCTGTGTCCTTGGGAGGAGACCGTTGTATGTTGTATATCCATATGGTAGTGGAATTTCTCTTCTTACTTGTCAAACTCTAGCGTGCTCGTTATTGTATAAAATTTTTACTGCATCCTAAGGTGCAATTGTTTTTTAGTTGATAGTATATGTGTTTGCATGCGGGTAAGTTGAAAGGATTTTTGCATGAATGTATACGCCACTGTGGGTATAGATTTGCGTAAATGTGTTTCGGAATATTATGTAGATGTCGATGTTGGCTATGTTCGTTAGGGAAATTGGAATTAGGCGTAAGTTGATGGACGAAATGTTGGGGATCAGCCTGTGCTAGAATTGAACGATCCTAATCCCCAGATATCTCCCGATAAATCACCGTGTCACCCTCTAACATCCTAATATTACTTTTCACTTCGTGGTTTATATCTTTAACAAAAATCAAGAAAAGCAACGGTCCCATCATTCTTTCCTGAGGTACCCCCAAGGTCACTCGTACGCTGTCGGAACGCAATCCTTTATGACGTTGCATGATTGCTTCCCTACGGCCTTTCCTCTTGTGCGTGTCGTCCAGGGGATTAAGGTAATTAGGATGAATCATAAATATTAAGATGATGGGAAAAATAAACATTTACGTGAATCTATAATGATACAAGCAAATCAAGAAAGAAAATGCAGTTTTGAAATATTTCTGTTAATATTCCGTGTGGAAACCCTAAGCGTGAGTGACCCTCCTCTATCTCCCCGCCTTCTGAACCGGTTCACCGTGGATGGCTTATTGACATCGCCATCAATGAGCATCGGATTACGATTTCACGGACCGATTTCGGCCCCCCTCCCACCAGGGTTGCTAATGACGCGTGCCCATCCGCCTGACAGAGAGCATGTGCGGTGCAAAGGGGTTGCTCCAATGGTCTCATTCCGCCGCCTAAGCGCGGGGGTAGCTTTCCGGCAAAACACGCATACATGCCCTTGGTCGAAGGATTAAAAAGTGGTTATGCTTATCCAGATGGTGCTCCCCATTCAACCCGTCTCTCACACCCACTTCAACCCTCGGATCCTTGTCTGGTGGCTCCGTATCTTGACCATCCAAGTATTGATGCAATGCGCTTCGATTCCCCAGGATGGCCAACTCCTTTCAGCAGTGAGCCTCGCGTTGTCGGAGGTGGCAATATGGATATCACTGGACGTTGCCTCGCTCTGGTTGCTGATTACTATGGGATTGGATTCACTTATGCTGATGGCATGGCTTCGGGATGCTGCAAATGCATCAATTGGAAATCACGATTAAGACAAATGGCGCAGTTAAGTTCAAAATTTTCAGCGACATGAACGCTGTGTGTGGTGCAACCTGAAGGTGGAGGAATTCCATTTGAATATTAGAATAAGGGAATGAAAATGCAAGACCGACCGACCTCCAAAAAAGAGATGCGATCTCTAACCCTTATTTATTTCTGCGCAAGATAAGGCGAAAAAGTAATGGACCGTTTATATTGAGTTAATGCCCAAAATGAGGTTCTTTTATTTCAATGACCGAATGCATTTAGACTTTCTGTATTTGTGATAGATACCCTGTGGATAAGTAAGGTGTGTTTCTTCACTATCTAACGCAGTTTTAATCAATTTCAAGAGATTCGTCTTTGCATTCGTCCTGTACGGTATTGATTAATTCACCACATGCAATTAAAAAAATTGAATTATGAATTCATTTTTTGCCTACCCACTTTCACACGTCATTATCATTTTCAATGAATTATAAAGTTACCTAATGATAATTAAAAGCAGTTAATTAGTTATTAGAGGTTTTAACGACTATAGATTTCAGCCTTGATTTTTATGGGATAATATTACTTTGTGTGTGGAATCCTTTTTTTAAACTTGAGCCATTATCTTATTGAATCCCGTTTTGTTCTAAATTTAGAGTTTGAAATGTAATAATTAGCAAGATAATATTATTATTTCATTATGACAAGATATTATTATTACTGCTTTTGTCATTTCGAAGTGCTACTACTTTATTTACTGAAATATTAACCTCACGAAATCTCTATTTAGAAACATTAATTGTTATGAATGTAATAACGTTATCATTCACGTTGGAAATAAATATAACATTAGGGGTGTAAAGGCTGAGCCCTTCAGTAATGAGTAAATTAGTGACACAGTAATCTTATTCTTTTACCATACTGTTGTAGGCTTAAGTTTTTTACCACAAAAACGTGAAATATTTTTATCATGCGATACTTTCCTAACTCTATTTATGTTCTAACGTCAGTCTGCTTTTTCTAAAATTTATCATCTTCTGTAATTATTCGTACTTTGTTGTGATTTATTGATTTAATTTAATGTTTTTCTATGGAGTGTGGTTTGAATAATTGGAAATTTTTGGAATAATTTTATTAAGAAAAAATATCAATTATGTTTTTAAATTTGAGGGATAAGGTTATTTTTCCTTTATCAGGAAGTTTTTATCTATACCTAAATGATACCTGCCAGAAACCGCTATGGTGTGTTGCAGGGAGTGATTCAACAAAAGAAGAACCTCATCTAAAATTAAAATTTTGGTAATTTATAGTTATCAATGTTGTAAAACAATTTAAACAGTGGATAATGTTAACTCAAGGGCATGCACTGCGGTATTTAAGTGTGATATACTTATCTACGCATTTGAGATGAACTTCTGACAGCAAGTAGGGGTATAAAGGAAAGGATAGATGAAATATTGGCAACATACTGAAATACTTATAGAAATAAAAAAAATAAATTTTTCCGTCTAGCGCGGTCGTTTGCGGTTATTCTTATCCTTTATCGTTACTGAGAAAAATGACATCTTCAATCTGTCAGCTCAACACTTTATTTCTCTAAAATGATTGTCATGATCTATCATGCCTTAGCACGACAGTAATAATGGGACTATGTATATTTCAACATCATCGCTAAAGATATTTATGCTGATTAGGGCTTATGAAGTAGATAAGCGCTGTCAAATTGCAACCAATTTCAGAAAATCATAACTACGTGTTTCCAGCGTGCATCAAAATATAATTGCTCTTGACAGATAGATTAATATTCGGTGTAAGGTTTTGTCTAGAGATAAAACACTAAGTGATCAAACCGTCATTTTGATATTCAATCAGAGTATTGTCGATTTGGTTAGTTTGGTGACCCTTATTCGTCTTAAAAAATTTTTAAAGTCCTCATGGTCACAAAATGTGATTTCGGGGTAAATCGGGGTCGGTACGATCTGGAGAGAATTTGTGATTGATGAAGCGGCGGATGTGTACGAATGTATCAACGCCGCATTGCTTGGTTCTCGAGCGCTAGACTGAATCACCGACTAACATGAAAGCAATGTGGGCGTAAATATTTGGGATTGAGGGCAGCGCTGAATCTATCACGATCTTGGTGCAGAGGAAGATAAATCTACTTGTTTATAACAGGTGAAGTCATATTTCAGGATGGATTTTTTCCCTGTGAGGAAATGAATGTAAGAAGCTCTTCGCGCGCTTCTGATTTCTCATCATTCGCATAACTTGGGAATGCCACTGAAACGAAATACGTTGTGATATTCATGATTGCCTAGTCTAGTCTCAGCACTTAATGTATCATTCTTCGTAGATATATAAAATCAAATAAAAATACCATCTCTTTAACACTCCATGCCGAGAGCTTTTAAATCGGTCGACCAGCTAAATCATCAAATTTCATTTATTAAATGCTCTACATTAAAATAAATTAAAAATTAAAATAAATTTAAATTAAAAATTTGCTCTAAAATTAAATTAAAAATGAAATTAATTTTTTGCTGTTTTAGCCATAGTTTTGACCCACAATGATCATCAGCTGTTTCATTAACGTGAGGAATCCGTTTGCCTGAAGAGTGGGTAAACTTACTGAATAAATGGGTAATTTACTCCGTAAAATGGCAAGTTATTTTCGTCTTTATCGTTAAATATCTGTTTCGAACTATGCGGGTGAGAACACGCACACACTCTTGCCCAGGGTATACGAATGTGGTCCTTGAAATTTAAAGTAATGATGCCATGTGACAAAGCCAAGAATGAGATATTCCGATACGAGCTTATTCCATTATTTTTCCCACTTAATTGATTCAAAATGTCGTAATGCTATGCCGAGTAATATTTGATTTGCATATTATCTGTGATAATATCTGTGATACAAACTCGTATGTAATTTTAAATATAGTATAATGGATAATAAGTCGAAGAGGTTGAGTCAAGTCTTGAAGGCCTTAAAGCTGCGCTACAATTTCTATACATCGTGACAATGAGAACTTTTGTTCCCCACAGTTGCTTTCATGATTTTATGAGTGGCCTACAACTGGCAGTATGTTTCCAGAGTGCAACAATACGGTTCCAAAAAGTGTAAACGTGGCCGCCCCTCTTTCAACATGCACCACCGAGAAACAGCGATCTTTCATTCGAATATTCAGTATTAAGGGGGATAAATCATCTAAATTCATCGACAAATGAAAGCCAGAATGACGATTGACCTATTTTATTTTGACAAAACCGTCTGGGCTAGAAGATATAAAGTGTTATTTCTGTATGATGTTCCCCTCAACCAGGTCAGGCGCACAATATGCTGTGAACGCAGAGGTTTTTAATGCAGCTAAGGTTTGGTTTTTCTATCGGTATCCCCGGACTTTCGGAGCGCTGAAATACAAGGTTTGTACAAAAATATCGAGAAAAGTTTCGGAGAAATACGTTTGTTGAAAATATTGCTACAATGCCTCAAAGTTCTTCAAAGTACATCCCTTGAGGGTAGGCACACTTTTACTAGCTGTTTGAAGGATCCCTGGTAGGCGGATTACAGAAGGTCTTTAAGGGTACGCGTGTAAACTTCTTTGACGGCACTTAGGGTTCCATGGTGGGGTCATTTGAAGGAGATTTTAACTTTTGGGAATAGGAGATAGTCTGCTGGTGCCAGGTCGGGACTGTAAGAGGGTTGGGAAATAGTCGCGATGACTTTTTTGTCAGGTAGTTCCTTACCTTGGAGGTGGTGTGGCTGCGTGCATTTGGCGTCCGGGTGAGTGAGTTTAGTGTAGATCTTTCGCATTGCCGAATTTTCAGTGATAATGGTGTGCACTGTCATTTTATCAATGCCAATACGATCTGCAATCATGCGCACACTTAAACGACGGTATGAATTGAGCATGTTACACATACGTTGCACGATGTCATCGGTTCTTGACGTCGATGGCAGTCCAGTGCGGGGTTCGTCCTCACGCTCCCTTGGCCATCTTTGAAGAGCTTGCGCCACTTAAAAACTGCAGTTTTGACGCGCTTTCATCCTTAAACACTTGGCGAATCATGTCCAAGTCTCCGTACCTGATTCACACTGTGCAACACAAAATTTCATGGCGTACCACTGTGCAATAGTTCGCTGCATTTTGCGCTTGCACTGAGTCACTCGACAAGGATCCACTAAAAACACTATCTAGCCCTAACGATCGCAGGCGATTGCCGCTTGGAGCGTGTTCAAGTTCTGATCCCCCCAACTCCGAGCCCGCGCGATGCAAGCGCGCCGCGACGTACAGTTACACTGGAAAACATTGTTTCCGATACTCTTTATCCAAACCATGTACTTAAACTGTACTCCAAGAGGACTGCATATATAAATTTTATGATTGTAAGAATTTAGTATTCAAGGAATTGCCTTATAAAAATATTTGAGATTCAAGGTTATCATTTGACTCACACTCGTGTCTAGTAATGGAACGATCTCCTGAAAGACGTTTTAGAACATGCACTCCTACCTATTTTTATGTACTTATCATTCGTTTTTAGATTCATACTATCCTTTAAAGCATGTTAATGTAACAGTTACGTTTTACGAATAATGATTTCCATGCATTTCCCTGTGGCGATAAAAATAATGCAATTTTATATCGCAAAATATAGCAATTACAAGATTGAACACCGTGAGCGTCTGAATCATTGTTTTAAAATTTGTGCTGTTTTTACCTTTAAAAATCCGATTTTCATAGGTATTTTTTTGTGCTGAACATGTTTTGCACGAGGTCTGTTCAAAAAATTCCCGAACTTTGTTTATTTTACTCGTATTTTACATTCGTGTGACAGGTTTCATACTGAGAAAAAAAAATGAAAATAGGGAAGTATTTCCTCCGGTTTAATGCATTCACTCTTCATCCTAAACAGCACGGTTGCAATAGAAAATGCCCTGTTAATATCTCCTTGTCTCTTCTCTCTGGCATTAACTGAAATAGCAAGTCATTCTTATCCTTAACACTAATACGTATAATTCACTTTAATTTATTCACTTATATTTCAACTTGAAACAAATGAAGAAGTACTATATATACGATACTCGTGTGTGTGTGTGTATATATATATATATGTGTGTGTGTGTGTGTGTGGGGGGTACGGTGCGGAAACGTGGTCATTGAAGCAGGAGAATGAACGTAAATTGGAGGCTTTTGAAATGTGGTTGTGGAGAAGGTAAAATGGACCAAAAGGAAAACAAATGAGGAGGTACTAGGCACGGTTGGCGAGGAGAGGGGTTTGTTGGAAGAAATCCTATGGAGGCAGGAAAAATGGATGAAAGGCGTATTGAGTTGCAGTGGGATGTTGAAGATGGTAATAGAGGGGAGAAATTTAGTCAAACGAGGAAAGGGCAGGAACAGGTAGGGATGTTGGACGGGATGAAGGGAGGGAGTACACAGAGATGAAGAGGGACCTGACCTATAGTAAGATGCTGGATTGTATTTTGTTAGGAGTCACAGAATATTTATTTGGTAGTTGTGTCCATCCAAAAACCTACCTTTCAAAACATACAAAAACCGGTAGATTACCTTTTATAATAATTTCAACTTTTGTATTTTTGTCTTCAACTTCTCGTTCCTACGCTTCTCCCTTCTTGGTATCTTAACCGACGACCATTCAAAATTTATTAATATTATAAACATATATTTGTTATTATTATACCTGAAGAACGAAGGTTGAAAAACTTGTGATAGCCTAATATAAAGTAATGCGGGAAACTGAAACTCTTCTAATCAAAGAATGATTCGAACCGTAACATTAAGGAGAAAAGTCCATATAATTAAAATTCATACCTCCATTGAAGTAGGATGTGGACTCTGAAATATGAATCTTCCAGTGCCTTATTTATGAGTGCTGTGTGAATTTTGCACCAATAGTACTTCTAAATATCCTTAGTACAAAGTGAACTTATTGCTTCCTCACCTATCAAACCAATCTTCTGGTCGATAAATGGTGGTCGGAATACCGATGCTTTTTGAAATTTATAGTTATTGAGTCATAGGTACTTTAACGCCTGAAATATTACTCTTAGAACAAGAATTAGCAATATTCTCTCGGGTTTTGAGCTCTAATTGAATTTAATCGATTTGAATTAACTTTACCCACCCGTAATAATAACAATATATTCTTCAGCAAAAAATTACTTTCAGTATTATAAAAAGAATGTATAATTTATTATTAATTACCCCCATCTGAATATGCATTTTAAGCAAAAAGTTATACTCCTCATTTGTAACTTGAAAGAAATTTTTTGATGGTTATTATAATTACTCTAAAAAGTTATTGTTTAACCTGGAAGCGGAGTATTAGCTTGCATAAAAGTTCATTAATCCTTTCATTTAAAAAGCGGGGGTACGTACGCCACGATTATAAATAAAGTGAAACATAGTATCTAATTAAAGTATAATTAAAAAAAAATAAGTTTCCTAGACAAAGTTCAGCATACATCATTAACGCTGAAGATGTAAACCATATTTTTTCACCAAAGGTGATGTCGCCTAAGCACAGAAACCGGCAGTAGTGCAATAATGTTTTATTGAAAAAGTACAAAACACACTTATTCAGTGATCACGAATTTTCACAAATTAGACCCTGAAACCATCGAAGTCATGCACCATTAAAAACATCAACATCTATTAAACCTATTAGCCACGATCATAGCATGTCAAGAGAGTAGCCTGCTTCCTAAACTACTTCAATTTAATGCAACAATTTCAGAGTGTAAAAATCATTCGCGTTAGCGGATGATTCCGTTAACAGTTACTGTTGCGGCATCTCCTGCAGTTTCTTGAAATTCACTTCAAATCGATTTCTAGAATGTTATTTTACTCAGCCCACGACAGCATAATTACAATTCACAAATCGGGTCTCAAATATTCTCAGAAAAAATATCAGAAAATATAACTTATTATGATGAAACTCCATTATGCATGTACATGGCTTATATCTATGCATGAATTTTAGAATTATACACAAGAAATACTCTTTTTTGAACGAAATAGACTTGAGTGATTATTAAAATATTCAAATACACGGGTAAATGCATCCATTCGGTGCAAGGGTAAACATTGGTTTAATGTGTAGATATTGTTTTATTGAATGCAATAGGAAGGAAGTATTGTCTTATTAATTGTTTACTCTTCAGGATTCCATGACAAATATTTTGAGGCAGTTACCGCAAACAGCCGAATATATTATATAATCCGAATTTTGTCTGTTCGTGTGCATACGGGGACCTGGATGTTGCGGTGGGTAACGTACTGGCTTCCTACCCTGAGGACCCGGGTTGAAATCCCCGTGGAGACATTTTTCAGTGGTGTCCCGGTCCTTTCTTGAGGTGCTTTGTGGGGAGGGCACCTGGAGGGAGTACGCCGTCCGTCGGATGGGGCGTTAAATTACGGACCCCTTGACGCATTTCGACAAGAGTAGGCTAATGTCGACACAGGGTTTCTCTCTACCCCACCTACTTTCCCATCCATCCCTAATGGGGCAAATAACCTCAGCTGTCGGTCACCTCCCCTGAAACTACTATTCCTACGTGCTGCTCGTTTGTGTACTCACGTTTCAGCAGGCATGTGATTGAAATTTTGTGAGTACCATTGCACATAAAATGTTACTTCGGACGTAAAGCTTTTAAAATATCACTTTTCTTAAAGTCAATCGATTTGATTTTCTTTTAACCAGTTCCACAACATATCCACCGCGCCACAAGCCAATAGATAACAATACAAAATATTACTTTCACCCTTTAAACAAAGCGGAGTTGTGTGATAAAAAACCTGTGTTATTAACTTCTCATTAGTGATTTGACATTACTTAACGCTTATTGTACTTTAATTTTTATTGTTTAACTTTGGAACGAAATATTTCGCATAGAGGTAACAGAAATTGTTATTTCAAGATTATAAATGCAGGGGGAAATGTTATCTAATAAACCAGGTTTTTTTAAACGCGGATATTATTTTAGTGTTTATGTGTACAGAGGAAAAATTTTAGAGTGCAAAGATGTTTATTTCCCATAAATCATCCTCATTCTTTTGTTAAATTTTAATTCTCTGCGCGTGCCTTTGAGGAAACGCCGTTGCATTATGCTTGTCTCTATGAAGTTCATATCATTGGAGCAGAACAGTTGATAACTTATTTTTAATTATTGCTCCACACTAGTTAGTTTAATAGCACCAACACGACTATGCCGACGGTAGTGTGTTAAGTTTTGTGCTGCAAATGATGATCTGACTGCGTCAGAGTTTTTCCAAATATTTAAATAGAGAGATGTTTTTATTACGCCTCGAGTAGTTTTGTTATTTACCGTACAATGAACTAGCTTAGGGAAATGCTAGAATTTAGTTCCAATAGATAATTTTTAAAAATGTAACAAAGCAATGGGATTTTATTTTGCCACTTAATTTTATAAAAATTAAAAGAAATAAAATAGTCATTAATACCCCACATTTTATATTATATTATTTGTCGTATTTAATGCAGTGGACGACATTGTGAGCTGTAGAAAGAAGAAAAAACAAGGGGAAAGAGTCTGGCAGGTACATTTGTTGAAGGAAGTGAATTTTAATGCCGATCGCTTAAAAAAAAAGAACTTTTCTCCCCTTTCAAAGATATGTGCCGTAAGTAAACCAGGACGGTGTATGCGAGACTCGATCGCACATGAGCGAGAAAAGATGATCAAATAAAAGATTTCAAAGCTGTCCATCTCGTCCTTTTGTCTCTCACCATTTTTATTCCATCTCTCTCTCTCTCTCCTTCGCGCGCTCTCTCTCTCGACCAAGTCTCCACATTCGTTCATTTCTGTTCTTCCATTCCCTTCGTTTCATTGTTTATTTTTTTTCGTCATTTCCGCTCGTAGGTATGCACGTACGTACGTATGCATGCGTCCGTGCTTGTGTGTGTGTGTTTCCACGTGATACGTGTTTCATTTTATCCACCGCTCCACCGTCGCCCAGACTTCCTCTCGGTCGTGGAAATATTATGCTCTCGATGCCCGAACGCTAGCTGACCTCTCTCTCTCTCTCTCTCTCTCCCTGCCGGCTCGTTTTTCGGCCCACGGAATGGAAACAAAAACGGCGCATAATCACTAATCCCTGGCACAAACAACAGCGGCACCCACCGCCGCCGCCACTGCTCGGCGTCCTTTTTTCAGCCCCCCTCCCCCCCTCTCCACCTCCTGTTACTCCCTCGTACTCTCCCCCCCATTCTCCCTTCCCTCCCTACTGCCTAGCTTCCTCCTTCCCCAACGCCAACCTTGCAGCGTAGGTGACACTGCATTTTCGTTATTCCATCCGTTTATTTTTGTTTTGCTGTCGTTTATTTTCACCTTTTTTGTCTCTCTCTCCCAGTCGCTGTCGGTAACATTCAGGACTCTTCTCCCCAGGCTGTCCGCTCCGCTAGCTCGGTGGACCGGATAGAAAAAAGTCAAATAATAATGATTATAAAAAAACGCAGTGGGGTAACGTATCTGGACGCCGCACTCTTTCCCCCGTTGTCCTCTGAGCATCACCCCCGGACCGTCGTCATGATTCGTGCAGTCCGAATGTTATTTTTCTGGCCGAGTTTTCAGGGGGAATAAAATAGTGTTTCATTTTCCCGGTATATTTTTTCGGGTCATTATCCTTCTACGTTGTCGAATTTTTTTTTTTTAACATTAAACTTTTGGTTCCGCGTAAATTTCTCGATCGTCGAAGCGCAGGCAAACATTATGTGGTCCGCCCGTGTTGTTTTTGGTTTCGTAATGCATTATTATTACTTATTCCGTCTGTTGAACATCGAAGAGAACTCGAATTAAATTGTAATTTTATTTTTTTATTTTACTTTAGTTGATGTCACAAGATGGTGGTCGTGATTATTGATTCCGCTCGAGTGATGGGACAGTTTTTCCCGTATGTGTCCGGGTTTTATGCGAGAGTGAGGGCGATCTTTCTTCTATTTTTGCCATAAATGTGAGACCTAGGCTTGAGTTCGAACTAAACATTCATTAGATAGGGAGGGGGGAGGAGAGCACTGTTTCGGCCATAGGGAGGTTTGAAATACATTAAAAAAAAAGGTTAAGCTCGGGTTGCAGGGATGAGTATTTGCTCGAAAATTCTGAATGGCGTTCATACATATTGTTGTTTATTTTTCAACTTTTGTCACAGTGCCTGAAAGGTGTTGGGGACGAGGTGATGGATGGACGATTGAGGGCTGGGGAACGGAAGGTGGAGTTGAAAACAGCGAACGTTGCGAAAATAAAAGAAGGATGCCATTTTTGTTTTGTGCGTGGCAGTCACCAATTAGCGCGCGTCACCGACAGTGCTGACCGAGAGTGCCGAATTTTTTTGTTTACCATTTATATTGAGCGTAAAATCCGTTTAATGTGACGTAACACAACGTGGAAATGAATGTGAATTGGGCGGACGCATGCGTGCTTGGGTTTACTCCTTCTACGAATGCAAGGCTTATGTGCTTGTTTCCGGGCATGCGGGAAGGATATCATATTGTGAAATAAACCATCCGATTGGTGGAATTGAAAAAATATGGATTTGCATACCGATTTTTTATATCTGGTGTGCAATCTTTGAAAACCCTTTTTTTTGCCTGACAGTTTAGATTCTTGATCCATAATCAAAGTATCAATGGACATGGAAAACACAGTTAACCTAACCATTAAAACACACAATTATCAAAGTGAAATAATTTCAAAGTTTAAAAATCATTCGCCTTGACCGGGGTTCTTTTTAATTATTTGGAAAATATATAAAATCGGAAGGAATCATATTGTGTAAAAAGGATCGACAGGAGTGAGTGTAGAATGCTGGATTTTGAAATGTGGTGTCGGGCAGAAACGAAGAGGATGACCGCGTTTAGGACATTAACCCTGTCGGATTCAAAATAATAGAACTGTTGCTCCTGAAAGAGTGTTCTTCAAGCCTATTCTTTCGTAACAAAAAGCATTACCACTCATTAAATTAATAACACAATGTATGTATCCACTGTACTTTATTCTCGTACAACTAGTTTCAACGCTTAGGCGTCATCATCAGGTACAAAATAAACCAGCTGCGTCTCATTCATATAGCATTTATGAGGGAGAGTGGAGTGGATGAGAGAGGGGGGGAAAGAGAGGGGAAAAAATCGGGTTGCGATCGACTTAAATGGGAAGGAGGAGAGGGGTTTTAAGCACCAGTGATTGGTGGGTTCACAGTGGGGGCGGGGACGGGGGTTGATGTGTCTTTCGGTGAAAGAAAGGGATACTTCCAGGATTGGGGAGAATAGAAAGCATTACCGCTGTTTAATATAGATGGATTATCAATTTTTATTCGTAAAATTTATTGCGCAAAAATTTAATTTGATGTTATAATATTAGATTATATGTGTAATGGACATGTGGCAAAAGTTTCAAATTAAAATTTTCAAATCAAAATTCAAATTAAAATTTGTATCAACAGCCGCTGCTTAGTTCGCCTACGTCATTGTTATAGGTAACACGCGTTGTTGCATTAAACTTATGCTTTCGTCTTAAGAACTCGTCGGCCGAGATCTATGATATGCTACGAGCGGCTTATGGAAACCCTGTACTTCCCTACAACACAACTGGGATATGATTTGAATGTATAAAGAGCTGAGACGATCAATTTTAAAGAAAGGTGAACCAAGAGATCCACTCACTGATTTAAGGATTTGTAAACACCGCTGCTGCAAGTTGAGAGAGAAAACCGTTGCGAGTTCAATCTGCAAGATTGAAAATTTCATTGGGGACCAACCACGGGGTGATGACAAATATTGTACACGAGACGCATGCTGGCCCGCTGTGTTCCGCGACACCCACTACGAAATCTCTATCATTTCACAAACAATGTGAGGTTTGTTCTTCAGCGTCCCCATACACAAGACCTAGCCTCGTGTAATTCCTCAATAAGGAGAAATGCCTTCGTGGAGAGCTCTTCTCGTATTCAGAGGCAGAAATAGACGAACTGGACATTTATCTCTCAACAGTCGTTACAGGCTCCAGACTGGACTAAGATTAATGAAACCTATGCAATATATACACTATTATGTATTGAGATAACATAGTAAGAGAATAAAATATTTGTGCAACAAATTTTTTGAATAGCCTAGCATTTAATCTAGGTTATAGTTGAACACCGGCTAAACAAAGACACATTTCCTCTTAACTCCTAAAAAAAACACACTCCGACACCCAACACTGCAGCTGATCCTTCCTAAATTCCGTAAGCTTCATTCTATAATCCCTTCT
This sequence comes from Hetaerina titia, assembly GCA_037158775.1. Lineage (NCBI taxonomy): Eukaryota > Metazoa > Arthropoda > Insecta > Odonata > Calopterygidae > Hetaerina > Hetaerina titia. Next base: position 57,662,325 of record CM073778.1, on the reverse strand, counting down.
ATTTCCAACCATTCCTTTGCCTATTGGTCTCCCTCTCTTAAATTCTTCAAAATTCCATCCTCAATTAATACTATGCTTTGCATCCAATTTTCCTGTCTCCTTCGGTTCTCTGCAAACAATCCTCTCTCCTCCCACACCATGTCTAGGAACTTCTTCGTTTGTTTACCTTGCTCTACATTCTAACTTTTCCATTATTCTCCATCCTTATGTTTTAAATGATTTAGATCCATGTCAAATAATCTCGTTTCAACCACCTTTTTCCACACCGCAGAAAACCATGTTCCATTTCAAAGTTTTCACTTTATTTTTCGTAACATAGTTATCCAAAACCCCTGAAATGGACTGATTTTATGTGCTGTCCACCGACTTCAATTCCTACCTACAGTTCTTCTTATGATTCTCTTACCATTTTCTATACATATAAGTTAAAAATAATTGTTGATAATGAATACCCCTGCCTCACTACTCTTCTTAACATTGCCTATCCCGATTCTCCATGCGACACATGTACCTGAGCAGTCCGAAACATGTACAGATTGTTTTTAAGACTCCTATCCCGCCAATCTACACCTATTTTCTCCAATAAATTAAGAAATTCCACCCAATTCGATTTATCAAACGCTTTTTAGAAATCGACGAGGCAGTCGAATACATCCTGATTGTATTCAATGCTCATCTCCATTAGTGACCTCATTACTGCTATGGCAGTATTGTCTGTATGTCCCCTACCTGAACCCAAAATGATCATTCCCTAAGTATACATCCTCTTGTTAGTGATCCTGAGTACCACTTTAGCTACGAGCGAAATCAGATTTGTTGTTCTGTAGTTTTTACATGTTTCTGTCATTCCCTTTTTTGAGATGCAAACTAACACTGATGTGACGAAGTTTTCCGATCAAATTCCTTCCTCAGAAATTCTGCGGATCGGCTGTTAATAACTCTTTCTTCCACGTTTTTATAAGTTTTTAATAACCTTATTTCATTTCAATTCCTTTAATGACCTTTCTGTCTCGCAATGATGTATGCATGGACCTAAGATGTCACCATATACTTCATAGTTGGTCTGACTTTGCTAAACTAATATTGATTCTCTATGTATTCTTTTCATCTGTTATAAGTCTTTCCTGGTGCAAATATTAAACTTTCCTGATATTAAGGGTCGATTTTAATTTTTTACTTCTGATAGTACATTTACCTTTCTGTGCAATGAACCAGGATCAACCTTCCTTTTAACATTTTCGTAACATTTCCTTACCTTCGTACTCGGTCTTCCATCACGCTTGTTTCACCCTTTATTTGCCCCGCCTTAGTGAATTATTTTTGCCTTTTACATTATTCTACCAAATATTTTTTTACAATTTATTTTTTTCTTGTCCTTCTCCTATTAACTGTTCCTATTGTTTAATTTACGACTTTCGATACCACTTCGTTGACATATTTCCAATTTTATGCTACTGTGCAACTCTCCCTGTGCTCACTCATAAATATTTCCATTGTCTTCTGGTACTCCTTTCTTTTCATCTCGGTTTATGCTTCCACATTAATTTAAATCTCAAATAAACTGTACGAATTTTTGTAATATTTATGATGAATCTTCGTTGAACACTACTCGCATTTTGCAGCTAAGTACTATGTATGAGTTTAAATATAGCATGAATTCATTGACTTCAAATTAATCAGAACGCTTTTAAGAAGAGAAAACCCCACCAAGTGGACGAACAGTGGTTTGAAGTGCAGGTTTAGTCAGATTTCGGCGATCATACAAGAAAAAAATATTGTAATGAATGTAAGGAGAGTTTGAACTTTTCCACAGATTTGGAAAAGTGCAAACTCTCCTTATATTCATTATGAAGAACTTCCACGAACTTAAGCCTGAATATGTTGAACTTAAAAAATATTGTGCTTAGACTGAAAATGTCGTGGCAAAAAATGGTAGCTAGTTGGCAAAAAATGGCTTTGAGCTAGTTGATCACCTATGAATAAATATGGGTCTATAGAATGACATTATTGCATACCAGAATTAAAAAAAAAATACGGAAATAAACATATTATTACAGGGATTGAAGTAACTTAATCTGGAGTCTTGACACCATCCGTATCACCCCAAAAACGGTGCACTTTTAATGAGGCTGGAGGAGTATGGTATAGGTTAGTGGCTGACGGAGACCTGATTCCTGTGGTTGATCCAGTCAACTCCTGCTCTTTTTCACAACCCGCTAAAATTCATAATAATGATTTCTTGCCTAACTTTTAAGAAAAAAAATAAGCGTTAAGAATGTTTATTATTACTTTCTATGACAGTGACAAGACAAAGCAGTGATGGAAAGTGGGCTATGGACAGTGACAAGATTGAAACTATTTCAAAGTCCACTTTTTTATAACTTTAAAACTGATATTGGGTGCAAATTGAAAAATAGCAAAATTGGGTGGTGACGGGGTAAAAGGATGTGAAAGACCGAGGCGGAAAAAAGGTTGTGCAAGTAGGTAAAACGATAGACACATTTCATGGCATAAAAACAGATAGAACGTATTAAGAACTGAAATAGAAAACAATGTAGAACACCTGAGTATCAGCCCGAGGAAGTCCATAAAATACGTAATATACGAGCCCTGTTCAATAAAAAAGAAATATTAATTTTTTAACAAACCTATTACCTTGTCAAACCTATTTACTTTTAAAAGTAATTTCTAGTGGGTATCCTGCATTTCATTCACATTTTACCTTCCTTCCCCAGCCTCCGAAGAAAAACTGTAAGCATTTTTTGTTAAATCTTTAAAGATTACTTCAGCAGGCTTCAGGACTACTTTTGGAGATGAAAAATGCTTTCTAAGTTGTTTCTTCACATTAAAGAACAGGAAAATATCATGGGACTAGGGTGAACTATAACAAATATATATGTGGAATTCACACTGCTTTTTCGAGATATTCAGCAACAAAATTTGTGATGTGCGGCCGTGCATTGAAGATAGTACATAGATACAAGATAGATAGAGATGATAGTACAAATATAGATAAGTAGCTTCGCTCTTTGGTCATAGGATTCAAATGATGTTACCGAGTTTAATCTGAAGATTTAGTGTTCGAAAGAATTTCCTCATATTCATGTGAAATCAACATACACGTATACCGTGAACAAATCTGCACAGGAACATTGTAATCATATTATTCGGGTATGAGCATTCTAGGAACCCACCACCCACAAACCGCCAATCTATATTGAACAACCCTCACACAATAGTTCCTTAGGGACCATCCAAAAAATAATTTTAATGATCCTGGTGGTATAGTGGATTTAACTCATTTATTTATTATTCTGATTTATGGAAAAACGTTTGGTGAGGTTGTAGAAATGAATTTGCAAATGATTCATTTACAGAATAGAAATAGCCAATATTTAGGAGAAATAATTACAATTTTACAGCAATTTTAAGCGCGATGATCTCTTCCCAAGTGAGGGAAGATGATGAGAGCGGGTTCCTATATTTTGAAGGTGGACCTGGAAAAAGATGGGAAAAGTTGCTGCTCGAATGTGTACTCTCTATTGCTTGAAAGCAATCGGAGAGGCGTTTCTTAGGGTGTAGGAAAGAGGCGTTTCGTACGTTATAGAGTTCAGAGGGTAGTTCCGAAAAAGCTGAATTCGAAGGTTTGGGAATTAACTCTCGTTAACACCCGAGATAAAAATTAGATTCTATTATACGGGTTGAGAAACGAAATAACCAGTTGATTGATGAAGTAGATCGGTAGAAATTATGTGAACCTAAATAAGGTAAGGGATTTTTTACTATTAAAAATTACTTTGAAGTTTTACATAATGCTTTATATTTTTCGGAAAAATTACAAATTCCAAAAAGCCTTACTCCACGCTTTAGACTTTGGTAGATCGGAAGACCCTTGAGTTAAATTTTTTAAAAATAATGATCATCACATCGGGCTTCTGAAACGCTCATTAAAGCTAAGCATGAAATTTAATCTATTCTAATATCATATTCAGTAATTAATAATTTCCATCCAACAAAAATTCGTATTAATGATGCACTATTCAAAGAATATATTCGACAGCAGTGTCGTCCAGGTCATTGTGAGAGGGATATGGGATGGATGGAGGAATAAGGGAGGGACAATGAAGATCAATCTTTCAAAGCATCAAAGCATATCCGTAAAGGCTAATGAAAACCTAAATGGGTATTGTAACAACTACGGATAGGAGAAGATTAGGAGCAGGTAGAGATTCTAATTATCGTGTTAATCGACAGATAACGTTATAAACCAAAATAGTTTGCCTCTAAAAATCTTAAGTAATGTAAAACTGAAGAGCAATGAAAACTTTGGATTTTTCTAAATAACTTCAGAATAACTTCTAAGTAAAATCAAATAGTGAACTTTTTCCCATTGCGATCTACAGCATCCTGTAAACGATCTAGCTTACACTAGAAGTACGTAAGAACTTGGGATACGTTAGGGATACAAGAAAATGCATAGAAGGAAATTATTCCACCAGAGAAATAACGAAATCAAGTTTGCTAGATTAACAACAATATATTTATTATCCGGCTGATGAATTTCACTTGTTCGAATAATTGTACCAGATTACATTTTACAATTAGCATGGCGAATTTTCACCAAAGAAGGGCGTACAACCATATAACTTTCATGAAGTTTGCTTGCATGCCTTAAGTTTGGTCTCTCATCAGGGCAATCAACGCTGATTAAACTCCAAGATAATGTAGGCCATATTAGCCTGTCGCTAACCTAATATTTTCTAACCACTTTGGATCGTCCAGGCAATAGATTTATCATTTCAAAATTGGATTCCTCCAGCGTAGCCCTCCAGATTGCTGATCCCAAATGGATGCAGAAGAGTCAAATCAGAGTGAAAGGAATAAACTTCAAAGTCAAATTTTCGCGGATAATTATCCAAATAAAACTGAATTAAAAAAACATGTTTGAATTCTCAAATTCGAATTAAAATGTCAAATTAAAATTCAATCAAAGTCGAAAAAAAATTCATCTTCTTTGGGAACATATTTTTCCAAAAATTTGGATGAAAATTAAGAATCATTCAAGTCCGTATTATTTGCAAATTTCATGACTAATATTTGATAAATCAAGGGGATTTTTGATAATAAATGAAGTAACCAAAGCCTTATAATTAGTGAATATCCTTATTTGTTTCTATTCTCTTGTCAAGCGATAGGAAACTTAAATAAAGGCATTGTGTCATGGCGAAATGGATGTCATGACTACTAGCAAAAAGCTACAAGAAGAAGAAATGGATAGGATGGGCCATGGATAGGTGTAACATAGTGGACAGGCTGTAAAATAGATTAGAAAAAGAAGCTGTTACAACGGAGCCCAACTGGTATCTCACACAGCAGTACACTAATTAGGTTCAAATGAGTAGACATCTTCCCCTTTATTACTTTTAATAAACCCGACCTATTATACATTGAACATGAAAAGGCTTGATAAAAGAGCTAGTCTTGTAAAAAAGTGGTCTTATGAAAAAAATGGAGGAAAGAAAGGAGGGCCGCTTGGTACCGTAGAAGGGGGTGTAAAAAAAGAGAAGGGGGCCATTCATCGCATAAGAGAGGATTTATTCTTTTTAATTCTAAAACTTTCCACTCATCCCTCCTCCCAATCCCCCCTCCACCCAGCCCCATTCCTCTCACCTCTTTGACTAGGGTCGTATCTCTTTCCGCCTCCCATTACCCATTAAACGTCCTTTATTGCCGGTTTTCCAAACTTTTTATCTCCGTTTCAAGTAAACCAATCCATATTCAACGGCATAGCATGTACTTCCAATTGATTACCGCCGTAAAATTTGTGATAATTTTAAAATAAATGTTCACATTCATCCCTTGTTCGCGTCAGTTGAAGAGCGAGCGCTTGGCTTGTATTTTGGACTTTTAGCTGTTGTAACATTTATCCAACTTTTAACCCCTTGTGCCTCATCACAAGTTCTCCGCCTTTCGCTTTGGTGCTTCTTGAGTTATCCTTTTGAGTAACTAAGGGAGAGATGTGAACTCCAAAGGACTTTCAAAATATAAACAGAAGAATGAGAAGTGTTGATGCGCTCGAGTAGATTTTTCATTCTCACGTTGCTGGTGCTGGAAATCAGCAAAACCGCTCAGCCTTGAAAGGAGATGAGAGTTGGGAAGCGCTCAACCTCGGGGCAAGCAACGGTTATGAAACTTCCACATTTCCGCTAGGTGAGCGTAAGGACAAATTAACGAAGAAATTACTTGAGCGTTGATGAAAACGGTTGTTCTTTTGGTTTAAATGTTGTTTATGAAAAAAAAATGTTTGGCATTTTGGAATACAGGGTTCGTCCGGAAAATAAGTGTACTGAGCTCAGGAAAAAAAAATTATTGCACTTTTACATATCTTAAGCTAATATTCCTCAAAATAGGACCCTTGTGAGTCGATACCCTTGTTCCAGCGGCGTTCCCATTCCTGGAACGCTCCCGCGAAGGCATCATCGGGAACCTCTCGAAGACACGTCGTCACGGCCTCTTTGACGGCGTCCAAAGTCCCGTATCGCGTTCCTTTCAAACTCCTCTTTATCTTCGGGAACAGAAAGAAGTCTGGTGGTGCCAAGTCCGGGCTGTAGGGCGGGTGCGGCAGCGTTGCCACGCCGTGCTTGGCCAAGAAGTCCGACACGACAAGCGCGGTGTGAGACGGCGCATTGACGTGATGCAGCCGCCAGATGTTTTTGATCGCTGGCCGGACGCGGGCGACTCGTTTTCGAAGCCTGTCGAGCGCTTGGACGTAAAATGCAGCATTTACAGTTTGTCGTTCAGGTACAAATTCGTAGTGGACGACTCCCCTTTTGTCAAAAAAGACAGTGAGTATCGCCTTGATCCGAGATTTGCTCATGCGAGCTTTCTTTTGACGGGGTGATGATGGGGTGTGCCACTCCGCACTTTGTCTCTTCGACTCCGGGTCGTACTCAAAGACCCACGTCTCGTCACCCGAAACAAAGTTCTCTAAAAAATGTGGATCATTTTTGCAGTGATCCGCAAGTTGTTTCGCGATTTCCAAACGATTGAGTCTTTGATCATCACTGAGCACTTTCGGCACCAACTTTGCACAAATTTTTCGCATCTGTAATTGGTCCCTAATAATCTCGTGCACTATTGTTTTTGGCACATTACACTGCTCTACTATCATCCAAACACTAAGACGACGATCAGAGTTCAGTACATCGCGAACTGTTCGCACATTTTCGTCGGTGAGTGTCGTTGATGGGCGTCCAGGCCGTGGTTCGTCGTCGACCTCTTCTCTGCCCTCCACGAACATCTTGTGCCACCGAAAGATCATGTTTCTGGACATGGCTGACTCCCCGTAAGCCTGGTTAATCATACCGACAGTTTCAGTAGACGATTTCCCAAGTTTTACCGCAAATTTGATGGAATAACGCTGCTCCAAAAACTTCGGCATCGCGTTCCGTGACGTGGGGCGAGCGTGGAGGTTCGCGTTAGCAGAGCTCCTCGCTACACCACAGCTCAGAGCCGACTGTCTGTTTCAGAGTCGCTTGCCAACATAACCCCCTTCAATCGCAGCCCGTCAGAGCGGTGCTGGCCGCGCCTGGAGCGGCGGGAAAAAATCAGTACACTTATTTCTGGACGAACCCTGTAGGGCAACAGAACGGGTATTTCGGGCAACTGGGTAACGTGACTGCGGACGTTGGGGTGCTCTTACAGTCTAATTGGTCTCATGACCACACGTCAAGACTCTTTTATCTATCGGAATAGGTAGAAGAGGTGAAACAGTCAATGGGTTCGTGAGGAAGGAAATGTTGGTTCGAGCGCTTTTGACTTCGTTGCGTGCCTTTGACAATTTATAGCGTGTTTTAACCTATTAATAAGTTAATAATCCTTAAAATAATCTTGTTTTTCAAGCAGGCGTGGCAATCCATTTAGTAGATAGTTGGACTATTGACCAGAGTGTCTGGGTTTGACTCCCGGGGACGTCTCTGGGTACCTCATCTGTGTGTAAAGTTTCGGGTACCAGATATCCTCAGGAAACCATAGGGGGTACAAAGAATGTAACTGGACAACCCTATCCTAATTTGCATGTCTAGTTTATGGTTTGCCATTAATTGCAGAGTTTCTAATAATAGTAAAAGTTCTGATGATGAAACATGCAATTATTTCCAGATTATTAGGGTACAATGAATGGTGTTTTCATTTATAAGAACACTTTCATACTAACTATTTTAGTGGAATAGTATGAAATTAAACTTAAGCTTAAATTGAGGAAAATAAAACTAGCTTTTCGTGAGTTCCCTAAGCAGTAACATTAAGATTATTTATTTCTGTGAAAGCAGTGACGCTCTCAAATTCCGAATAAATTAAGCCTTCTTTTCAAAGGACTTGGCATTGTACGTGTGTCGTTCAAAAAGTCCTTTGGAAAAATTAGAAAAACATTGTGGGTAGATGTTCTTATTTTTCTAGTCTCCTTGAAGATCTTTACCTTTCCTAGGAGTTCTCATAATTTTTCAAACCGTCCAAAAAGTAGGATTTCGGTGGGTCCTCAAGATAAGCATCCTTTGTTGGCGATGACCTCTTCGTTTGACGTGAATCGTTTCCATGGAGCCATTATTTCAAGTTTGGAAATGAAAAAAATTCATTGGGAACCAAATATAATGAATGTGGTGGATGTTATAATAATTTTTTATTTATTATAACATAACAATAAATATTTCTTTAAGCTTTAATTCCATAATTTCACCATTAAAAACTGCGCAGGAGCGCACCTGTATAATGCATTAATGGAAGACAAATTTTTTCTTTACCTAATGAGGACATTTTGCCTTGATTGGTTTTGCTCAATCGGTGCAACGACCCATAATACTCTCCACTTATCGTCCGTCCTTTTTGTAAGTAATTGACAGGGATAATTCCGCATGTATCTCAAGAAACCGTGGTCATTACTTTTTCGGTCAATTTTACCATCTTCACCTTCTTCGAAGCCGGATCGCCATAGGAAACTCACTATTTCAATTATTCCTTTGTCTCTGGAGTGCACCCGGGGGCCCATTTTCGCCCACAGTTACTACTTATCGACACAAACTTCCCAGAAATGCGATGGAAAAGTGCCAAACCAACCTTAGAATCGACTCGACGATTGTGTTTATTCTCTACTGATAGCACACGTTACCCGTATTGCCCAGCTTTTTTATACCCAACCAATCACCGTAAAAAATTGAAAACGCTGTGCATTGTGAAAAACCTGTGCCCTCAACTTTGTCGCGAACATTGATCACTCAAACCCATATGATGGATTTTATCAATCATTTCCGAGGAAGGCACTTCCACTGGACGTCACTAAGATTGTTCATCATTTGTGGATCTACGACTTTAAACTCATTTACCCAAACGTAAACAGTCGAAAATACAAGAGCAGATATCCCATAAACTTCATCCAACTCGAATTAGATTCCTTTCTGAGTTAAGCCTTTTAAATGTTGAATAACTACATGACACCTAATTTTTCTCATTTTTCTAAATAAACCCAATATTTTGTTTCTATCGACTATGAAAATGAAATCACTTGGTGGACATAGCTGAAACTTTAACAGCAACTATGTGTCCTCCGAGGAATTATTTTCCGATACTCCAAGCGCCACTTTATGGATTTTCTAAGGAGTTATTGCCCTGCTAGTGCTAGTGTCTCGTCAAATATTGGTTTGGGTAAGGAATATCTGTAAACTTAATTTTGATCAGTTTTGGGTGGTGTTGCTAAAACTCACGGGGGTTCGAATCTAGGTATTCATGTTACTACTCTGACGCGCTGTGCCCTACGACCACTCGCATTAATTTCCATATATTACCACATTTTTATATGAAAAATGTTGATTCGTGAGAGTTCATAGCACCTTGTACCTCTCATTATCTGCTCCAAGCTTCTGTTTTCATTTAGCCCTCTAGTTTATCTCATGCATTTTTTTATCATTTGCCATTTTGTCCTAATAGATTATAGTTATGATGGTTAAGTTTATGTGCAATATATTTCAGAGCGTTTTTGTAAAATGTTATTCTTCCCCCCAACTTCGTATGAGTTCTTCGTATCTGAATCTTTGTGCCTATTCAATCATCATCTTTCTGAATCATCAAATTTTAATTTAGACCTATGATCACTCTTTTCCTGGTTCACTTGTATGAGATAAATGAGTTTTTACTCATTTATATGGGTTTATATCTTTTATAGGCAAGAATTTATTTTGGTGTACATATATTCTGAATGGTGTTCATACCTTCTAATCTTTCAGTAAATTTCACTTTCTCGGTATAGAAGATTATGCACCCTGCCTGAGTGATTACGCTCTCTTTATTTTTCATCCTTTTTTCGTTTCTTTTTGTGATTCCGTTTCCGTGGTGACCGATTTCTTTCATTTGCTCAAGTTTTTGCTTTCGCATTCTCATATTGGCCTTGCCATTTTGGAAATTTTAATTCAGTTTTTCGTGGGTGTCGTAATCATCGTCATATATTTCATTTCTTGAAATGATTTTGTGCTTCAGCAAAGTGAAACGTGCTAATTATTTCTCCAGGGTGACGAAACCGCGATTCAAACCTGTATTCAAATTGATTAATCGCTTTTTACTTAAAAATACACCCGGCCCTGTGCGTCCTAAGCTATCCTATCTACATCTACATAATACCCCGCAAGCCGCCGCAAGGGCGTGTGGCGGGGGGTGTTAGGTCACCACCCAAAAGGAATAAATAAGATACCGCTTTTATAACCAACACACGCATGCAAACCCCAATCCACATCCCATCATTCCACGTCATCCCATCCTATAGGTTATCTCAACTATTATTTCATTCAAGATAACTAAATTTCTAAATAAGTTAACCTTATTCTAATCTTTAACCATATCGCTAAAATGTTTTCTCGTAATTCCACTTTGTCCAACCCAACTCCTGTTTCACCAAGAGTCCCTTCCTCATTGTTATTGATTCCTGAAATACATTGGCCCGTATAATATTGCTTTCTCCTCATATCTCTTATTCTCACTCCTCCTGACGGCTTATCGCTTGAAAAATTCAGTTACCTTTAACTTTACTCGAACCGCGATAGTTACTTTTAATGGAGTCATCTGCTATTGCTCATTACAATTTCAAAATTTCAAAAAGCAATAGGTAATATATCGAGGGATCTGGGTTCGTATCCTGGGAAAGGCGGATAATTTTTACACTTTCAAATATTTGCATAGGTTTACTGCTTGGTTGAAGCCATTTTATTTATCAAATGTCTCCTTTAGCCACGATTTCAGTTGCTCGGTGTAATTTGCATTGGTAATAAAATCCTCGACAGCTAGTTTTAAAATGTTTCTTGCAAAACCTGTGATTTTTATTTTCACATAATTAGTTTTGTTCATTCCATAAAATTACTACCCAAAATATCTAAATACATTAAAAAACAGTCGATGTAAACTAATCGTAGAATTGCGTGCTTTTTATTATAAACCTCAATGTTTTTTTCCGGGATATACTTTAGTTCGGAAATTATTCTTCAAGGCATTTGTTTGTTTATGTACGGCCAGTTTCTTTAATCTTTTTCTATTTCTTTCCACGGCCGCGATAATTGAAATGTAGATTTTCAGTGGTGAATTTCGATGGAGAGACCAAGATGAGGATGTTAAAAAAAAAAGAAGAAGAGAGGGGAACTCGTGGGGAAACTTCTTTTTCATTACTTTTAACGATATTCATGGCCATGTGTCATAAGGAGGCGAGGGTCTGTTTCACTTTCGAAATATTTAAAGGAGGGCGAAAGTTTTATTTTTTTTAATTCAAAGGAGATAAATGAAATGATTGAAAATTAACATTCATGAATTTTTTCTTAAGCAATTATAACTTTCGTGTCTTCAAAGTTTTGTCGATTAATACATACCTAGGCCGATTTATATTCATTGACAATGGAAAAAATATTGACCCGCGCGTTCTCGGAAAACTTGCTCCTTTTTATCAATTTCCATATTTGCTTGTATTTAATGAGAAATAATTTGGTTATATTCTCATAGGTTAAATATTACATGAGTATATTTATCCTCTAAGCATATTAGATACCTATTACATTTTCTTTATACTTCTTTGTATCCCAATCGACTTAATTTTATTTTGTAGAATGACTTGTCGTTTGAATAATGTTTTTCAACTCCAAAAAGCTGTAGTGTCATAGGATAATTTGCTTCCGGGAATGTTTAAAGTGTCTTTACTCTGATGGTGATTCTTTCGAAAGATAACTTGAACTGTTTTCAGTCTTAATTTATAAGGAAACTACAAATTATATAACTTCTTTCGTCCCAATTTATGTATGCTGCCCAGGTAGATGAAGAATTCAATTAGCTGTAGTTTTACTCTTCATATTTTGATATATACTTCCTTCTCTTTTTCACAAACAAGAATTTTAGATTTCTTCTTGTTGAAGCTCATATAATATTCCCGAAATAATTGGTCTTTTCTTAAGATTAAGAATTATTCCCAGTTTCTCTCGCGTTTCTGCATCTACTGCGATGTCATTTGCTAACTGGAGGATCTTAATTTATTCGCCATACATCTTGACTCCTTTGATGTCCAACTTTTGTGCTTTTTTTACTGCCTCTTTTAATTATACGTTGCATAGTGCTGTCAATGTGTTGCATATTTGCCTAATTCCTTCATTTATTTGGCATATATAGTATATCCTTTCGATTTTCAATTTCATAGCTGTTACCTGATACTTGACGAGGCGTTGGATTATACGTATGCTGTCGTAGTCCATTCCAAGCGCTTCTGGTAAGTTTCCTTGTATCATTTATTCGGTCAGTAACCTCAAGCTGAGAATAACCCTACTTGTTCTTCAGATCTCGTGAATCCGATTTTTTTTGAGAAGCCTGTTCTATCTTTCCTTAAATTTTTTGGCCATTTACGTAAGTATTTTTGATGAATGAGACTTTGTGGTCTATTCTTTATGTTCTGTGTATTCATGTTATTTGTTTCTTCGGTATTGTATTCATTACATTCCTTTGGTAATTTTCCACTGTCGTAGCAATTTTAGATTATTCCAAAGAGGGTGTTTACTGTCCGCAAGTGCCTTGATAATTCCCTCGTATATTTTGACAAATTTTGGTGCTTTGTTTTTCTTCAAGTGCTTCACGAATCTGTTCAATTCTATTACCATTTCTGGGCTTTGGTCGTCTCCTTCTATCAAGATTTCTTCTTATATAAGTCACTATCGTTTGGTTCTCACATCTTTGAATTGATTTAATCTTCCATTCGTATATTTCCATTAGCATAAACAAAGTAAAAGAGTAAAGTAAAGTAAAAAAACTCAAGCGCATACCTGCAATCTTTTATGATATGAACTCCATGTTACATTGATATTATATTTTTCGAGTTAATTGGGCGAAGTTGAGACTTATATTCCCTTCTTCCACCTATCCCTGAGACATTACATTGAAGACAATTAGATACAACCAAGGCCTAAATGGAGAAATATCCACCTAGGTGGAAATCGAACCTGCAAACCCGGGGCAGGCGAGGGCGTTACCTCGCCGTCACCGGGACCGGCTTTTTAACGAAATGACCAAACATTCACGACGGTATTTGAAAACAGTCGTCACGATCGAAAAAGCAGGCTGCAATATCATTTATGCACAAAGCTTGACGATTTCGGTCGATAAAGTTACATCGCCTACGTTCCTTGTACGAACATGTTGTAGAGAAAAAATAGACGCAATGGCAGACTCTCAATCTTTTATATTGTTACAAAGGTTTTAGACGACGTAGGCGGGTCGAGAGAGGAAGAGAGTTCGGGAACGTGGTGTGGCGCTGTGGTTATTGTTTATTCGTACAAAATCGGATTTTCTCATTCCTCGTAGTCGTATTCACCCTACCACCTTCTTCTCGTTGCCGTGCATGCGCGGCGCTGGTGTCGCGGGAGGAGGGGGGCTTATCCGCTATCTTACGAATGATAATGAACACGGGCGCCGAGGGAAAACAAAAGGAGAGTAAAAAAAAAGAGAATGCGACGCCAACGAGCAGCCTTTAAATATGTGAGGAGGGGAGAATGGAGGCGTTGAAGGATTTTCGTATTTTCTTTTTGCTCCCAAAAGGGGAGGCCACGTTCCTCCCTTCTCTCCTTTGACTGTGTTTAATAATCGATGACGATGCGATCCATGAATTGGAAGCAAGCTAGGCGTTGAATTTGTTGTTTGGGCGTTGACGTGTGTTTTTATTTGGTGCTCTCTCTCTCTCGTCTTCTGGAGCGTCGGAATGTTTACGTGGATACGGGCATAAATAAATAATTTATACTCCCGGCATGAAGCATTGTTGGTGAGACTTGACTCCACACGATGATGATATCGAGCTTGAATATGAAGATACTCGGGTGGGGGCCCTGTGGCTTATTTTCATCTCTCAAACTATTATATTCATTGCTTTCCTTTGCATTTCGTTTTGGAAAGCTTTGTTTCGAAGGTATGCCCCCCGACTTAAAAGCCTCTCCAAGATGCTCGAATTGTCTACCAAGTTCGCATCTGCGACCTTGTTACATACCTTTTTTTGCGATTAAGTGCAGTTATGTGGTTGTTTGCACTTATCTTCACCCAGTAGAACCGTTTTAAAAAATTGGGTGAAGCCATTGAGGGTATTTGAGCTTTTGTCATGTGGTACGTATTCTTTTCGGACGTAGTCGTCTACATTTTTGTGTGTAGCAATGATATTTTATTACCTGCACTTGAATTTGTTCTTCTGTCTGTAATTAAGGCATTTTCGAATATGGGAATGGGATAAATAATAATGGGCTACGAGCCTCTTGGAAATACATAGTGTTGACATGAACGAACCTAAGTAATCCTGGAAATAAAGTGAAGAGCAAGGGTGGTAAACGTATATTAGGAATCCGTTCCTCTAGTTAACGAATCATTGTACTGTTTATAGGGTGATTTTCAATCTCATCGATTATCGTTCATTGGGTTGTCCGATATATACGCAAAGGCTTCCTCTATAAACATTTAAGTAAAAAGTTTGTTGAACCGAAGTCACACACTGAAATGAAAACTTAGGCTGATATATAACGGACGGAAGAAAACAGTTTCGGAGCTAATTATTCGTGAGAATAACAAAAATTTCGACCGTAGCTTCAGGCATATATCGCCAATGCGAGAAGTCGCTGCTCTAAACAGTGGTCCGCATTCATGGGCCTATTTTTCGCGTAATCCCTACTGCTTTCTTCAAGGCAATTTCCCTCTGTAGCGGAGTCTAAGATCTTTGATCTTAAGTTCCAGTTTCAATGATCCGTTCTAGCGCCATGATATGCATTATAATGGGTTCCAGAACTCCAGCTGCAAAAGATAGCGATGGCGTTTTCATTACCCGTGCTCCTAACGATTGCGCGCGATCCATTCTCATTCCCCTGCCTTCGTAACAAATTCACTAAGGATAATGGTAAAAGATGGAAGGAGCACTCTTCCACTTTACTATTCAATTGAAAATCCAACTGGAAACTTAAATAATATACCATAATAAATACAGTTGATCCGTTACTGCAGTTTCTAGGTGCCTCTTTTCCAGTGCTCATCGTACTCCGATATTGTCTTCCTCCTTTGAGATCATTGTTCATTTAATTTCTACATGTACTTCTTCCTTTCTTTGACATATCCTTTACAATGCGTCCTTGTAGTCCTCTTAACAGACATTCTTTTCCCAGTATATGCGAGATTTCTTTTCTTTTTTGTTCTTTATGATGCTAAGTTTTTTCTTCACTGAACACTCTTGAAACTTTCTCATAAGAAAATTTTATCAGGCTTAACATTCTTTTCCAAATCCATATCCAAAAAATCTCCTTTTTATTTTCAGTATTGGCTACGTTTCATATCCGTTCAAAACTATCTTAATGTAAGATTATGCCATTCCATTGTTTTAACTCTAACTCCCGTGTCTGGTGAACGTCCTGCTTTTATTTCTAAAAGGTACCATTTCCTTGCGAGTTCTTATTTTTGACCCAATTTTTTAGCGACTAAAGAGTAACATTAAAACGCGGAAGAGAGAAGTCATTCACATCGGTGATCAGCTATAAAAAATACGATATGGATGTTCTAGATATTCGTGATAAATAACCGTGCGTTAATTACAAAAGGAACATTGCAATACTTCTGAGATAAATTCAAATAGCTAATCTAAGGCATCGTTGTATTAGACGTAATGGGTTAAAATTGGGTCCTATATTGGTGGAAAATTTATCAGATGAGAAATATCGTAGAATCATATGAAATATATATAACGTCGTAGAATCATATGAAATATATATAACATATTTATGAGCCTCCCTGAAATATTCGGTGACTTTTCAGTTCCTAAAAAACGCAGATCACGAAGTGCAATCTTTTGTCGTCATCGTATGTCCATAACAATGAGCTGTATCGTTTCTGATTCCAATGTGCGAATTAGTTTGTAGAATTTACATATTATATTGATCAAAAATAGACGTACAATTGAGAAAGAAATTTCGTCCAACTGTTGTTTCAGTGTCAGCGAAAAATGACTTCGAATTCATAGACAAACCTCAAAAACCCTGGTCCAATTTGGTGGAGTATTTGCTATTGTTACCTATCGCGTGGAGTGACGGTTTCTGAGACTGAACCAGCTACATACACACAATGATTAGAAAAATAGGCCGAAAGTCGTATTTTACTCTACAATTTATTCAAAGTCGTGAAACACCGTGAAATGTACTCATCTTTGGGTTAGTATCATTCATAATTACGAGTATGTTTCTTACGTACTGCGTTTTAATAATGTAGTGCAAAACCAAACCAAGCACAAGCGGGGGGGGGGGGGGGGAGAGCTGTTTCTTTCTCTTTGCCGCCTATGGTTTCCCATGAAAATCTGGTACTGAAAAATCACATTGCTTCGGTGGAACTGAGTGTACCCAGAGCCATCATCGAGAATCGCATCCGGTCCCTCTGGCCAGCATTCCACCGCTACACCTACTTGACTATCCCGTTCCCATACGTAATATATGGTCTTTCTTTTGGATCCATCTCGGAAATCTCATAAAATATTTCTGAACTAAACAGATTCACGGTAATATTTTACTGCAATTTCCTCATCCCATTTTCCTCTATTTCAAGCGCTTAAAATGCTTATATGGTCCCACCCCATTCCACGCAGATTTAAAGATCTTTCTCCCTGGTCACAAATTTCTACATCCCACTAGGTAGTGAATTCTCCCGTATGAATAGTTTCTACCGTCTACGAATTCCCCACGTGAATTTTCTCTCATCTCTAAATATATCCAGCTCTTCTCGTTTGTCTATTTCTTTATCTTGCTTTACCATTCTTTTCCATTATATGGATTCGTTATGTATTTTTTCGGCTGTTTTGGCTATAAGACCAAAAATAATTTTGACCAAAAGAATCATCATTTGTGCATCACTCAGGAGCTGTTGAATGACTTCAATAATGATCCTGATTTCCTCAAAAGGATCATAACTGGTGGCTAATCATAGGTATATGTTAATGACGACGAAACCAAAGCCCAATCGTCCCAAAGGAAGAACCTAGGAGAACCAAGACAAGAAAAAGCACGCCACGTTCGATCAAATGTCAAGGTTTTGCTCACTGTTTTCTTCAATTACCGAGGCGTAGTGTATCAGGAGTTTTACCACAAGGTTATACGGTCAATAAGGAGTATTACCTTGAAGTCATGCGCCTTTCCCGAGAAGCAATACGAAAACAACTTTCGGAAATGTGGAAAAACAATTCATGGCTTATACATCACGATAATCTACCTGCTCACTCATCGATGCTTGTGAGAGATGTTTTGGCCGAAAACAACGCCATAATCATGCCTCAGACCTGTGTGACTTTTTAATGTTCCTAAAACTGAAGTGGCCTATGAAAGGATGGAGATTTGCGACAATTGAGGAGATACACTGCAACGCTGGAAGAGCACAAGGCTCTACCAAAAAGTGCTCATCAGAATTGCTTCAAGGATGGGATAAAGCGTTGGCACAAGTGTATTACATCTGGAGGTGATTACTTTGAAGGTGAAAACTTGAATATTGAAGAACATATAAATGTTTTTTCGTAAAAACATAAGTCACTTTATTTTTTGAACACACCTCGTATTGCGTTTATACAAGTTTAGTTGAACAATAGTTCATGAAGTTGATGAATATATATTTTTTGTGTAAAACAAGGAAATGATCAAAATTGGTACTCATGGCTCACCCATATACCAAGCCCGACGGCGTGTGAATATTCACACAACAGGGTAGGGGGGCCAGTTCCTTTCCCTGTGCCAGTTATGGTTTCCCAGGAAGATCTGGTACCCGAAAAATCAACTAGCTTGGGTGGAGCCAGAGTGCCTGGGAATCGAACCCGGGACCATCCGGTCAGTTGACCAACGCTTTACCCACTGGAGCACCGCGACCCATCAAATTGGAATATGATTAATTCTGATAGTTTCAGTTAAAAATAAAAGATATTTCTCCATGACTGTTGAATTACTATCTGAATAACCCTCGCCATAAAATCCAATGGAGAAATTTTGGGCATTATAAAAATGTTTACCAAAAACTGGAAAAAGCTATCACATCATTGAGCCGCATAACAGTGGTTTCGACGTGAAACTTCACTAATCCAATGTATTTTTAGAGAAATTGCACGTGTAGAGTATGCATATAAACGTGTAATAACCCAAATTCATTTATAAAACAGTATCAAATTTAAAAAAAAACTGCACTATTTTTTGATACATGATTTATGTCTAAGAAAAAAAATAAATCCGCACAGTTTAACGACAGTCCATAGAGCCGTGGCTTTAGCCAACTCTGATTTTACATTATGATGCAATTCTATAAATCCGCTCTGTCCACTTGCGATGAAAATGAACCACTTAAAACTCTACCATACGCTGATTGTACTTACACATTATTAGAGCATCGTGGTTATTATTCGAGTTGGTCTTTAATAGAGAAGCCTTAAGTTTTTCTAAGTGATAATTAGATACTCTGCCATTTTCCGAGGAAATATTCAAAGCAATCATTTTAAACTGTTTAAATTGACGCTGGAGATCATCATAGAAGTATAATTTTACAGCATGTTCGAAAAATCTTTTCTATATTTATTCACCATGTTGAAGTACCTAGACTTTATTATGCTTGCTAATTGGAAGATAATTGAAAATTTATCTTACTTTAAAAAGGAATTTCTTTTGACCTTGTGGATTTTTGAAAGTTTCATTTTCTATGAAAGGGAGAATAACAATAGATGTTTAACCTCCTACTAACAACATCTCAAAGATGCTCCTTGAATGCTAAATGCGAATTTTTGCGTTCAGCAGGCGATACTAAAAAAGAATAGGGAACAATTTTAGTAGTAATTAAAAATTTTAATGGAGGTAGGAATGAAAGTCGGAGGGGAATTCGTAAAATCGGTTAGGTTTGCTGATGACCAAGCATTAGTTGCTCTGGTAAATTTTTAGGGGAGGCGACCGACAGCTGAGGTCATTTGCGCCATTGGGGATGGATGGGAAAGTAGGAAAGGTGGAGAGAAACCCGTTGTCGGCATTAGCCTACACTTAACGAAAGGCGCCAAGAGGTCCGCAGCTTAGAGTCCCATCCGATGGACGGTGTACTCATTTGAAGTGCCCTCCAAAAAGCCCTCGAGTAGGGATCGTGATACCACTGGAAAAGATCTGCCCCCTCCGGGATTCGAACCCGGGTCATCTGGGTGGGAAGCCAGTAGGTTAGCCACAGAACCATTCCGATCCCCGGGAAAAGTTTCATTCAATAACAGAAGGTAAACTTTTTTATATTTAATAATTTAAACACGCTTGGTGAAGTACGAGGTGCGGCAGAAAATAATAGGATTAATTTTTTGAGCGATAAATTTCTTATTTTTTAAAAATACATCAGTTACCTTCTAATTAAGATCCCTTAGGTAGGTCTTCAAGGACGGAGTCTTGGTCCTCAGTCTTGGTAGCAATGGTGGGCGATGTAATTCAGCATCTACATTTATATTGGGCCAAATACAAAATGCTCGCACACACCTTCCTATAAGCATAGCGGCTATATAATTAATTTATTTTTCTTGAAGAGAATATAGTCTCATATTTTGGATCGATTTTGTCGTGATTGTACATCGTGGAAAAGAAGAACGAATTATTTAATCTGTTGCTACGGTGTATGGTCTCTTATCTCTTATCTCTCATATTTTTTCTTGGTCTTTCTTTTTTTGGGTATCTTTCAGTATAATTTGGGGCCATAGTGATTTCATCTGCGTGGCAAGAAAAACCATACAGATATTTCTGTTGTATAATGAAAAGTTCCGCCGAATAAAAGTGTATCCCACACAAAAGAATTCATGTACATGTACGCGCATGCAAGTATCGTATGTTTAGTGAACCGGCTACATGAAATCAGTACGTAGTGAAACGATCTATCATTCATCGTCCAGACGAATATAAAAGAAGAATAGGATTATTTTTTTAGAGATGATTGGACGTGAATGGAGAGACCCTACGAATGCGCTAATACATTGAGCCGCATTAGTGATCAAGGGGAAATTGCGTGTGTTCCTTTTGCTCCTTTGGTCGTATCCACAGCCCCAGCAATAACCTCTTTTAAAACATTTTGAGTTTAGGAAATAAAAAAAACCACAAAGACTGAGAGGGGGGAATTGGGGTGGTTGTTAGAGGAACCAAAATGGTCACTCACACAAAAAACAATCAATTTTTTACATTAATATTCATAACAATAATTATAAACTTGAAACACTGAAAATATCAGATTAATTCTGGCAGATAAGTCTGTGAAAAAAGTAAAATATTTAAAGTCGCTAATTCAGTTCTAACGATGGGAGAGGAGAATTCAAAATGACTCTCCATTGTAGGGACCCCTATTATAAGGATCCCTTAAAGACACGTAACGAGGACATCCTCTGCTGTTCAGATAATGCGTCAATAATCCTTCATTATCGTCACTGCCAAAGAACACGTAGGCTACTGTATCATTTGGGATTTAGGTGCTCTAAGGGTACACGTTATATCGTGCCTTAATCCTAATTTGGCGGAAATCATCTCATGAACCCTAGGGATTCTCTGCGGGATTCGATCCGCGACCACCATCACAGCCATATGGTAAGAGTACCACCGGGATAATTAAGCCGGCAAAATTCGTTTATCGGGGTTAATTATCTTTTTTGTCCTACTTTTTTTATGGCTCTGGGAGTGAAATTCCTTTTCTCATGAGGACACCAGTTTAATCAGGTCGGCAAACTCTTGAATTGAGTTGAACCATTTTTGCTCCCCATTTTGAATATCACGTTAACTACCTTTCCTTACGACGGCTCTTATAGAATTTTCCGGCGCCACGGTCGCGCTTCGATGCGGGACCGCGGGCGACAGACGAGGACTCGGGGCAATCGGCATTCCGCCCGGCTGAAATCCCCAAAAGCATACGATCCGGACAATCGAGGGTGTTGTTTGGCCATCAATAATGGGAAATCACCTCTCACAACTTCCCCTCCTGGATATGTAAAGCGGATCATCCCATCAATGAATCACCCATGTGGGTGTGAGGCAGGCGGGGTAGCATACGGAGAATGACCCTTTCGGGCGGAAATGGGGGGTGATGATGCCCACGTACGTACGCAGCGCATACAATTGGGACGTTGAACAGAATTTCCGGATGTAAAAGCTGTATCTTAATTCATTACGGCTGTTGGTGAAAAAAGTTAGATAGAATCAACCAAAAAAATATATAATCGTTGATGTCAGTCCGCGAAATGCCACGACAAGTGTTAACGCCAATTAGTTGAAAATACGTACTATTCATTGAATGTTAATTAAAACTAATTTATTCATGTGACCATAGGTCATCTATTATTTATAGGAATATGAATGAAAATGTAATTTTCATTTATATGCATGTGTTCATTTATGCCGATGGATGGATTTCCAGGATTTAACTCAAATTTATTTACAATGGCCGCTGTGGCATGATGGCAGTTACTTATTATTTATAGTTAGAACAATTGATTTTCAATTCTTTTTTTTACATAAATACATACGTTCTTACGTAGGCTGATGGAATGAGTTGCGCACACCATATTTTTCACAGTAATGGAAATTAGTTATTTTTTAATTGTGGTGAAAAAGTGCTTTTGTAAAAGTTAAGCTTTTGCCTAACCGTACAAACTATTAATTCTGCGTCATCAAAGTTGGAATCATCACCCATCTCATGAAGAAAACTATTATCGCGTATTTAAGCACATTTGGCTTCCTATAACTTGATGGCACATTTTGAATCAATAACCACATCAATTACTTAGGTGGCTTAAAATGTAGGATAAGATAAGGAAACGGTACTTGTGATTTAACTGTCGTGTATGTTTATGTAAATGGCTAAAGAGGAAAGTTGAATGGGAAAATAATGAAACTATTACTGAGCGCACTTCAGTCCCGTGCCTTCATAAGAATTAGACAAGGGGTATTTTATTCTTGAGCATTATCTGCATTCTTTGTTGTTAATATAATAAGCAATAAGTAAGGCTCTTAAGCCTTAAGAGTAAGGCTCTTATTCATCTAAACGAGAACGCAGTTTCTGATAGATTAAAGGAGAGGGCATCTGTTAATAATGGTAAAAGAAGCTTTTTGAAGCTTTGTGGTAAAGAAAGTTCCTGCTAATGTCTTATCTTTTAAGGTTAAAATTACTACTCGCGGAATGTACGTACTCATCTTGACTTCTCTTGGAAAGCTTGAATGTTTTCCAATTAAAATACTTAAGATCCCTTTAAGATAAAAAGTACCTGTACGACATAATACATGTAGGGTGGATTATTAATAAGAGTGAATCCTGCATACCTTCACACTTTTAAAATTCTCGTTGAACTATGGCAAAAACTAAAAAAATACACAGACAATTAAAAACAGTAAATCAACAGTTTTTTTTCAGTGAATAATAAATGTTAAGCCACTTACTCTGGATTTTAATACCAGAGTAATTCAGTGTCCATAGAGTACGAAACACTCCTGGAATTCCATATAAATTTATTATCGGAAATCTTCGGCACTTCACGAAAAAATATTTGAAATGGAAACTAAGGACTTCGAGTTCACGCAGGCGAATGATATTTTGTGTCTTTTTTATATAGTCACTTCAACGGAGGAGGTTGTTGTTTCAAATTGGATTTAGTTAATTTTTTTTGAAGGATGTACTGGTAAGAAATGATTGCAACTTTAATGTACGTTTGGCGAAGTCCGCTCATATTTTCCTTCAGGAATATAATAAATTTTTAACATAAATATATCGTGCCTATTCATTTTTCCTAAATTTATGAACGCCATAAATGAGGACCGAGATTTTGAAGTTTTTTCGACAAGCGTAATCGTAGCGCATTCCATTTTCAGCTTAAAATATGGGGACATGCCACGCGAAAATAAAATAAGTTTTAATTTCGCATCCATCCTGCACTAGCCAAATTGGATAGATTTAAAAAATTAGGCATGGAGACTGTAATTATCCATGGTATGTGCATTGGATTTGTTCATAGTGGGCTCACGTTTGAGTGCAAATAGGATCAGCAAATAATACGTGCGTACAAATAGTACAGTAGTAATGAATTTCCAGCTTTCGCAAATAAATTTCTCTTTGAACTTGTGTTAATTAAACAGTAACAAGAAAGACCCTTGACTGGAATAGATGGGTCATATGATGATAGATTAAAAATATATATATTTTTTCCTGCGGTTGCATCCTTCACTGTGTCGTGGAAACGGAAAAGTTGGAGAGAGTACTGTGGATAAAGCAATGAATAGTTACAGATTAATCCTGATATTTGTTTGCAGCTTTGAATATTTCGCTGTAATACTTTAGCGCTTCATTATTTTAGGTAAGCAGTGGATGATTTTAAGCTGTAATTTTATTTATCCAATGCCCGAAGTGAACAAGATATAAATAAATTTAAAACATCGCAGCGAAGAGTAAAATATTAAGGACCCCTAGATACCCGACTATAAAACGATTCCGCCAGGTTCATTACCTACTCCGATCACTACCGCACCGAAATGATAAGTAATTTATGTTTTTACCATAATTTGAAATAAATAGAGAACCTTACACTTTGATTGTAAATTTTAAATCGACAATTCCGGTTTGAATGAATGAACTGGATGAGGGGCATATTGATCGACAGTGAGATGTTGAAGACTGTAATAGAGGGGATAATGCTAGGCAAACGAGGAAAGGGCATGAACAGGATAGGGATGTTGGCCGGGAAAAAGGGAGAAATGAAGTACACAGATATACAGAGGGACCTGATGTAGAGTATGTTGCTTGACTGTTTTTAATTGGGAGTCCTAAAATATTTGTTTGGTTGGTTGCTGTGCCCAGCCAAAAACCTACCTTAACCGGTAGATTACCTTATAATAATAATAATCTCTGGTTTAAAGAAATCGCTTCTTTTATGCAGAAAAAAATCATCATATTCCGTAATACTACAGCCGTTTAGCCTGGTCTTATAACTGAGAATCAATATGAGAAATATTTTGCGAGTCAAAATATTTAGCCTCTGATAATTTTTATGCATGGAATTGATGCCACAGAACGCAAAGCGTTTACGAATCAGATACGTAACCGAAAATAATTTTCTTATAGTGATGAACGTTTGAAAATGGAGGGAAATAATTAATTGTTACACCTGAGTAGCTGCAATATTTGTAATCGAAATGGCGAATGAAAATATTCTCCGTATACATTTTTATGTATACACAGGTGTGCACCCAAAAGTGGTAGGACTGATTTTCTCTGGCGCGAACGGAGCGGCAGAGGGGGGTCTCCCTGGCAGGGTAAGGTGGAGGGGATCTTAGCAACAGACCGACACCAACCTCAGTTGCCTTCGGGCTGACGTTGGGTGAGGACACCGTTTTTAGTGAAGCAAGTTTTTTGTCCGGATCGAAAAACAAAATGAATCTGAATTCAGAGCAACGTTATTCCGTGAAGTTTTGTGCAAAACTCGGAAAGACGGCAACTGAGACCCTCGATATGATCAAGCAGGCTTATGGAGACACTGCCTTAAGCCGTTCCACAGTGGCACAAGTTGTTTAAAGAGGGTAGAGAACTCGTTGAAGACGACCATCGCTCCGGACGGCCGTCGACGGCAAGAAACCGGTAAGAAAACAGTTTGTCCCACCAGGGGAGACTGTGAATGCGAAATTTTACGTGCAGGTGCTCACCCACCTCCGAGAACGCGTGAAAAGAGTCCGACCGGCCATCGCAAACTGCTGGGTGCTTCATCATGACAACGAACCGTGCCATGGGGCACTCGTCGTCAGACAGCTCCTGGCCAAATACGGCGTCGCCACGTTGCCGCACCCGCCCTATTCTCCCGATCTGGCACCGCCGGACTTCTTTTTCTTCCCCCTGATGAAAAGACAACTCAAGGGACGACGTTTTGACTCGATAAAGGCCGTTCAAGAGGCTTCGACGAGGTTCATCAACGGCATCCTCAAAAAAAATTTCCAGCGGACGTACGGGGAATGGGAGCAACGTTATACTAAGTGTGTAGCAGCTCAAAGAGCATACTTTGAAGATTATTAAGTCGATGTAAGTATACCGTCAACAAAATTCTTGTAAAAAAATCAGTCCTACCACTTTTGGGTGCCTCCCTGTATACGAAAATAAATAGACTAAAATATTCTCTCTAGTCTCCATTCACAGGAGTGCGTAGTGATTTTCTTAATTTTTTATAAGTGATTCAAACTTGCGACCTTTGGTTGAAAAAGTAATGTTGCACTGAGAAGAGGTAAATAGAAAATGTCTACTCTGGTTCGTTTCCAGATTTACCTTGACCGAGTTTTCTAGTTTTAAATCAATCATAGCATAAATTTTCCGAAAAGTCAGTTTCCAAGCCCACGCACTCATCCTTGGTGTCAAGTTATGTTACGGGTCAGATAAATGAAAACCACTGGGTATCTTAAGCAAATTAATTGTTCTTCTTCCGTTTTGTAAGGTACTTATGGTGATATTGTAGGGTGAGCTCTATCCTCCGCCTCTCTACTCTTCCTCTCCGGCAAAATGCTTCCTACATCTACGCAAATGCTTCAAATTACTGCCTGAAATAAAACATTTTATAACATATACGAATTACGTAACACATTAATTCACATCAAAGGCAAAATCGAAAGGACACATAATAATGGGCATGTAATTTAAAATGTGAAAATTCCAATGCATTTTAAAAAGAATAAATAGGGGCAATTTCAGAGAGAAGATATTGAAACATGAACTCCGTTTCTAAATAAAAAACATGACATCTTTTTGGTGATCAAGGAAGACTATTCAGCAGTTTTATCCTCAAAATACATTATTTAGAAAAGTAGGGACCCAGATTGGACGTCCTCGATCACATGCATTTCGATATAATCTCAGTATAACTTACGTATCCTCGATAGTTCAAGTGGTTAGAAACCGGACTCGGCTAGTCGAAAGATCAGTATTCCAGTTCCGGTCAAGGAAATATTTTTACGCTAGTGATCTGGTCGATTCCACCTTCCCCACCCCTCTAGTGTTCGTCATTTATGTGTGACCTATCCATGTTCCTTATAGCTATTTCCTTCTGAATGAATATATATATATATATATATATTTATATATATATATATATATATATATATATATATATATATATTATTAGGTATACCGGTAAAGGTAGGTTTTTAGATGGACACAACTATCACTTAAACATTTTGTAACTCCAAACAACACCCAATCCAGCAACCTATTCTACATCAGGTCCCTCTTCATCTCGGTATACTTCTTTCCTCCCTTCATCCCGTCCAACATCCCTATCCTGTTCCTGCCCTTACCTCGCTTGCCCAACATTCTCCCTTCTATTACCCTCTTCAACATTCCACTACCGCTAAATACGCCTTTCATCCATTTTTCCTGCCTCCATAGGATTTCTCTCAACAAATCCCTCTCCTCACCCACCATCTCTAGTACTTCCTCATTTGTTTTCCTTTCGGTCCATTTCACTTTCTCCATTCTTCTCCACACCCAAATTTCAAAAGCCTCCAATCTACGTCTATCCTCCTGCTTCAGTGACCACTTTTCCGCGCCGTACACTGCTACGCTCCATATCAGAGTTTTTACGAGTCTTGTCAACCTCTCTACTCAACGTCCCCGTCATCAACTCCCTCCTCCTTGAGAAAGCCTCCTTGCCTAGCGCATTTCTTCTCCTTACGCCCCTACTACTTTGACCGTATTCGTCCAAAACACTCCCGAGATACTTAAACTGCTCTACCTGCTCTATTTTTTCCCCTCCTATTTTAATGTTTAGCTTATCCTTCTTCTTCCTGGAAAATCGCACATCCTTTGTTTTATTAATATTGATTCTCATCCCATATCTATCGCACTGAACCTCCAAAAATATTTATATATATATTTATGTGTATATAAAATTCACTAAATAGTCATAACAAACACAGAAACCAAAACACACAAAAGAGGGACTCACTGGTTCTCGAATTTTCGGTGGTCCAACCACCTTTCTCAAGAGACGGGAATTAGGAACAGAACAGGAACAGAGTTCTGTTCCTAATTCCTCTTGAGAAAGGTGGTTGGACTACCGAAAATTCGAGAACCAGTGAGTCCCTCTTTTGTGTGTTTTGGTTTCTGTGTTTGTTATGACTATCAGTGAATTTACATTACACGTTTGTGGGTTTTTCCAAAAAAGTGTATATATATACATATATATATATATATATATATATGTATATATAATATATTTTTATGCAAAATTTATGCTGTTGAATAAAATGTCTAGACTCGTATAATTTTGCATTTGTAATAACATGCGTAAGCCAACGATATTTCTTTATTTTAGAATTCAAATTTCAAACAAATTAATATGGGTTGTGTGCCTACCCTATTTGTTGGCAATGTATTTCTGGTGCATGTTCTTTATTTCGCATTACTTTTCGCAGTCTGTTTTTAGCAATATTCTGTTACTGTAGTAAATGTACACATTAAATGATTTTTACAAAATTCGTGATTGAATAGTCTAAGAAATCTTCTCGGAACCTATTGCCCGTGTCTCTTTTTAATTTTATCTTCTATGTGCGGGTATTTTCCGCGTAAGTCATCATATACATACTCATACTAATTATGGTAAATGCTGTCACATGCATTGTGTTTGCATGTATTTACATCTATACAGATATTCTTCACACATCTGCCAACCTTTAGAAGAGAAGTCATGTCACACCTACCTGTCAGGTACACACGCTTGGGTGGATTTAAGCATAGCCAGTTGAGAGATATCCATCAATCTATTGTATCAAACACTACGCAGCAGAAAAATAAGTTTTCGAAACATTTTCCTGGTTGCTTAAAGCAGCTTACAGGAAACGAACATAGAGGGAAAAGTCGGATGTAATATTTAAGGAGAGTGGCCATTATGGGTTGGTTAGGCCGCATGCGCTTAAACCTTTTTTTTTCGTTCTGGTGGGGACTACGTTAACAGGGTACTCTAGAGTACTGTGTGCATCGTCTGCAACTCAAACTAGCCGTGAAAGGAAGGTTCTCCGTTGTTTGGAAGAGGAATTAGGGCAATATCGGTGGGACGTGATGGCAGTGGCTATGGAGGATTTTATGCTTTCACTGTGGACTTAAAGGAAGACTTTCAGATGGTGGTGGGATTACCTGTAGCCTGTTTTCCCGTTTACCGCTGCTTCCCTTCAATTTTTTTTTCGAAATAGTTCCTTTCGACAAGAATGAGGAGGATCAATTATCCCCTATCAGCTGATTTCGCTCTTTGGCCGCTAATGTCGTAGTAATAAGTCTTGGGTGCCAATATACTATATACGAGGCGACGGAGATTTGAAATATAGGAATATCCCGGATATATCTTTCTATTTGGTGATTTAAGGATTTGAATGAATGCATTCAGTTGTACTACGATGATCTACTTTTGGATAGATAAGTGGTTATTTTTGAAAAAAAAACCTGAAATATTTCATTAAAATCGATTGTGCTTTGAAGAAAATTTGCAAAATAACAGGAAGGATGCTAATGTACTCAATCAGTTATATCCGGAACTTTTTTTGTGAGATTTCTTGTATTGGAATTGATTTGTTTTTCCAATCTTGCAGGACTTCACTCTCTTTTACCCATGTTTGGGGCCAACTCTTTCAGCAATCCAGCTAGGACGTATTTCTTCCGATTAAGGAGATTAATAAACTTTGGTGAACTATAGCTAACACATGAACTAACGCACTTAGTTTAAACATGATTATTTAAAATTTAGGCAATTTATATTTTTGTTTACTCGTTTATCATGTTGGTTTTTTAAATAACTCAAGCGTTTCAATTTAAACCCCATTCGCATCTAAATACACTGGTTTGATGTTCTCATCTGGCGATCCATTTAATTTACTTCCTAGAGATTTAATGCTAAAATTTGATAAACTGGGTACTTAACAGAATCTAAGATCCGAAAAGGGATTAATTTTTTATGCTTATCAGCTTATTTATGCTTAACAATGACACTAACAGTCATAACATATGCTTTTAGTGTATTTTCCTATGGGTTTTCTCATTCAGCACACCATCAGCGCTATTAATCCAGTCCCGACAAACCATCTGATTTTTTTTCACTTTTTCTCACATTTTTCTCTGAAGTTTCTGCTTTTCCCTTAAAAGCAATTTATAGTCGGTGAATTGTGGTATGGGGCACACTTTTAAATCCAGATTTTACTCTTTTTTTTGGCTTTGTTTGACAAAGCCACCAATGTTCTCTGACTTATCAATGCCCGTCCTATTCCGACATTGCTTTATTGACTCAGGATCGTGTAATGATCGATAACACGGTTCCATTTAATTTGAATTATTCCTTTTCTCGTGACTTGACTAAGAAATGATCGAAATATGATTTTTATTAACACAACCTTGGGCATCTTAATATTATTATTAGGTAATATACCGGTTAAGGTATGTTTTTGGATGGACACAACTATCAAATAAACATTTTGTGACTCCCCACAGAGCAAACTAATCTATATCACGTCCCTCTTCATCTCGGTGTACTTCTTTCCTCCCTTCATCCCGTCCAACATCCTTATCCTGTTCCTACCCTTACCTCGCTTGCCCAACATTCTCCCCTCAATTACCCTCTTCAACATTCCACTACCGCTAAATACGCCTTTCATCCATTTTTCCTGCCTCCATAGGATTTCTCTCAACAAACCCCTCTCCTCCCCCACCATTTCTAGTACTTCCTCATTTGTTTTCCTTTCGGTCCATTTCACCTTCTCCATTCTTCTCCACACCCACATTTCAAAAGCCTCCAGTCTACGTCTATCCTCCTGCTTCAGCGACCACGTTTCCGCGCCGTACATAGCTACGCTCCATATCAGAGTTTTTACGAGTCTTGTCTTAACATCCCTACTCAACGTCCCCGTCATCAACTCCCTCCTCCTTGAGAAAGCCTCCTTGCCTAGCGCAATTCTTCTCCTTACGTCCCTACCATTTTGACCGTCTTGGTCCAAAACACTTCCGAGATATGTAAACTGTTCTACCTGCTCTATTTTTTCCCCGCCTATTTTAATATTTAGCTTAGCCTTTTTCTTTCTGGAAAATCGCATAACCTTTGTTTTATTAATATTGATTCTCATCATCTCAATATATATTAGTTAAAATTTTGACTGTTATTTGAATTATAGTTCTCGTTACGGTTTCATAGTAATACCGAGTTCACTTTAAATTCGGCGGAAAGTGCCTTGTGATTACGAAGACCGTCCATTAAATTGAAATCGGTAACCTTACAAGGTAAATAAATTGCCGAATGAGACAAAATTAATTTTTTGGGTTGTTTTTTATTGAGACTGATATATTGAGTGTTTTTTACTACTCCGTATGACTCAATTTTCTTCCTAATAGTCTGAAGTAGTCTTGATACTTGTAAGTTATTTCAGAACGGGGCTTTGCCCACCTTTGGGTGTCAAGTACCTGCACCTCGAGCGGTAAAAGCTTTTATTTATCTTGCAAAATGAAACTAATTTTTTATCTAATTTATAAAAATTCTTCATTGTGGTCGGTTAGTGGACTCCTACAGAAAAGAGTTATCGTATGTTCCGACGTATATTTTATTATAATATGCGACGTATATTTTATTCCCTTTATTTATATTATTCAGAATAGGTCTGCTCCCTTTTTTTTAGAGAAGATTCTGGAAGAGCGATAAGGTTGACAATATGACAGAAACTGTATTCAATGAAGCATTGGGCTCTTTGCTTTATCTTGAAATTCTTTGCATGGCAATGTCAACCGCATTGTCAAGGGAGAATTTCTCATAGAATGAAATACTGAATTCCTTCTCTCGTCCACTTGCTCCCGAGAAAGCCTTTGTTTTAAATTTCTTCCTCTATTGAGAGTTGATTTTCTTATCGTAGAACTGAAAGTCTTTGAACAATGATGTGTAATTGTGAATTAAACAAATGAAATAAGGTAAAGTATTGATGAAAATAATTAAATTAAATTAAAATAATAATATAATTGAGTAATTTAAACACGTTGGATCAGTAATGTCGTCCTTGCAATAATTTTTCTAAATCCGGTCATTAAGAAAACGGTTTTGGAATGGATAAATGGGAAAATTATTATTTTAATTACATGTCTTTCCTTCTTTTTATAGTCACAGTAGATTTTCAAATAGCATTTTTGTAGATTTTTAGAAAACTGGATTGGAGACCATAAAATTCTAAAGTCGAATCAAATTATACCATAAGACACTAAAAACCCCGAAAAATGGAACAATAGTACCAATAAACAAGCAAAACATGGATTATATTTTTGAATGGTTGGGATTGTTTCGTAAAGAAGCATACATATTTTAAGGCTTATTAAACAAACGAAAACGATTTGCAATACATTTTATTAATTAAATATATCTTATTATATTCAACGATATTGAAAACAGTTATATTTCCATCGTAAATGTATCATTTCTCGGCACAAGCTCATTTTACTTATAGAATTACTTCTCTTGCCGTTTTCGGCTATTAAAAATAGATCCTTGGACCGTGAGTATCTTGCAATTGATAATTATCTCATAAGATGGGATGTCAATAGGAAATAGCAGGAGCTCTAAGCTTGTTCTTCAGGAATTACTTTTAGAGCTGCAGGCTCCCCTGGAATACAATTTATTTCTCAACGGAAGGGATATGATGATGTAAGAATGAATATAAATATGGTGCAATGAATGGGTGCGTCTTATAGCAGTGCGTTACGCTTAGCGATACTGACTCACTTAGCTATGCAATAAGTCCAATTGCGATGTCTATGCTCCCGCCTATGCGATGACTTTTTTGATGCAAGCGTTATATTTCCATTTCATAAGCCTAAGGAAACGAACGTAATGAGATTCTCGATAAATAGAAAAGTTAAATATTAAAGTAGAAGGAAATAAATTATACCATCGAAACCCTTAACTTATTAAAAAGCTATTTTTGAGAATGGAAGTAGTATTGGGGTCATTAGGAGAAGAGTTGCCTTAGAAATAGTGTTATTTACCAAAATAAGAGATTTAATGACGGGTGTGCTGTGTGAAAATTTGAATTACAGTCTTTTATTCCTACGTAATATGGAGAATAGGGTTCTATGGACCTATAATAAGGAAATATTATAAAAGGTTGACTGCAAGCCTTAAAGATATAGGCTATTAAAGATATGGGGAGTAATGCAGAAATTAAGTTGGAGAAAGAGGAAGACAAACGATCAGGTTTGAAATATGGTGGGCGAAGAGAGGAAGTTGCTTGCTGTTAACAGAAAAAGGTAGAAAATGAGGATGGAGGAAATATTGAAAGGTCGGGGGATATTAAAGGCAGAAGGATAGAAAGGAGTACGTTTCGTAAGACGGGCCGAAGAAGGATGACAACACGTTTTTTAGGTATGGAGAATTTACGAAGAAATGTAGGAGAAAATAATGTAGGGAAAGTAAGGGAACGTTCTCCCGATCCGTGGAATGATAATGTTTAGACGCTATACAATACTTATACTTATTGATAATGATGCAGTACTTATCTTTCATTGATAGTAAATTGAATAAATATCCCATTTTCAATTTCGGTCTTAAAA
The DNA here is from genome assembly GCA_037158775.1 of Hetaerina titia. Taxonomy (NCBI): domain Eukaryota; kingdom Metazoa; phylum Arthropoda; class Insecta; order Odonata; family Calopterygidae; genus Hetaerina; species Hetaerina titia. The sequence goes on along the minus strand of CM073778.1, from coordinate 57,629,199 downwards.
AAATAAAAAAAGCTGAATATATATTGGGTTTTTCGACTGCATTCAGTGTCATCATAATATCCTATATCGATATTCTCCATGTGGGTACAAGGTGTCAGATGATATCCCACAAACATTTGTCATATAATAGCTCGGCCCTATATAAATATGTTGCCATCTGTGTGGAAGTTACAAAGTGTATTCATTTTAAACGAAAATGAACCTCCACAAAGTTGAGCCTGAAACCATAGAATTCATGTTGCCATCTATTTTGTCGTTTCTCAGTACTTTTACCCTATTCATTGCAAATGAAGCTGCGAAGTTCTGCTGCCCTAATAGAGCAACAAAATGAAAAATATGGAGGCTGCTGGTCCTCGGTTGCCTCAATGGCGATTTTGAGAGAAGGAATGGAAGTAATTTGGAATGAGAACATGACACAGAATGCACTATTTTTAAAAGGATCAGGAGATTTCAACTGCTGTTATTAAAACATCAATTAATGAGGAAAAGGTATTCTATAATAAAACAATGAAAAATGTCGATTTAACTAAAATTATGATTGCCGTTCGATTTTGAATCGATTGTTGAAGCAGAACTAGGAAAGGGGATGATTCAAGAGAAATTAATGTCATGTCGTCGCACGCTTTTGAAATCGACGCAGCAATATTAGGTACACGTAGTTCTATACATAAAAGACATTCCTTGATTGCTTTGAAGAATGAAGAAAACCCGACAACAGAATTGGCCTGTCTCCATGAAGCCTATCCGTCAGATCGATGACTGAAACGGGAAATTCACATGTCCCAGAAAAGGAAATTCGGTGCGAGGAAAGAGACGAGTGAAGAGGGGTGGAGTGGTCCCACCATGCAGTACTTTCCTGGCCTACGTACGTCTCGGCGATATCCGGCAGCGGCGGATATCTCAAACACTCCGGAAAGAAATACGAAGAGAAACGCACAGTAGCCAAATCGGAAGCTTGCCGAAGAAGCTGAAAGTTATCTTCTCACGGACATCAAAGATAGTCGGAACCGAAAATTGTGTGCGTCTATCGGATTTCTTGCGATTGACGGAGTCTTATGCCTGAGACACGAACTGCACCATTGAAACAAGGCTGTAGGAACGCGAAGGGGATACTAAACTCATTTCACTCAGAAAAACTGGCGAACAATGTGTACATAGATAGGACGCATAATTAATCTTTAACAAACAATATTAGATGGTTAGGCCAGGAACTACAACTCGTAAAAGCTTTGAGATCGGGTAATTTAACCAACCGTGACTATACTCTCTTCTTGAAATTTGCTTTAGTTGGGAATCAATTCTCCTGCGGAGTAAACAATAAAAGAATTGGTTGATCAATCAGCGATTACCATAATTGCGTGCGCGCGTCACTAAAAAAATAGTGGCTATTAAAGAGGAGAGGAAAGATGAAACTCATGTTTGGGAGCAAGAAGTTCATCCTTCCGTCAGCAGCAGGTAGACTGACCGACTTTGAAAATGTCACACATTAAAAAATTATTTGATTAGTTTTGAACTTAAGTTAATTTTAAACGTATTTGATGCAACGGTAAAGTTTTTAAACATTATAAAACAATTACTCCTCCAAAATTTTCACAATCATCTTTTGGCCGGCACTGTAATCCACCCTTAAAAGGTTCCACTGGGGTAAAGGAGAATCCCTGTATGGAAATGGCCATGCAGACAGAGAGCAAAGAAGGCAAGGGTTCAAAAGCGATGCTATGAGGCATACCATTCTTATGAAGATAAAAGATGTAAGTATATCCTTCGGGCCTTTCTTTTCAGCAGTTTTTTCTGCTTGTTCGTTCTCTTCTCTTCCCTTTCAACGCATTGCGTTCCTGCTTTTTCCCTCAGCCCGCCTTCCCTTCCTTTTCCCCGACGAGATGACCGCTACTGCCACCCATGTACCAACCGTAGATACGAAAACGGTGGAGGGTAAAATTGAATCAAAAAGAGAGAAGACTCGATTATGCCACGGAATCCTGAGCTGACCAAATTCTCTCCCTATTTCAAATAGGTGTATGTGTTTATAAATATACATATCTGTTTATATGCCTACCCTTTACCAGAGTTGCACGATCAAAGGACTCTCCTTACTTGCGCAAAAAAGGAAAACTGTCGCCGCGATATATTTATAAATGTATATATGTACCTAAAAAGGATCCCTCTTATTTCTTTTTTCTCCCGTTGTTAGAAAAAAATCGCCTTCTCATCACAAAAATGACGCGGGGATCGAGGATCGTGGTGAGCTTTTCTCGCTTCGCTTTTTGTTCAGGAATTTTCCAAGGTTCCAGTGGCCCTTCTCAGAGCTCTACAGATGATCCAGATGCTTAAGCTCCTAGGGATGATATGAGCGTATTAGAAAATGGATTAAATAAGAGCTTTGCGACTTAATATGACCGTTCTCCACGGCGTGAAGGATTAATTCCACTAGGTTGAGAAGGGAAGGTATGTCATTCCCCCGAAGGGGATATTTCTGCTGATGAATGAAATTTGTAGAATCGTTAATCTTTGTTGCCAGTAAACTAGATAAATTTGCCATAGTGGATTAGCGTTTCCTGAGAATTCAGAGAGAAATATACAATGGGAGTTTCTGAAAAAGTTATTTAATTAATAGGCGTAACTCCGGGCGGAGAATAAATGCAAGATTTGTGACAAAATTAAATCATTTCTCTTGTCATTTAATGAATATTATTTCCACTCAAGAATCCGAATTTTTTCAAAAAATGTTTTCTTCATATATATTGCGTGTATAGGCTTCAAATATTTTTCCTCGGAAATCGTGATTTCTAATCATCGTTCACCTTTTATAATGTACGTGTATTTTATGAACGTAATTTTTCGATTAATAAATTAGCAGCGGATATGACTAAAATATGTACACAGAAATATTCTTCTAATTAGCTATCTTTAGTGTTTGTTATATTTTGAGTGTGTCCCCAAGCAATACTTCTTCTTCCAAAATAGCTCATAAAATATAAAATCTTGAACATCCTTGGTTTCGATTATCATCTCAAATTTTGGGGTGATAGATGGTTCTCGGAGGAAGTGAGTATGCCTCGTCGAAACCCTTTTAGACACGAAACTGGCCCTTATGACCTGATGAGTTTCCATTACGTTGTCAACGTCTTTCTTAGCTCCCCCGAATCCTTTTCCGAGCTCAACTCTCTCTCCGGGCCTCCATCAACTGCCCTTAACCCGTCCTAATGGACTCGTTTGAGATGAATGAGTTATGCATCACCTGCTGGAGATATAATGTATAAAGAATTACATACTGCCCCTCCCCTCAAAATCACGCAAATTGGCTGTTATATCTTCCAAGAAATCTAGCAATGGACCATATCATCAATCCCACCCCATTTGTATAGATAAGAATAAAGCAGGGTCTTGTCGTCGTGACGAGAGACCCGAATGAATTCGTTAAAATCTCTTGATCTTCTATTGCCTGGCCAACGAGATGGGTGGTGATGACCTTCAACGTTGACGGGCCTGGGCGTTGTCAGAATCTTTTTTCACTCCGCCTACGTTTTGTATTCTTCTAGCCATCCCTACCTCTCTTGTAACTTCACCTTTGGTATCATTATATGCATCTATGCCGACCATCCACCGTTCCGATCCGTTTATACGCTGATATTCTCCGTAGTCATCGCCTCAAGGTTCCGAAAGGGATTAAACTTCGTGGTTTCGGTGTTTTCCTTCGCTATACATGGCTTCTAGGGAGTCTTGGGTTTTACGTTAATGGGTCCGTTACGCTCCTCTGGAAATGTGTGGTTAATTCGTTCAGCTCTGTGCAATAATTTCACTCTAACCTCCCGGAATTTTTATATAAAATAAAGAAGAAATTTAATCTTAAGAGCTCTGTACACATTTCACCTACGCGTACCAAATTTCAAATTTCTCCTATTCCAGGTCATGTTGTACGAGTATATAGCTGAGTTTTGATCCTTTCGATTCACATTTTAAATTAAACGCATTATGCTTAATCTCAAATTTCTGTTTGATTTATTAAATAGGTCAAGCGCACGTGGATTTATTTACTTTGCTTAATATTCCAATAGAGTTAGCGGGGGAAATATAGTCAACACGTACAGTTGTATGAAAGCATGAATTTATGAAGTGCTCTTGAATATTTAGTGATGAAATCCAAAACTTTAATTCCCTCATGGAGTTTAATAAATTGCGATTGTTTTTCAGCAGCAATCCACTGCAAATTGATTGCCCTTCAGGTTTTTTTTGTAATTCACAGGAATTGATTTTTTAAATAGGATTTCATCTTATATCCAGTATATATAGAAGTCCTGTTAAAATATTATTAATATTTTTTGTATTATGATGTTAAGCAATATCTTTCCAAACGGTTTTTATTTTGATTTTTTATTATTCTTGTGAATTTCATAGAAATCTCTCTTTACACACTTTGCAGGTAATTTTCAGTGGACACTGAGTCTACTAATTATATTTTCAACATTCTTCGGATTACAAAATTAATCTTATATTATATATCGTTCTGTTCCATTTGACGGATCAAAGTAGTAAAAAAGTGATTTTGAAGAATGGCTTTTACCACAGTTTTAGTATTATTTACTAATCGGAATTGATATACACCATATGAAGCAGTTTATACTGGCGTCCTTTTTCTCGCTAATTTCTTTTCCCAATCCATTGCAAGTGAATGAAGGTATCTGTGAAATCACTTTGTGGAGAGGCGCCATACTACAAAAACTACGAAATCACAAAAATAAATCACTTTTTGTTATTTCGCACCTTAATTACGAAAGGTGCGTTGCCATAATATTTCTAATAATAATAATATTTATTAGATTTCGAGTAGAAAAAAACCCTCTTGGAAATAATGCTTGTTCGTGGAGGCTGGTCGCTATGTTGTGATGAAAAGTGTGCAATATTACCAAATGATTTATTGTTCCAAAATATTTTGGCGATCCTATTTTATTGCGTTCGAAATTGAATTGAGAAATAATTTTAAAATGATATTGGAAAAAAATGGAAAAATTAACTTGAACATAATTTTGAATGCGCCTTGCTGAAGGGAAAAATGAAAAATAGGAGATAACATGCAAAAGTCAAAAGATGGAGATCAAGTATCTACAGACAGTTGTAAAGACCGCTTAACTTATTTTTGCAGGAGGGCGTTAATAGTGTGAAGAGAAAAAAATACCATGGTTTCCTTTGATGATATTAAATGTTTGAATTGGGACTTTTCTGCCTAATGTTTTATCTATCGCTTCAATCCATTTGGTTTTGGTGGGTACTGGTTTATTAACAAATGTTTTTTTGAAGGTTTTTTCGCCGATTAAGTGCATGCATTTCGAGGGAGGTGAACATTTTGCATTGCCAATTGATGAAAAATTAAACGGATTTCTTAATGCCTCCCGTGAGGTAGAGTGTAAGAAAGTTTGCAGCAATTTAATTGTGTAAAAAAATGAACGGGAGACACAGCCGCAAGGTCTTTTCCATGGCAATATCATGTTTTTCGTTATAAGTCTTCTGAAAGGGCAGCCTTTACAATGACAAAAATAAATTTTGACATGTAATTGATAAGAGGAGCCTTATTTCACAAAGGTTTTTTCACTCGCTTAAAACGAAGCCAATTCTTTTGTGTTTTACTTTCAGTGTTGAAAGGGGATGCTTTTTGCATGAATACGCCGCAACAGAAGCTATTTCCAAACCAGACCCAAAAAAAAGAACAAGTTATGTAAAGTTCTTTTTTTATTTTCTTAAAAAAAGAGAGAGAGGACGAACTCAAAGTATTTTCGCGAGCAAATCTCTCTCTCTCTCCTCCTGCCCCGTCCGTGAACCTTTCGGTCCTCGCAACCGTTCGATCCCGTCTCGTATTTATTTTGTTTGTCCCACGCCCCTCCACACTCTTTGTGAAGATCCCTTAGTCCTCCCACTCCTCCCCCCCTCCCCACCGCAGCACCCTCGTATTCATTTCCGCGTCCTCGTTAATTAGAAAAAATATTAAATGGTCCCTTTTTTTCCTTTTTAATTTCATTGCACTCTACGGATTGAAAACAAATAAAAGGAGGACTTTGACACAAATGGAATCGCTCGACTTATTGGATGGAGAGGGTCGAGCAGGAGCCGAAAGTCATTACCATCCCCTCGATCATGCCCTCGAAACGTGTTTTTTTTAAATACATTTCCCCCTTCTTTTACAATCCACATCCTACTTTTGTGGCATTAATTTGGCGTCCTTTTGAGTACTCGTGTTGTGTGTGACGGTGCATTTGTCAAGTCAAGCTGACTATAAACGTGAAGCCGCGAATTTTGACGTGAATTTTGAAAATCTTGAGAAAGTCTTGTTTTCTTTTCACTGGGACAGTTAGCATGTTGTGTTTCCTCAATTAATTTGTCTGGCTGGTTGGCGGTGCCAGCTTTTATAATCCTTTGAAGATATTTCTCTCAACGGTCTTACATTCTAGGCATACAATGAGTTTCGCCTCCAACGTATTTTTTTAAGCTCATATCGAATTTGTATTTATTCTCGCAGTTGAATTAGGGGAATCAGGATAACAGCAGGATTGAAGGTATTGAGTGGCTTTGATACATCTTGTCTAAATGTATGTGCATAGCTCAGATAATTACGCTACGTTTAAGATGCCAATTCTTCTCGGCCAACGAATTTTAATAGCAACTCGAGTTGATTACTGTTCAGCCTTTTTCGTTAAAATATTACACTCCTTTTACACTTTTCACCTTACACAAGTGTTTCTCTCACTCGACACTTATATTCTTGTTCTCGAGAATCGCAAGATACGAACCACGAAAGCAGGGGTTAAAACGATGCGATATTCCGCTGAATTCTCCCCTTTCTTTAGGACAAAGCAATACCATGAAAGGATTAAGTTTGACATTAGAAATAAGAGGCATTAAGAGGTCTTATCGGGGATTTTGGCAAGTATTGAGATAATTGTTTTACTTAACCAATATTCATGAAGTTGGCGGTGAGTACTATTTGGCATGGCAGGGACTAATTTGGGTTCGAAATTTTTTACGAGGCATTATACGGTACCTTCGATAAATATTGTTTTATAATTTTTCTTGACCAATCTGTACCATTTCCATGCAACCATCTCTTAGCCATTATTTGAAAACTTTCTTTTAACATTAAAGACTTCTTTTGTAGCCATTGGAAAATTTAAGGGGTTTTGGAGCAATGACATTAGTAGGATTTATGATGTCAATAGTTCTAGCCCTGAAATGAATGAAATAGAGGCAAAAATGGTCACGAAATAGGAAGTATACTACTAAACATACGAACTGGAACTCCTTTCCCCTTTATACTAAAAAATATCATTACAACCAAATAATCAGGATCCTGTCTCCCTATCGTGGGAAATTTTCCCTTATATTTCTTAGATATTACATTCTCCACACACTCCCTGTGACGAAGTGGATGTATATGTATGTGTATATATTGTCGAATAATTCTTAAGATGTCACCCCTTCTCAAACTGATAAAAAATTCATTCCGTCAGGCGAGTGGTTAGGAAGGTTTGATTAAGAAATGATTTCATCACTGTATATAATGGATCAAAAAAAGAACGTTTACGGAAAACGCGGTTAGATATTAAATAGAGAAAATAGAAGAACCTAAAGCTTATTGATAATTAACAATAGATTATCAATGTTTTCTGATACATTTGAACAGTGCCATGTAGTTTGAATTGATTTCTGACCGTACCAATATTCAATAGTAAAAGAAAATATGAATCGGTGACATTTCAAGTACAAAAAGTATAAAATTTTAAATGTGTAATAGACGTTTTTGGACGTGGATTCGACATGATATAATTTAATTTATATAAAACTCCTTTATTAATTAGTAATTTGAATATAAGTTACCGGTTTAGTGGGTAGAGTCATCCTTGTCAATATCTAGGCTACGTATAAGTAGATTTTGACGGTTAGTGAAATTTGCTTTTCATCGTCGAACACTTATAAAACACTTACTTACTTTAACCTGAAAAAAAACATAAACGCCATTATAATTTCTTTCTAATTACGTCCTTCATACTTCCTACCACTCTTCATCCTTTGAATACATGTTTTTCTTTTTGGCTAAGTAAAAATTCTCCACTTCACAGTCCACTGGATTTCACTACATATCAATGTTTCCTCCCTCCACATCACCTTATTCCTTAAAATTTCTCTCATCAAATTCCTCTTCATCAACTTTGAATTCTTCAAAACCACATTTCGAAAGCTTTTAAGCTGCGTTCTTCATCTTTCCTCAAAGAATATGTTTCAGAAACATGGCGCTACGTTTTGCGTCTTTGAAAATCTTTGGTATGCCATCTGAGACTAGCGATCCTCAATGTTCTCTTCTCTATCAAATTTCTGCTTTACTATTGCAATGCCTTTTTCAATATCTTCCTTCGGAAGCTCATTTTCGTTAAAAAGTCGTTCCGCCTAAGCACTTTGTCCTACTTTAATGTTTGATCTTTCAATTTTAAAGCTTTAATTAGCGTTCATAATTTTTAATTAGATCATTTCATTCGTTTTTAAAATTAATATTCATACCGAGCCTCTATCACTGATCCGAATTGCGCTTAACAGTAATACAGAGTACTCCGTTGGCATGCTTGCTGATTAAAACTTTCCAACTGACTTTCGGACTTCATGAATTACTTCTTAATTGCATGTCTTTCAAACAATTTTTTGAAATCATATCCTTAGCATTTTAAGTAATGGAAAAAAGGGTACTGGGTGACACCATGCATCTCTGTGCATGTCCTTTACTTGTTATTTATTCTTCAGAATAATATTGGCATTTATTTCATGTAGGTAGGTTTTTTAAAGACGCATATCGATTCAGTGTATCGCTATATTCTGTAATATTTTCGTTATTTTTTCGTATGATTTCTCGAAATCTACGAGGAAAAAAGACATCCATATATTCTAATATTCCTATTAATTTTTCCTTTCTGCTTTGGTGCCATGCGACCTTATTATGTCCATAAATAAAAAATAATCTCTCAGACGATTGTTTTCCCATGTTCTCCAAATATTTGTTTGCCTTCCTTGTTATTCCATTATGGATTGCAAATTTTGTTTTTCTCATATTGACGAACTTCCACTAGCTCTTGCCTGAATATGTTGACTATTATTATTAGGTAATCTACCAGTTACGGTAGGTTTTTGGATTGAAACAACTATCAAATAAATATTTTGTAACTTCAAATAAAACCCAATCCAGCAAGCTACTCTACATCAGGTCCCTCTTCATCTCTGTGTACTTCTTTTCTCCCTTCATCCCGTCCAACATCCCTATCCTGTTCCTGCCCTTTCCTCGCTTGCCCAACATTCTCCTCTCTATTCCCTTCTTCAACATTCCACTACCGCTCAATATGCCTTTCATCCATTTTTCCTGCATCCATAGGATTTCTGTCAACAAACCCTTCCCCTCACCATCTCCAGTACTTCCTCATTTGTTTTCCTTTCGGTCCATTTCAACTTCTCCATTCTTCTCCCCACCCAAATTTCAAAAGCCCCCAATCTACGTCTATCTCCTGCTTCAGCGACTATATGGATTGCAAAATTAAAATTTAAGTCCTACAGTCATCACAGTGTAAGAGTTACGGAAGGAAACAAAAAAAAACCTATTTTTAAGGGAAAACATAACCACATATAAAAGTAAAAATTAGAAAAAAAATATATGTGTGTTTTTTTTAATGGAAATACGTATTGAGGAAGGAATCTTAAGAGCTATTTGAGCATTTTTATGAAATGTTAGGAGTTTTAGAAGGTGGTGTAAGGCAGACGCTGGAGAAAAGACTGGATGATAAACATCCTAATGACTGAATGTGATAATGATCTCTAAGGACGGTGTGGACGGTGGACGAAGTGGACGGTGAAAATTTAGCTAAAATACAACGAATGATATGAGTCCATTAAAAATGATCCGCATCACCGTTAGAAATTGGGCTATGAAAGTAGATGGTGTTGGATAGTGCGTTGTTTTGAATAGTGTGATACTGGACCAAGTGTGACTGTATTGTCTTCAAATTCACTTTGGTTAACTTATCTTAAGAAGCTTTGTTTTGATTTTTTATCGATTATTTTGATGAGATGGTGAACTTTCGCGGTACTTACGGTGTCTATCTGCACGTATTTTAATTATAAAAAGGGGCATTAGTGTTTACACTAGGCTTTACGGCTCACAATATATCCAACAAATTTCTTTTCATCTATATTTGCTTAACCTTTTTTTAATATTACTGGGGGTTATGCCTCATAACGGCATTGTTAGCCTTTATTTCCCATATTCAGTAGAACGTAAGAGGGCCAATGTACTCGTATAAATGTTCATATTTCAAGCAACGTTTTACTGCCATACAGAAATAGCATTAGGAACGTTTTTATACGAACGGAGCAGAAGTAGGGCGAGAATATTTGACTATAGAATGGAATCTGAAACATGCTTGAAGTGAAACAGCGGTTTGCGAAGTAATACCATAATTGTTATTTTTTACGAATTTTATAAATTTTTTCGATTGCATAATGAATTAATTTATTTATTTAACAAAGCTGCCTAAAACGGCACAAAGGCTTTTACATTGGCTGACACCGATTAACTGATAGAATTTAAAGATTAGGTCAGTATTTTTACTACTGCTTTTATGCAAATTGCCCTTTAACCTCTCTATGGCTATATATTCACAGTTATTTAGTTGAATATATTGGATGAACAACACAACGTTTCTCGCGGTCCACCCTATCAGGTATTTTACAAAAGAAAATAAATTGTGTTGCACATTGCCCTGATGATCTATTTGAGGGTAGGATTGGGCATGACAACGAATACGTATGTCAATGTGGGTGGTCCAATGCTTTAAATTCCTTTCCCATACCCTTCACAAACTTGGTATTAGCATCCCCTGTCACCCGCTGTTAGATGGCGCACAGGCTATTTGCACTTGCAACTCATGTGCATGCATATTATGCAGATCGGTTAATTACTAGTTTGAAATATATTCTACGCAACGAGCTTGGCCAAACTCCATCTCAGTCTTTGTGCTTATACTCCATAACTTACGAGTTCATGTTCATCAATGAGCAGACTGTTTGGAAACAATATCTCAAGGAGGTCTCAATGGTGGCGCAGTAAGGTCCTCACCTGCTAATATAGAAGCCTTGAGTTCGATTCCCTCCAAACAGAGTAAGTTTTTCTACACCTAGGGCTTAGATGTCATTAATACGTGATGTATGAAAATATTTACCCATAATAATCTACTAATAAATGTGCATTTAGTTGAATAAAATTGTTTTTATAATTGATTTTCTGTTGTTGCTCTTTCATTGATTTGCCTTGATAATAGAAATCATGTAAAAAGAACAGGAATGCGTCCTTAAAAATATTATCACTTGTGTAGCTTGCTGGTAGGATTGTAGCTTGCCGGTAGGATATTACAATTAGAAGGCAAGCACTAGAGCAGACGGAAGATTTGCCGTTTTTAGTTTTTTTAGATGCTTTTGCGTGAAGGACATTGACACATTTAGACTCGAGCTTATTTTTATATTTAAACAGGAAAAAACCGCAAACTAAAATCGTTGGGCTAACAGTGTCACTCGTCTATGGAACCGTTTGTGCCATAAGTATCAACGGATTAAGCGGATGGGCTCAAGTGAAATTGAGGTAAATTAATCTCCTTAATATGGAGAAAAGGAGGCTTCACTTTATGATCTAATAGCCGAGGCATTGAGGTGATCACAAAAGGCTTTACGTGAAAAAAATGTGGCTGATGAGAAGGGACTCTCGTTGCATGCCACTTCGGGCAGTCGTACTGTCGCTACGCATAGGTTGGAGGAGCTTACCCGGTCTATTCTCTCTATGGGCGACACTTCTCTGTCCCCATCGCAGCAGCGGTTATCGAGAGGGATAATCAATCCCGACGGGCCAACCGTTTATGTCTGGGTCGCTTCTTTTTTTTTTCGCGGCAGTCTTTGAGGGATACAGTGAGAGGCGGAACTTTATTCCAATTTAATTCGGCCAACTTCAGCAGAGTTCCTCCACTCTCGTCGGCCCGTTTTATCGTCCATCATTCCCTCTTGTGTTCAGCCTACACCGCGACTCGGCTTGTTTGCTCGTTAAATATCAAAAGGCTCATAGAATGCTTGACTACAGACCTCCAAAAAGAGAGAGAGAGAGTGGGAGGGAGGATTTAAAAGCATCATCATCGTGTTCGGTTCCCCGTATAGTTCAAATCACCACCACTTCTCTTGTCCGTTACCCAACAAGCGGGTTGGGCATGGCTCACACTTCTGGTCAGCAACCACTGCAGCTCAAAAGACTACTTGGATCATGTTATCACTTCCATCCCATTCTTCTCTTTTCTTTGTGAAGCACTCGGTGGTAAATTGCTCCATTGCGGACAGTGATAGCATTAGCTGTTGCCGTAAAAACAGCACACCCTCACGCGCTGCATCCTTAATTGAATAAGCTCTTTTACTAAATAGAGGTTATTGAAATGCATTGCCACTAAAATGAAGGTTTGATCGTGATTTCATTTTTCCATATGTATTACTAATAGAAATTATTAGCGATAGAAATTCTAATAGCTTTATGGTGATATTGTGAATAGTGATACCAGATTGCAAATTCTGAAAATTTTAAGTTATTAATTTCAGTGTCCAAGTATTGAGTACATTGGTAAGATTCACTGTTTATTCTAATTATCGAAATGATATTCGTGGGAAATGGTATGACTGCAAACTTAAATATGGATTACTCATAATGTAGTTTTTATCATTTAATGACAAGAAAAATTAAATTTTGAGTAATCTTAGAGCCACAATCTCTTTCAACCGCATTATATGCAAAAAATAATATTATCTATATATATATATTATATTTATCCATCCAATCCATATAGAATATACCATATATACTCCATAATATATATACTCCATACTGAATAAGGAACTTGGATAATATCATCTGAAACTAATTCCTCATCAAAACAAGTTGAAAGCACCCCCATTTACATGAGAAAGGATCATTATAGAATCTCGTTAAATATTATAGGACTAATTAGTACGTTTAGAGATTATCAAAAACATTTTGAAGTTAAAACGTTAGCTGCAGTTCTGGATGAAATAGTTTGTAATTTCTCGTCCAGTTCAAATAGTCTAACAGCACAATGATGTAATATCTTTAAGAAATAAGTTACGAATTATCACCATAGAATTTCGTGCATGTTTTTTTCCGCTAAATAATATTCTAAAAAGCCAGTAAGTTGCTAAGTTTTAAGATCAGTTATTATGAATATGCCATCTTTGTATGATTAAAAAAACTCGAATTACAAAGTAATAGTACATGAAAATTTTATCGCATGACGCAGGTTTAGTCTCTGAGTAATATGTCTCAATGTAGATGAAAATGTTGCACTCGTACATGTAGCACATCAACTAGGTCTTGCAGTATATATTTTAATGCTTAATTACTAAGTATTTTGGGTTATTTTAATCATGAAGCAGATCCAGCAAGTCACACCTGAAACCACTTCCGGTATCCTTATTTGCGCTACACGATCAAATAAAATGTTTGAGATATGCCTTCCCTGTGTACTACAATTATACAATATATTCTTCTGCGAAATTTTCATTGATTTTAACATTTTAATTATCTTTATCCAGTCTTTCGAATATTTGGTCAAATTCCAAAAAGCTGACAGGGACATCCAGTTTTCATATTCTGTTAGCGATTATATGCTGGTTTCGATGACAAACCCTCTCCGTCAAAAACTCAAATTGATCCAAACCGAAATCTCATTTGCCGGTTGCACATTCTCTTCATTATGATTCCGAGAACTGCTTTTAATAGGTGTGAAATAAAAATTAAGACCAAGCATGTTGCTGTACTATTTTTTTTGGCTGAGCATCAGAATTAAAATAAACAAGTTACTTGCGCTACAGGCACACGTAATCTCATATAGTCTGTTTGAAGAGGATGGATGTTATCTTTTGCACACGGAACGGATCTTTGATTTTCCTTGCTGTGTTAAATGTTAAACCAATATTGGATCTTCCTACGATGCGATCTGTGCGGTCTGTTGTTCCTAAAAATACGGTAGCTCTACGACGGAAAGGGCTTGGAGTTTTTCTCCAACTGCTATTTTTTGTATTTTATTTCCGTTTGAATACTTCTTTAATAATGTATATCAAAAGCCATTATATCTTAAAACTGAAAGGAGCTCTGATTTTCCTTTTTATTGTCATTGTCTGATGGAGTGATTGTTTTTATTTGTGGACTTGCTGTGTCGTTACATGAGGGAAAAACTGAAGGGGATGGGAAAACGAGAGAGAGAGAGGACCTGAGAAAAAAATATAAAAACTGACTGAACTGAGAATTTTGTTCTAGAAATGGGACAAAGTAGCTCTGCGACAAAGCAACTATTCGCCAATGAGATATGACTTACCGTTTTTCATTTTATAATTTTTATAACACTTGCCCAGCAGTGACCAAAAGCGGTCGCTTCTAAACTAAATGGAGAAATGACAAAATATTTTTATATAATAAAACCATTCTCAAACGGAAAGAAAAATAATGTCCCAAAATTTAAATGATCTCGAAGTTCAGCATGTGAAATATATTAGGATGTAATATCATCATATTAATTGCATATCGCGATACCTGGATTTCCCTTGCTCTAACAATGAGTAAGTTTTAAATGATCTATAATGAATCAACACCCATTGCATGGAACAAACAATTACCCAATTACATTTTGTTAATATTAGCTGGAGCTATTCCTCACCTGATGTGGGCCGAACGTCTTCCATCCGAAGTTACACTACTGCCCATGGAGATGAAGGTTTCCGCTTGCTATAGTTACATTCTCGAGCTCCAATATCAATCTTTAGCTTTTATCATGAACGCACAAGGATTTTTTGCGGACAAGTTTCATTTTTGTTTATGCCAACACTATGTACCCAAAATAATTTGTCAATGTCATTCAAAGCTGCCAGCAGAACTCTCGCCTGCTGGAGCATACTGGATGGATACAAACATACATATATATGGATACAGACATAATATGGAGCAAACATACAAATTTATGGATGCAAACTGGAGCATATTAACTTCTTCGTCATTCAATTTGAATTCGTTGAGGCCGAATTCTTGTGCTTCTGTTAGTGCTGCGTCTAGATAGTTGTGCTGGCGAGAAGTATTATTTTTGTAAACTCCTTTTAATATGGCTTCTATGTTCCTTTAGTTTTTCATTCGAATGGTTTTCATCTGATTCTTATAGAGAGGTAATGTATTACCTTTTGCCATCGTAGTGCATTCCAGGGTTTCTAGTAACTAGATTATATTGGTCCATTTGAATTTGTCGAAAACCCTCTATCTACAAATGCCACATACGAGATGCCACATCCTATACTTACTTTTTGTAACCATACTACTACCTGCGTTTGTTCTGGTAGTACCCTCACATTAAGTATTACTCAGTATCCTCGATTTTTTTTAATCTTGATTTTCCTCTAGGTATTTCTTCTATCTTTATCTCAATTCTACGGCTCATTATCCTAGAATCTGAATGTTCTCTGCCCCTTAAATTCAATTATCTGGATGTCTTGGGTATTAAAATCATTACAATTGTATCAAAGTCTTCTGGCAGTTTTTCGCCGTCGTACCTGTGTTTGATTATTTCTAGGAGTGTACAATTCTCTTATTCTTTGCTTTAACCCCGAGTATCTTTTTAGTCTCTTCGTTTATTTTGTCAACTCCTGACGTCTCTGTCATTCTTCATGTCTTTCACGGCTCTGGTATTCTCTTCTCAGTATTTCTGGGATCCGTTTGCCGTTTTCTGTCAAGATTTCTTTTATAAGTAAGTGAGTCGCCTTCATGTGCTTTGGGACCTTGTTAGAAGACTGCAATTTATTTTGTTTAACTCTCACCAACGTCTTCATCTCCTGTTAAATCCTTTAAAATTGCATCTTGGAAGCTGTTGGATAAATTTCTTTCTCCGAATAAACTCATCACCAGTTTGTTAGGTCTTCTCCCTATTTATTTTCTTTATGTTGCCTTTGAATTTCTGGGAGATGTTTTGTATCCATACTTTTTGCGCTCTCGTATGACTTAGTTCCGATTCTTTTTTAGTTTTTGTTTTGATTTCTTGGATTCTTTTGTTGTTTTTGATTATCCTTACCTGTTTTTACACCTTAGCTGTTTTTCATGGCCGCTGAGTTACTCTGCTTTGCTCACAAGTTTCTCATCTGTAACGGTTATGGCATACTTTATTTCCTTCAATCATACTTTTACCCTAGTCTCGTAAATTCTTTCTATTTTTCTATCGATGGTCGAGGTGAAAGTGCCCTTGATTGCTTTTCCTTTAATATCGTTGAATTCCACCAGAATTTCTATGTCACTTTCTATATCTAATGTCGCAGTAAATGTATGTAAGTTAAATGTTCTAGTATCTCCGTCTAGATAGCGCTTAAACTCTTCTTGTTCTTCTTTAGTTATAATATTTCGTTCTTAGAAGGATGTAGTAAATTTAGTGTCTTGCCTTGTTTCCCGCCATATTCCATATGTATCTTCTTACGTGATGTTTTTCGAAGGTGTTTGCCACTATTTATTATTTCTTGTGAAAGAATTTCCTTGTCGGAGATTTATAGATTAGTTCAGGAAACTTATTAAAGAACCAGAGAAGATTCACGATAGGTGGAAAGGATACACAGAATAACTACATAGCTAGAAAATTAGGCCAACAAACTTAGACGCACAAAAATACTATTAAATAGAGGGTAACTTAGACACATGCTCTTGATGTCAAAATAGAAAAGGCGTTAAGGAAATTGGAAACAATTAGGGCTGTAATGCCTGATAATGCTCCCGCGAAGCTACTCAAAGGCTTAGGAAATCTTTGAAGAAAGAGTTTTTATAGGGTAATTTGAGGCAATTATGTGGAGGGACTTTGACCGGAAGATTCCATAAAATTAGTATTAGTTCCTATCTACTATATAAAAAGGGAAGAGCAGAGAACTATGGAACAACAAGTTTGATCAAGCGCGAAAAAATTGGTACATAGGATCATTTATCAGAGTATGGTGTCTAAAAGGTCCTGAAATCAAATAAGACTGTGGGGGTCGATACCATTCTCAAGAAACTGCTTACTGAAAGCGTGTAAAGAAGATATTTTGTGAATTAATTCTAAGTATATGTGAGGGTGGAATTGGCCGGAAGATTACATCACACCAGTGATATTTCTTGTCATAAAATTCGGATAGGTAGCCAAAAATGAGGATTATAGAACTACGTTCGATTTTCAACACAGCTACAGCGACATTTGTGACCATATGAGAGGATAGAGAAAGGGGGCAAATGATTACTTGGAAATAATCAGTTTGAGTTCATTAATATTAGAGAATTGAATTGGTAGAATGGTATAATGTATCCTGGAAAATAGGAGCCCATTGTAGGGTTAGGAGGCTTACACCGCTTATGCTTAAGTGACAATTGAATAGTCGTGCAAATTTTAGATTTGTCATTGTCTGGCATAACGACGGCACGAAACACCTCTGATGTATGTAAAGATAGCTTAACACAAAGATGAGAAGACGGTGGAACACTTGCAATTTTCATCGGCAGGGAGGAAACTGACGGTACAGGGGATGGCTTACTCAATGTGTAAGTTCAGATAGAGAGATAGTCGTCTTTATTTTGGAGCGAGATTGAGTCTTTTGAACAATATGGAGTCTTTTCTACCACCTAACCCCTAAGGGGACGGAAGATGTGGGGATTTGAGGTGGGAGCGCTAAGAGGTGGCTGAAGTAGAGTGGAGATCACCCTCTAGGGGGCTGGGTTCAATCCCGGGTTGGAGTATTCTCCAAGGAGCCCAATGTTTTCCGTCTCAAGGGTAATTACCTCTTTTCGTGTTTCTGAGGGGCGGAGAGTGGAAATAATTGAAACCTTTACACTATTATTGGCCGAAACAGTGTGGAGTGAGGAATGTTTGGGAACTGATAGAGAGAGGGATACGGACGACGGTTTGCAGACGGCGGTGATGATTTCAGCAGATATTGAGGGTTGTAGCGAATTCTATGGTGTAGACGGGACAACTTTTGAAAATAAACTCGGCAAATTACTAGATAGCGATTATTTGGAGAAGGTTCCCGCGGGCGAAAATTTCTTTGAATTTTTAATTGAATAGGGTAACCGCGGTTAAGGAGAGAACTGTGTACGTTAGGTATAAATTTTCCTAAAAATCTTCCAAAGACAATCATTTTCATATTCCGTGCTGCTAAAAAAACGATAAGAAAGAAAATATCAATAAGAAAAGTTGATTTGATAGTGATGTGAGATAGGTTGGAGTAATCTACTGATTGTTTTTCTGAGGCTTTTTATAAAATTATGTAGAGTTGGAGTAAAGAGTTCTCATTTAAATTTATCTTTGATCACAGAATATATATGCACTCACAATTATGAATAATGTCAATGTTCTTTATTTTGATTTAGGAGATTGCCGGGTAGTTTAATGAGGGAAAGGCTATGGAATTTATATTTACATTTCAAGCAATTTCAAGACCACACTCATGTTGAGTGCTCTCCCCAATACTAGTTACTCTTCGTTTTTGTGTATACTCTCCAATCCTTTCTGCTAGTGTTTGTTTTAAGTTTACTCGAATTCGAGTTTGCACACCCCATGCATCAGTTCGTTCTCAAACAAGCTCACCTGTTCATCGACTTCCCCTTGCACGCGGATGTATTTCCAGAGCACCTCCCTATCTTTCATACTCCATTCCTTTAAGAAAAGAAGTTCTTTAACTGATATTGTATTAGCTGTTAGGGGCGGGGAGCAACAGCTGAAGTCATTTGCCCCATTTGGAATAGGTTGCTAAGGTGGAAGTGATGAGGTTCCCAGGGACTCGAAGAATGGTGTAGAGGAACTCGACGGCAGGATTATCCTACTTAAAACAAAATACGCCAATGGGTTACATAATTTCTCGTCCCCACTTTCTCCAGTCTTGTTTTAAGTGTTACTCATGTATTACTCATGTAAGGATCGGAAATTCTCTTAAAAATTCTGCCCCCTTTAGGATTTGAAGCTAAGACCTCGGGATGTTAAGCCAGTACCAAAGACACTTCACTATTAAAATCTGAGCAGCTACTAAGTAATTGCATGAAAACATCCATCGAAGTTTTTATACGATCAAATATGTTAGTAATTTTTTCATTTCCAATTTGCATCAATATCCAAATTAGATAATCACTTTCAAAGTTTTTTTAACTTTACCTTCAAGGTCAAGGTACTAAATTTTGGAAGAACTAAAGTGATGACGTTCGTTCAAAATAAAACTTCTTGTTTAACTACTAGTTAAGTCTTGACAATCAGGCCATGCACAATATACACATGACTGCAGTAATTCCCGAACAAATTTATTTAAGTTAATGATGATAGGGTAGTAATATCTATCCTGTTACACAGGGTAGTAATAGTAGTAGGGTAGTAGTA
Organism: Hetaerina titia; assembly: GCA_037158775.1. Classification (NCBI taxonomy): domain Eukaryota; kingdom Metazoa; phylum Arthropoda; class Insecta; order Odonata; family Calopterygidae; genus Hetaerina; species Hetaerina titia. The sequence goes on along the minus strand of CM073778.1, from coordinate 57,609,721 downwards.
TCTATTCCTGTTCCGCAGGGTATTTATTGATTGAATGAGAAAAGGTTGCCGGGCAAAATTCATTGAAAACAGAAAAGATGGACGTAAAACATTTCGCTCAGCGGTGGAATGCAGAAAACTGTGACAGAGTGGAGAAGGTTAGGAAAACGAAAGGGGTAGGAAATGAATAGGACTTTTGGACGGAGTTAAAGAAGATAAAATGTATGCGAAATTGAACAACAGTTCTAGTTTTTTTTAGTCAGATTTTATCTTAGGCTTAGAAATATAGACGTGGTTAATCTGTATTCATCCAACATCTACCTTAAACGGAAGACTATCAAGTTATAAGCATTACAAATACATATATTTTCCTTGTTTTTTGAACGCGTTTCCCCACGAGTGTGTTTTTGGTCTGATCGTCTTTATCCATTTGGGTTTTGTTTCTCCATACTAAAACACACTACTTTTTTTATATTTAACCCTTCTAATATCCGTTTTCCAAGGGTACATTTTAATTACTTGATCTTCCATTGCTTTTAATAAGACTTAATCAGGTTGCTTGTGTATTGTTTCAATTTTTAATCTCATTTTTTCCTACCTTAATACAGGCTGCTGGACCTACCACTTACGGGCCCATGATCCCTCTATCTAAAATGATCGTAAATATCCAGTCGTATTTCTATTACCACGGTTTACTATTCATTCCATTATAATTTTGACCTCGAGTTGTATTTTTATGGTACGGGAATCTGCGTAAAACGTAAAAAAATCAAAGATGGAAATAAAGGAATGGCAATTCATATAATATACACAGGTAGGTACATTGAACTTATTGTTATCTTTTTACTTCCTTGAAATTACGGCACCCGTTAAACACCATCGTAATGGTGGTTGCATAACCTTTTTTTCGGGGTTCGTGGCATTTGATTCGATGAAGACGGAAAAATTGCCATGACATTTGTTCGTGTAGCCTGTTCCAGCAATCGAGTTGTTTAATATATCAAAGAAAATGTGACTATTTTATATTTTAGATTTTAACTCTTTCTAGACTTAGGTTTTGAGGCAATTATTCGATTAATATAAATTTAGTTATGACTTAAATGTTTTTATATTTTGCAAGGACGTCATTGCCCATTGTTTCATCCTTTCTTGTTCCAAAGAAGTCCGCACATACTGAAAAAGTTACGTGATCCTCTCACATTTCGCCATTGGAAGTTTTTACTGATAACTGATCTGAACAAATTTTCTGCCTAACAAGTACCATTGCCCGTAACATATTACAATGAACTAAAGCATAAATAGGAAAATTTAGGTAACTCTTTTATCCCGTACAGACATTTCTCCTTTTGCCCATCTTCTACTCATTTGACTAAATAAAGGGCTTTTATTACTTCCTTCTATATTATTTCCTACACCGGGATTCAATTTGACTCGGGAAATGCAGAACAGGAATACATTTCTTTATGCTAGAAGACTACAGCCTCAGAACAACAAAGTACCTGAACTATGTTTCATGGAATACGAAACGCGAAGGGGTGAGTTGCGAACGGGAGGGCGAATGTTCTTTCTGGGCGTTCTAAGAGTCTCCCCCATGTACTCAATCCTTCCTTTTTCCTGTACCTCCATCCCCTTTCCTGCGACTCGAAATGGTTCTCTTTTATGAAGCGCAATGCAAGTCATCAGGGGTCACAATGGGGCCATGGGTGGGAAATACTCTTTCAGCCGCCAGCGGGTTGAAGAAGGAGCGTGATTTAAATGTGAAAACGGGCATTTTATACGCGGGAACAAGGAGGATGTGCTGAAAAACATATATGCGATAATGGAAAAGGAATTATTCGTATCTCACCGTTGGAACACTTCTTCTTCCGAAAAAAAAAATCCCTGAAACTCTTGAGGGAGCGGGTCTGAGGAAGAATGGTCGTGCTTCTGTGGGTCCATGCGTCATTTACGGGACGCGGTTCCTTTAGAAATTTGAGGAGGGATTAGTCACGTCCTCATCGTTGTTTCAGTTTAAAAATTTTGCGCTTTCTTTTGGACAGGGAGAGCCTAAGTTTTGCATTTCTTTTTACCATGGAAGAGGTATTGCAAGGTCCTTCCGTGGAGCTTGAACTTAATTACATCCTGGCCAGTTCATGTAGAGCTTGTATTGCCGGGAAAGTCTCTTGATTAAGGTAATTACAGATAAGAAAGTCTCTCCAACTTGCGTAGAATTAAATTTATAAGTGAAAATAATCTTTATGAGTGTATGGAAGTTCATTAACTGCGCATCGTGAATAGTAATATTTTAGGAGCTAAAAGGCGTACCTAGAAACATTTGGAATAGTTATTTTTTAAAAATAATTTGAAAAATTAAATTCTACAGACTAGCAAGGACAGGAAACCATTTTTAATGGCATGCATTGCAAATTTCAGGAGAAATCAGTTTGTAGGAAAATATCTAGGGGTCAAAAAAAGACTTTAAATCGCATTTTTCTCTGGCGCTGTCATTCTGCTGAGGCGTGTTTTATTAGATACTTGAAAAAGCCGGCGAGTAAAAGTAATATTTTGCTGGAAACGCTTTGAATTTGAATTTATAATCCAGTAAAGGTGTCGTCATTTTGCTATTTTTCCTGTTAAAGGGCTCTAATATTTGTCGAGAGGGAGGACAAGAGAGAGGTTTTTCTGTAAAATTTAGGTGCTTGGTCATTTCTTCATCATCTCAGTTATTTCAGGGCAGTTTTACAAAAGCTGTTCAGGATCGTTTCTCAAGTGTGTAATTGAAGCCTTGGAAATGGTGCAAATCATGAATCTTGCTGATCAGAATATCAAGTCTCGAAAAAAATGTATAATCAACTGTGGCCAGGACTTAAAGCACGATACTTCATCCTCGCAGCTATAAAATAACACAAATACGCATTGAGACTAAAGATATGATACTGGAGTATCATTTTTAGTTGTAGAATAGTATTAAAGCTACAAAGGACATAGTTTTTTAAGGTATCAAATCAAGGAAAAGTGTGGTGTGAAAGGAAAAGCTTCGTTAAATGTTGCTCCCCTCCTTCCCTTCTAGATTTTTGAACCTCCACTTAAGCATCATCTGTAATTGTTCTCATAATCACAGTGAATTCATTACTTTGTAAGAGGACTTGAACTATCAAACAGGCGATTTGTTTACAGATGATTGTGTAAGGGTAAGTAGAACGATTCTCTAGAGGCCTATTCTTCTTTGCTGATTGTCAAAAATTTGTTAGCCCCGGCAGTGTCCGGATTTCTTCACAAAGATTTTTTTCATTAAAGGATTGCATTCATGTGCCATTACAGAATATTTGTTACAGATTTTTACTGAATGAAATAAATTCAGAGCTGTGGCAGCGTCATTGCGACGATGTTTTGAGCATTTTATTTTTCTTCCTAGATCAGCATTAGGCCACAAATTACTCTCTATCCTTTCGTCATAGAAAAAGGCTTATCCTTCCTTCCACCACATCCCATGCAGAAACGGAAACATTTTAATGGAAGATCCTTCCATCATCGAGAAAACATGAGGATGAATCCATTTCTCATTCTCCCTAGAGTTTCCTTTTTCTCATTTCGGTACAGACTGAATACCAGGACAATGGAACTTATCCTCCTCACGCTGCATCTTAACACTTAAGGAGGAAGTTGAGAACGACTCCGTAAACGTCGGAATTTCGTCCCTCACCAATAAGTAGGTCGACGCCTAATATTCATCAGCCCTTCAGCGCCCTATGGACAAACTGCGCAAGGATCGGCTCGTGGGTCTACTGAATCTCAAGGCATTCCAGTGCTATCTGTGGGTTCTTGATTAATTATACGTATTTGGCAAGTCTGACAATGAGTCTCTAGCTCCATTTAAACGGTGTCGCTCGACAGCAATATATCGGTATCTCGTGCTATTTTTGCCTTTTCAATTTTAAGAAGTTGGATTTTTATGTTTAAAAAACAGCATGGATATAATTTTTGAGACAACATCAATATAGATGTGAGAGTACATCATCAAATTTGTCATCATTTTGTTCTATACGTTAAGTTGCTTCCAAGGTTAGATTTTACATACACCATAAATTACTAAAGCACCACGATTTAGTTTGATTAATTGATGACTTACATGGTTTTCTTTGACAATGAGATTTCGAAAAAATCTTGATTTCAGAAAATGTGGGCAGGTTATACTTTTTGTGTGTAAATTGCAAATACTACAACATATTCCATCTCAGATTTTCAAGTAATAGAAATTTGCAAAATTTTATGAAATTGATTGTTATAACTAACGAGAACTTGGTTATTATTCGATGCTTCTCTTTTTAAAGTCTTTTTCACGCCCATCGACAAATGTGAACTTTCCATGGAGAAGAAAATAAGAGGCGAGTTTATAAAGTAAGAGCCGTTTGGTCACAGGAAAAAATGTACTCATATGAAACACATTTTATTGGCACTTTTAGTTTGCTACAAACCTACTTCACTTCTCTACTTAATTATTTCACTTCTAAGCCTTTTTCGTCCCGCTGTACCAGCTTCTTTAACCCCTCTGCGTAGAAGTTCGCCGCCTGAGAGTTGAACCAATTGCCAACGCCTTCCTTTTCGGTTTCGAAACGTTGTCCACCGAGAAACTGTTTCAAGTTCAAGAAAAGGAATGTGGTATCCGAGGTTTGCCGAGAAAATGCTGTAGACAGTAGTGCGTCCAAGTTGAGGAAATTGTTCATCCAGGCCATAAATCCTCAATCGACGATCACATCGCAGTTTTTGTTTTACTTGCGAAACAATTTCATCGTTCAGAATACTGGACCTGACTCCTCGCTCTTCGTCATGGATATTTGTTCGTCCATTTTTTAAATCACGGCACCATTGTCTAACCTTTCCTTAACTCACAACTGTAGGTCCATAAACTAGGCATAACTCCCGATGAATTTCAGCAGCCGAGTATCCTTTTGCATACAAGAATCGTATTACATAACGCACTTCACAGGTGGCGGGATCAACGATTTTCGCGGAAATTAATGTTTGCATGCAGGGACAGGTAAACGGCTTCTGAAAGAAAACAAATACTGCTATAGCTTCTCAATGAATCAATAAATGGCACTGCAGGAGTAAAACTGGGTTCTGAAGCGCCAGTATTTAAATATAAGCAAACTGCTCATACTTTATGAATATGACTCGTAGTAGATACCTATGGTTATCAACCATCTGGGTATGGTTTTCATGGAAGAGCATCAGGTTTCACTTTTGCTCTGAATATTTCATATTAGTCATCAAGTTGAAAACATCGGATTCCATTATTTCAGCATCCAAAAAGAGAAAAATGAAAGAATATTCGGTGGTGAAAACCGCATCCAAAGGTCCAACATCAGTTCCAGATCAATACGATGTCTATTAAAATGTTTCAGAACTTTATTTATTACAAAAAATACTTCAATAAGAAATTATTGGCCAGGGACTCCTTCAAAGCCGTCTACTTATCAACGTGCACGTATATACACATTCTAACGGCGTTTCCACTTTTTGAAACAGTTCTCATAAGATTCTCCGATGAATATTTATCTATCACTTGAATTGTTGCAAATATTTTTCCCTTGAGCAGAGTTTTTACGAGTCCTGAGAGACCAATGAGCTGACGCGTCTTGCAAAATAGAACACAAAAATAGGCATAGAAAACGCCCACCTTTAAGATGAAACCTTTCAGTCTGATCTTAAGAAGACCTACGAGAAGACCGAAAGCTCAAACTATCTTAAATGTGGAATTTTACGTGCTTACTATGCATAATTTTTGTTCTAATGTGCTGTCCAAGTAGATTGCTCTCGTTTGTACTTCTACAACATCGGTAATTTTATGTGTTTGTTTATATATATATATATATATATATATATATATATATATATATATATTCAAACACAAAAATCCCGCCATACGGTGAAAAAATAGTATATATATATATATATATAATCTTGAAAATGACGCTCTCCGGAAGATAAGATATGACTGTCATATCTTATGATATGAGTCATATCTTATCTTCCGAAGAAGACGGAGTTCGAGTCCTTCGAAATTATTTAGATATTATTGTGAGTGTTCTTTTTATGTGTTCTCGTGCTGTGTGTTGCTGTCTAAGTTTTTTATTCAACACTTCCGTGTTACTTCGAAGAAATCATATATATATATATATATATATATATATATATATATATATATATATATATATATGCATACATATATATATGTATTAAAAAAATACGAAAATTCGCCAAATAGCGACATAATCAATGGCATGGTAATAGGTATAAGGAAAATGCATAGGAGCACACATATATGATCAAAGAAACGTTTTTACAATTTTCATCCGCTCGATTCCAACTTCCCCAACTTTTCTGTGTACGTCTTTCATGTGTTTCTATCCCTTTTCATTATATCTATTTCCATGTGAATGAATATTTTTTTCACGGTATGGTGGGATTTCGTGTTTGAATGTGTTTTTATAAAGCGGATGATGTGGAAGCATTTACAAGAGCAATACCACACTTGGACGGCACAATAGAACACACAAATGTAATTGAAAAACAAGTTTAAGAACACTCACATTTAAGAAAGTTTGAGCTTTCGAACTTTTTCAGTGCTAGATGACATCGGGCGGATGGAATGCGAAGACTGGGGGAGAGGAAGCGCAGGGTGTTCTGGGAAGGGGGAGGAAAGGTGTAAGAATCTAGTGGTGACGGTTTATCCTGGAAAATTCAAACAGTCTGAGTGCTAATACTAAATTTCTTTCTGGAAAATCGCATAAGCTTAGTTTTATTAATATTGATTCTCATCCAATATCTATCCAATTGAGTTTCCAATTCACTCAGCTTCACTAATAATGCATGGCTGACTGACAAATTAGAGCTTGGTCATCAGGAAACCTGACTGATTTTACGAATTCCCTCCGACTTTCATTCTTACCTTTAGTTTTTCCCATGCCTCTTTAATCATTTCCTCCACACATACGTTGAACAGCACCGATGACAATGAGCAAACCTGCCTTACCCCTCTTCCTAACACTGTCCATCCGGACTCTCCGTTCCCCACTCGCACCTGAGCAGTCTGAGACATGTACAGGTTGCGGATCAGTCCTGTGTCATTTCTGTCAAATCCTGTCCCTCCAATATATTCCTATTTTCTGCAATACTCGTACATTCATTAGTACCTCCACATCCTGAAGCAGTTTTGGAACTCTGTATGCGGAATATCCTTCATTGCAATCTTTGCGTTCGTTTGAATCGTCTCTGTGTAACTTAATCGGTGTCCTAAGAACTGAATTTTCAATCATGAGAACAGACAAAAGTCGAATCGGGCTAAGTAGGGACGGTTTGGAGGCTGGCAAACCTGTGTAGTCTTGTGTTTTGCCAAAATGTTGCACGAATGTCGATGGATGCGCTGGCGCATATTGTGTTGAAGAAGCCAATCGCTGCTTACCCGCGATTCATTCCCGGATTATTGCTTAGAATTTTCGAAGCACAAGGTTTCGGAATTCCAAGATCACTTTCTTGTTCGCGCACAGTCAAGTCTATCTTCTTCAATTGCAAGTTGCACTTGCTCGATATTTTCCGGCGTCATTGTGCTCGATGCATCGTCGCCCAGAATGCGGGTCACTGTCAAAAGACGTGTAGTCATCTTTTAACTCTTCGGCCACTTTTTTGTCTGCGTTTTCCAAACATTCGTTCCCAAAGATCTTTCATAGCATTTCAACAATTTCCATATAACTCTTTTCGACTTTAAAGGAAAACTTGATGGAAATCTTCCGTCATTTTCAGTGATGACAAAATCCGAAGAAAGCATTAAAGCACAAATACAAGTTGTGGGCGAATTAATTCTTCCCCTTCGTTAACTACGGCTGCCGAAGAGTTTTTAATGAGTCATTGGTTACTCTCGGGCCCCACATAGGTAGCTCGAACGTTCAGGCGCGGATTGATGAACATAGGTCGGATACTTTTGGGACACAAGTTGTTTATATATGTATATATATATATATATAACACTAATATAGATGTTTAAAACTCAGAAACACGAAAGGACACTTACACATACACGAGGACGTATATCTGATGATGACGGTCGTGCCGTCGAAACTATTAATGTGAGTGTCCTCTCTTATTGTTTCTATGTTTTAAAAATCTACATCTATTATTTAACATATTTACCATAGAGCGTTCTATTTCGAACATATATATATATGGACGTCCCATGGACTACAACCTTGCCGTGGTGGAAGGGCTTGTGTGTTCAGATGACCCCTAGAGCTGTGCTGGCGGGAGTAAATATAATTGCTCCTGGTAGGGTCACCCATGTCAGATAGGTCGAAGGTTAGGAGCCAGACGAAAGGTAGTCCACGCAGCGTCTGTTCCTCAGTGAGGCGGCTGCAAAGGCGTCCGACCCCAGTGGGGCGGCCATTAAGTGATGGTGTCACGTTAAAAACACTATTGAGGAAGGCAACGGGAAACCACCTCAATTATCATTCCCAAGAAAATAATGATGGACACAAAAAAGAAATTGAGTCCTGGCAACTGCGGGACTCGGCCCAAGGGGCCGTCTGTCGTGCCCGGCGGCGGGGGAGGAAAGGCTTCCGCGGTCGTCATCCCACGAAATCCTTGCGGGGGAGAAATAACAGCAGCAGGACAGAATACGCAGAAGAAGACGAAAGTAGTTAGAAAAGGAACATGGAACGTCAGGACATTGTTGAGGACAGGAAAATTAGAAAATATTAAGCGAGAGATGGCAAGAGGTAATATAGATGTTTTAGGTCTCTGCTAGGTGAGATGGAAGGATAGCGGGGATTACTTGAGTGACAATTATAGAGTGATGTACAGCGGCGGGGACGAGAGCCAACGAGGGGTTGCCGTAATATTAAATAAAGGGGTACGAAGAAGCGTAGTCAACATAGAGCAAGCAACAGACTTTTTTTACTCGTCGAGATTAAAGCAGAGCCGACGAACTTGGTCATTGTTCAGGTATACATGCCACCGAGCAACCACAAGGAGGAAGAAGTCGATAGGATGTACGATGAGTTAGAGGATATAAATGCGTGTGTTCCTGCAGGGAAACATTTGATAGTGATGGGGGATTGGAATGCGACGGTAGGCGAAGGAAGAGAGGGTGGTGAGGTGGGGGACTATGGGTTAGTCATCACCAACACATGGTTTAGACATCACAAAAGGCGTAGGTATACATGGAAAATGCCAGGTGACTCAGAAAGGTATCAGTCAGATTATATTATGGTCAGGCACAGGTTTAGGAACAGTGTGATAAATTGGCACAGTTTCCCAGGAGCGGATGTATACTCTGAAATCAATTTAGTTGTTTTAGTTGGAGCGGATGCGGACTCTGACCACAATTTAGTTGTTATGAAATGTAATGCTCGTTTCAAGAAGATAAGGCAAGGGCGGCGGGTTAGGAAATGGAACGTAGAAGCATTAAATGGATTAACGAGGAAGGAGTATCAGCAGGCTGTAGAGAAAATAATGGATGACGGTAAAGAACTGAGTACAATCGAAGAAAAATGGGAATGTATCAAGCAAGGGATATCGGAAGCAGCAAAAGACACTATAGGAACCATTAACGGGAAAAGATAAAGGAAACCATGGGTCACGGATGAGATGATTGCAAAGATGGATGATAGAAGAAGATGGAAGAATGTAAACACGGAGTTAGGCAAAATGAAGTACAAAGAGTTAAACAATAAATTGAGAAGGGCCACAAATAAAGCAAAAGAAGAATGGTGGAAAACGCAATGCGAGGATATGGAAAGTTTACAGAAGAAGGGTGAAATTGGTGCTCTATACAGCAAGGTTAAGTTATTATCGGGAAGTAAGAAGGCAAGATCTGTGCTAACAGTTAAAGATAAGTGGGGTAAGATAATTGTTGAACCAGGAAAAATCCAAGAGAGATGGAAGGAATATATACAAACACTGTATGGTAAAGAACTTAGGCCGACAAGGTTAGATATAGAAAAGGAACATGACGTAGAAGAAGATAGCTTAGGTCCAGGCATACTCGACGATGAAATAGAAAGGGCATTAAAGGAGATGTAAGCAAATAAGGCCGTGGGGGTGGACAACATCCCTATGGAACTGTTGAAATGTTTAGGAAAATGCAGGAAGAAGGCCCTATATGGACTGATTCGTAGTATCTATGAAGAAGGAATCTGGCCGGAAGATTTTGTGAGATCGGTGTTAGTTCCTATTCCAAAAAAGGCAAAGGCTATATCATGTGAGGATTACCGAACAATAAGTTTGATATCCCATACAGCTAAAGTTATTCTCAGGATCATCAACCAAAGGATAGAGAGTAGGGCAAATGATTACTTAGGGGATGATCAGTTTGGGTTTAGGAAAGGAAGAGGTACGCGTGATGCCATTGCAGTAATGAGATCACTAATCGAGAGATATATAGAATACAATCAGGACGGTTTTGCCTGTTTTGTAGATTTCGAAAAAGCGTTTGATAGAGTAAATTGGGAAAAATTGATGCGTGTATTGCAGAAAATAGGAATGGATTGGAGGGACGGGAGACTGATCCGCAACCTGTACATGTCTCAGACTGCTCAGGTGCTAGTGGGGAACGGAGAGTCCGGATGGGCTGTGCTAGGAAGAGGGGTAAGGCAGGGTTGCCCATTGTCACCGGTGCTTTTCAACGTATATGTGGAGGAAATGATTAAAGAGGTATGGGAAGAACTGGAGGTAGGAATGAAAGTCGGAGGGGAATTCGTAAAATCGGTTAGGTTTACTGATGACCAAGAATTAGTTGCTCTGTCAGCCGAGGGGTTGCAAGCATTGCTGAGTGAATTGGAGGTTCAGTGCGATAAATATGGGATGAGAATCAATATTAATAAAACAAAGGTTATACGATTTTCCAGAAAGAAAAAGGCTAAGCTAAATATTAAAATAGGCGGGAAAAAAATGGAGCAGTTTACATATCTCGGTAGTGTTTTGGACCAATACGGTCAAAGTGGTAGGGACGTAAGGAGAAGAATTGCGCTAGGCAAGGAGGCCTTCTCAAAGGAGGATGGAGTTGATGACGGGGACGTTGAGTAGGGATGTTAAGACAAGACTCGTAAAAACTCTGATATGGAGCGTAACTATGTACGGCGCGGAAACGTGGTCACTGAAGCAGGAGGATAGACGTAGATTGGAGGCTTTTGAAATGTGGGTGTGGAGAAGAATGGAGAAGGTGAAATGGATCGAAAGGAAAACAAATGAGGAAGTACTAGAGATGGTGGGTGAGGAGAGGGGTTTGTTGAGAGAAATCCTTTGGAGGCAGGAAAAATGGATGAAAGGCCAATTGAGCGGTAGTGGAATGTTGAAGAAGGTAATAGAGGGGAGAATGTTGGGCAAGCGATGTAAGGGGAGGAACAGGATAGGGATGTTGGACGGGATGAAGGGAGGAAAGAAGTACACAGAGATGAAGAGGGACCTGATATAGATTAGTTTGATAGGTGGGGAGTCACAAAATGTTTATTTGATAGTTGTGTTCATCCAAAAACCTACCTTAAACGGTAGATTACCTAACAATATATATATATATTAAGGAAATATTTTTACTTTCGTGATCTGCTCAAAAACCGCCTTCCCCACATGTCCTGTGTTCGCCTTTTATGTGTTTTCCTATCCCCTTTCCTTATACCTATTTCTGTTTGAATGTTTATATATATATATATATATATATATATACACTTTTTTGGAAAACCCACAAACGTGTAATGTAAATTCACTGATAGTCATAACAAACACAGAAACCAAAACACACAAAAGAGGGACTCACTGGTTCTCGAATTTTCGGTGGTCCAACCACCTTTCTCAAGAGGAATTAGGAACAGAAGTGAGGCAGAGGAGGGCCCGAAAGCAGTGGTAGGAAGGAGAAGGGGAAATGGGGGAAAAGAGGGGAAAAGAGGTGAAAAGAAAGGAAAAGGAGGGAAAAAAGGGGGGGCATTCGAGGTGAGGAGTTTGGAGGGGTAGTGTATGGCGCAGGAATTTTAAAAAAGGTGGGGATGATATGGAAGTTGTTGGGGGCGGAGGGGGATGAAATTATATGCATAAAGGGGGCAATTAATGTCTAATATTAATACCTGGGCGATTCCAGTAATCCAAGAGCCAGATGAAAGCTAGCTCTAATGTTTTGAGTTTCAGTGGAGGGTCTGAGTGTGGGAGGGATGCTAAGACGGATACTTTAAAACATTGGTCAAAGGCAGTGTTGTGTTCGGAGGCATGTTTGGGGATTGGGAGCATACCAATAAGGGAGGAATTGTTGCATGAGGCTCGATGATTATTGATTCTAATATTGAGGGGTGTGGTGCACTGTCCAATGTAAAAGGCAGGGCAAAGTTGGCACTTGAGAAGGTAGACAACATTGCTGGAGGTACACGAGGAGTAGGGAATTGGTGGGAGAGAGTTAAAGAGCGGGTGGGAGAGGGATGGGATTCTGGTTAGGAAAATAGTTCTGCGTCTGCGTTCCATATTCCGTACTAATCGTTTGTAATAAAGCATATGTATTTAGAATACTTGGCAGAAAGTTATTGATGGAGCTAAACGCTAATTTTACCTCTGTTTTCATTGCATCTCGTACCGATTCCTTTTTGAACAAAAGGTGTCCTTGGAAATGCTTTAATTGCAATTGTTAGGAAAAATAATGAATTTTGTTTTTGTTTCTTTAAAGACAAGAACATTTTCTCATTCTATAGCCGAAAACCTGGAAATTTAACGGCAGGAAAAATGAAAATTTGTTCAAAAGGCCATTTTTTGCATATAGGATAACGAATGATTTGTGCTCGGGAGAGTATACCAGGGAAAAAACATAGGTTTTTCTGTTGCCGGAAAGTCACTAGCTCCTTCGAGGAGGCGGGCGGTGGGCATCGGAGAGAAGCACTTTCATTCAACCTGTGGCTGGCCTCCCCGCCCACAACCTACCTGTTATTCCTGCTTCACGTTCCCTCGAATCGTGGGAAATGGTTTCCAGTGGAATTTTATTTCTTCCTTCACGGCTCGGAATTGACTAGCAGTAATCCTTTGGCTTCGTCGAGTGAATATTTTAAAATGGTTTCCACGGGACGTCAATCGACATTTCCTTACCTCACACTCCTTCATCTTCCCCAACGCCGGGAAATATTTTAATAGATTACTATTTCCTCAACTTAATTTCTTTTCTTTGATTCAGCTGGTCTGATAATATGTAAATCTCAAAATTAAATTGGGCCGTAATATGGTGGATTTAAATCACCATTGTAAATTGACTAAAAAACTTCTTTTCATTATCATGTGTAAAAGTCTATTTTCATTCTAGTTTTTACAGCATTACATGATCAATCCGGTTTCTCAGTAAGTCCTTATACTGCGGAAACTAATAATTGTTTTTAGTTATGTCATTAATGAAGGTCGATGCCCTAAAATATGTAATGATTTTCAAAAAAGTTCCATGTTTTGGGAAAATATACATGAAATCTTGTATAATCGTAAAAGAGTGTTGAGAAAACTTATGAGCGTACATTAATCAAAGGGAATTACTTTTAAAATAAAAAGAAATTTATTTCGAAAACAATATTCAATAGTGCCAATGGAAAGGTGACCGTTTGTCAAACGTCATATTTGTAGACAAATAATAGTTTTATGTGGATATTGGAACCGAGAAGGATTGTAAAAAATAAAATTTTTGATTAGTGTATGAGTGTGCCTTTTCCCTGTAAAGAAATTTAAAGGAGGTAGGAAAGATAAATTAAGAGAATTTTCATTGGCAATGAGATATTGGAGACTATGATAGAAGGGAGAACACAGGCAAACGGGTAAGCGGTAAAATCAGTATGCATTTTGGACGGAATGAAATGAGGAAGGAACTATGTGGAATGGAAGAATGAGTTATTGTGATGTCGGATCACAGGCTGTGTTTTGCAAGGAAAGGCAAAAAGTTTATCAGCGCGCCATTGTACAGTCTGTCTATCCCAAATCTGCCTAAAATGCGATACGTTAGAATACCATTATTCCTAATAATGTGACTACGTATTTTTTCTATAAATTTGCTAGCTTACCTGTCTGTCTTCCTTTTTCATGCCTGTGTAAGGGAATGTTTAACTATGCATAAAAGAGTAGTTGTAAGATTTGAAGTACCGGTGCTCGTCGAATACGATCGTCATCGGAGGTTTCCACCGGTTCTAGGTTTCAGCTGCCAACGTTAGGATGACTAACTCCATTATCGTCATCTAGGCGTTGATGTGAGTTAATCAGTTCCCTGAGGATGACGACGGCATTAGTAATCGAAAAGTCGGGAGCTGAAATTCAGACGTGGTGGAAAATCCGCGAAGATCTCAAAGAATCCTGAAAAAGTAAACTTCCTCAAAATTTTGGTTGCACTGCTACCGGTTGCGACGCATAGACGACATCATCAGGTAACCGGGGGGTTTCGGCGGGGGGGGGGGGGGCGGTGATATCTGAGGAGTTCCCAATGCACCGAAACCGGTAGTAATGTAATGAACTTTTTGTGGAAAAATACAAAGTTTTCCGTGTTTGGTGATGATGAATTTTCAAAAAGTAGAGCCTGAAACCATTGAATACCCTTTAAAGATTAATTTCTTGTGTGTTGCATGATATTCATAGTTCAAATGAGTCACAATAGTTTGAAGATATTTCATTACACTTGAATTTAAAAGGAAAAATCAAGTTCGATTACGATTGGAAAACCTGTGTACTGAGCTCAGGTCTATTTTTTTAGCAGATACGTTTTTTAACTGATGGATACTCCTCTCTGATTGATGATGTATGGAGGTCAATTATCTTACAATTTTTTAAGGGCGATGAAATACCTGAATGATTTTTCTAGTAAAAATAGCAAATTTTAACGCGATAACGAGAAAATGGGGGTGAAGGTATAGTATTTATAAAACCATAGTGAACTATGGTTTCTTTTGTTGGCGGTAACATACTGTATTAACTATAATCATCTACCGTACATCGGTCAGCGCGTGGGATGCGACAAAAAACTTCGTTCAGTCCTAAAAGGATTGCGTAAATGGATGGAAATCAGTCCGGAAAATATTAAAGAATTGTTTTCCTCTTAATGTATGGATGAAGAGAAATTTAATTTGTTCTTCAAGCTTAAATATTGAGATATATTTTCTTGGTGAACCAGAATCTACTGGTTTTTCGATTTCACGCAAAATAGACTGTGATTGGCTCATAAAAATTTACCTCTAAATTCAAAAACTTTTTGGCTAGCTCCTTAGGTAATATTTGTTTTAGGAGCACTGACAAAGGTTGTCACAGGAAATCGATCCTAGTCTTGAGGATAAGTATGAGCGTGTAAAATTATTTACGAATCAAAAAAGTAACAAATTTTACCAATAATATATAAAAAAATCCTCTCCCTTCGGGGCTCTGACGTTTCAATACCAGAGGATAGAAAACACGTGATATCCTCGTTGCATTAAATTAATTTCAGTCTTAGGCACGCAAGCCGTATGGGAAGCTTTTCCTTTCAATATAAGAGACAATGTGGTGATCTCTTAAACGTCGCTCCGTCCGAGAATTGTCACGGAAATTTCCCATTAATGACGGTGAACATTCACGTTGATGAGTCTACCCCTATCACATAGTCAATTCTATTTCTCGTGTTTCACTTATCTCCGTGTTTCGGTTATTTATTATGCTGAAACAACTTATCGCTTGTTGCTTATCGGCACCTGTGAAGAATATATCTTTCATCATTTCCGAATCTCTTTGTTAACCGAATAACCTGTGATTAACTGAGGGGTTCTATACTTATACACACAATTTCTCATGGCAAAAATTCACTATTATCGATCAGTATTTTGATGCGGAAGCTATATCTTTGAAGAAAAAAAAGAGGTAGATTTTGTAGTAATGAGGCAATTATTAAGGGTGGAATCTCAACTCCTGATTGATGATCATTGGATGGACACAAGAGTTTTCCCTCCTCTACCGTTACCAGCACACAGCTTCGATGCGATAGATGAAGTAATATCTGGATTGTTTACATGTAAATAATTATGTGTCGCCGAAGGTTTTGCAATGGACGCATAAGTATGAGCCAGTAGTAAAATCTTTTAAGTGTAGCGTAGAGTTTTGCGGCTCAGGCACTTATAGTTGAACGTACGAGGATGGTTTGGATAATAGATTTTCAAGATATTCAATGAAAGGATAAAATAAGCTAGAGAGTTGAAAATATAATAAATACTGGATATGGAGAGTAAAACAGGTTTAATAAGGATGCATTAGTTGAACTCAATTTGAAAGACAGAATTGATGAAAGGGAGAAATATTTTGAAGTAGCGTAATGATGAAGAATTGGGAAAAGGCAGAAGTAGCTGGATATTTTGGGCAGTCGGAAGGGATACCATAAACTAAAATAGACGTCAAGGGGCAGAAGACTTGCACATGGTAGAAAATATCTCCAAATTTCCGAAGGGAACCTTTATATACGGTAAAACATTTTGAAATTTCAATATTGGATAGAATATTAGGTTTTCTTTTAAGGAGGAAAATCAAGGATTATGCACTTTAAATAAACATTAGAACATCATAATCCTCAGTATGCGTATATTGTAAGGTCTTTCCTTGTCATATTAGGATATCCAGTTATCATTCTCATTTTACTCCATGGAAAATTATGCCAAGAGCTGGCGATAGAACCAACAATTTGTAGCAGATCCAGCAATTAAGCCAAAATTTAGAGCAGGTGGAGCAGTTTAACAATCTCGGAAGTGTTTTGGACCAAAAAATTAAAGTAGTAGGGAAATTAGGGGAAGAATTGCGTTAGGCAAAGAAGATTTCATAAGCAGGAGGGAACTGATGGCAGGGACTCTTGACTAAGGATGTTAAGAAAATGTTCGTCAAAACTTTGATGTGGAGCGTGGTTTTGTACGAGGCGGAAACATGGTCATGGAAGCAGAATGATGGACATAGATTCTATGCTTTTGAAATGACGGTGTGAAGAAGGATGGAGAAGGTGAAGTGGACCGCAAAAAAAAGGGAGAGTATGGTGGGGTAGGAAAGGAGATTGCCGGGAGAAATGAAAAAGAGGCAGGAAAGATGGATACAGAGTATTTTGAAGCAGCAGGAAATGGGAGGTTGAATACTGTGATATATGGGAGAATGTTGGGCAAACGAGGAAGGGGTAGGAGTAGGGTAGGGACTGAATGAAAGGAGAAAGAAGGAATTGAAGAGGGGCTTATTGCAGTTTTGGAATTTAGGCTGTGTTTTATTAGTAGTGTCAAGAAAACTGTCGCGGTAACGTTTGGTAGCTTTTGCCCATTCAAAATCTGCCTTAACCGTTAGATAAAAGATAGTAATAATATATATATACATATATCTAACTTCTGTAATGTTTGCAAAACATTCATAAACTGAATATTTTCCCTTTAAAGATTTTATCGGTTAATCCATTGTTATAGTTTGTCATATGTTTTCTCGATGGATTCGGTGGAGATTCATTTTGGTGTATTTCTTTTCGAGGCAAATAAGTAAAAATGCCAATTTGAAGTACGTTGTTAGTGGGGAAAGAAGAAGCATTTTTTGTGACGACTCGATGAATCGAATCACCCGCCTCCACCACTTGCAAGACTCATTTACATCGCCTTAATTTATCACGCAACCCTTTCTGACTCATCCGCACAATATAACGTTGATTGCGGAGCATCAGCTGCCGATCCATCTATTCATCCCCCTTCGGCGTACTTAATACCTACCCTGCATTAGGACCCTCCACTTTGACGGGTGACAAATGCAGATCTACTGCGTCGTCGTTCCCAGCGACAGTCTAATCTTATTCACCCTTCGAGAGAAGGAGACTTTGTCGTCTAGTCTAGCCCGTGGCGGTAGATCTAACTTCCACAGGTATCCTTATTTCCCTTTCCAATTCTTTCATTCTCTTTTTCTCAAGACTGTCAAGAGCACACGCAAGTACGTGAACGAACTATTATTTTGCCTGTGGCAACCATGGACTTTCTCATATTAAAGCAAGTGGAGTATTCATGGAAGAACCAGGAAATTTTATTTTATTTTTCACATCTCTTTCAATTCCTGCTTCACGGCAGGAGTATAAGGTTACTGACCGAAGTGTCATAGAAAGTTTGAGGGATTGTGGAAGTGGTAATTTATTTATCAATTAGCAGCAGTGAAGCGGGTCAAGGTAGGCTTTCGATATATCTAGTTACTATAAATTCACAACTGTGCTTCTAAGTCCTGACTATTTGACCTAAAATATCCATTAATCCCACACTAAATATTAAATTAACTCGTTATTTAGCTTTTTATTCTTTCTAACTTCATAAATTCTCAATTGCCTATTCATTCGTCTTTTACTTGGTTTCCGCCGTTTCCCTCTAATTTCCGTATTCGGCATCCCATCGCCTCACTGTACGATCATCGCATACCCTGCGTCGACTTGTCATGCCGTCTTCAAATTTATTTCCCAACCTTCTCTCCAACAATATATCGTCTAGCATATCCTTATTTGGTTTCCTTTTTGTACTTTTTATTCCTTGCATTTACCTTCTTATGCAAATCTCAATAGTTTACAATTTTCGTTTAATCTCTGGTCTCAGCGACGATGTTTCCAAACCGTGCACCATTATGCTCCTCGCTAAAGTATACGTGTATACTAGGCTATCCTTTAACATTTGAGTTGAATTTCACGAAGTCAATTTCGTTCTTGTTTCCAAAACCTTTATTTGGGAATTGGAAACGAAATAATACAACGCGCTTTCTTTCTCTCTCGAAGGAAAGACTCAAACATCTACTCTCCAGATGTCAAATTTCATCGGATTCTTGCATTTTCCGATTTGGGAATTAATCTTAAAGATCCTGAGGTTTTTCATTGTATTTAAGGCATTTCATTTCACTTCAATTCATGTGGATCAGAATTTTACATGTAACCAGTAATGCATAAAAGCCAGTATCCCTATCATGTAAGCGTGAATTTCACCCACTTCAATATTTAGTGCAAGATAAACTCGGCCCTTGAATATCATGCCGATCCTCGGTCTGGTTTCTGTAATGAAAGTAATTTATTTAATTTCCTTTCGCCATATTTTTAATTTTACAGTCATGGCCATCCTAGACTACATTAGCTTAGAATTAATTGCAAAATATGTTTAATATCGACCACAGTTAATGTGGTATTATGGATAACCAATAAGATACCAAGCAGTTTTAGGATGGGTGCCAAATGGTACCGATACTCACAACGTGTACTTGGGAAGGAATTCGTGGAAGAGGCATGGGATGATAGGAATGAAAACAGATGAGGAATGCATAAAATTAGTTACATTTGCGGATAGTCAGGCTTTATTTACCCAGACAGTCAAACGTTTACAATCATTTCCTAACGCATAAAAAATCATTATGACTGGTATGGCACAGAAATTGAATTAAACAACACAAAGGATTATCAGGTTTTCAAGAAAGAAAAAGGCTACGGTAAATATGCAGCTATAGTATATTACTATTAAGTTAAACGTTGAAATCGGAGGTAGGAGTATTTTTGGTGAAACAGGTTATCTATCTCGGAATTGTTTTCACGAAGCTGGTTAAAGTATTAGGGACAAGAGGAGAAGAATTTTTAGGCAAAGATTTCATAAGGAGGTGGAAGTTGAAGTGAGGGCCGTTGAGATGAGATATTAAAAAGACTAATGAAAAGTTAACATAGTGGATGTTTTTTAGAGTCAGCAGCCAGGTCTTCAAAGATCGGTGTAGATTTGAGATTTTTAATATAGAAGATGTATTTAAGTTTTCTTATAACAGTCTGATGTGTAATAAAAATTTTCAAGGTCGCATAGCGTGTCATGTTTATACGGATGAAATGCTGAAACTATCAATATTAGCTGCAGAATCCGTTCCGCGATTCACAAATTAACTTCTGAAGTCATTAATAATCTGATCTCCATTGACCTTTTGATGGTCCTGAGAACCACTTCAGCTGCATGAAAAATCGAATTTATTGTTCTGTACTCCTCACATATGGCTGTCTTTTCCTTTTCTTGAGAATGGAACTAGAGCTGGCCAGTAAATCTTCTGGCCAAATTCCTTCCTTATAAATGATAACCATTACTCATAACAAACTTTACAAGCCTACCGCATTTTTCTAATTCTTAAAGTAGTTCTGCGGTGATGTAATTTATTCCCTTGGCCTTACTTGATTACAATTCCTGTATTGCATTTCCCTTCTCGAAATAAAGTTTTCCTGGACCTGTGCCCATTATATGCCGAAAACTCTTTCTAGATCTTAAAATTGCTGGCTTTATAGCTTTGTCTTGAAGATTTATTTATTAGACCTTCCATATCTATTTTACCTTTTCTAGATAAATCAATGATTTTCCTGCCGCGCCTTTAATTGTGAACATAGATTTTTCCGTATTTTCTGTTAGTTCATTAATCTTTCTGAACAGCGAACCCGATTGACCATTCCTCTATAAACTCTGCATAAACTTGAAATGCCTATTTTACCACCCTTCTTTCGCCCTATAAGTTTTCCGTCCATATTCATTATCTATTTCTTTCTACTTATTTCAGTTAAATTCATTGTTTTCAGCCTTGCACTTCCTTCTCTCGTCCGTCTTCTAAAGGATCTTTTCTTCAATCAGTTGTTTCCTTGTCCATTTCCCTTTTAATGTTTCTATTGTTACGTTTGTGGATATCGATATATCTTATTTATGGAGCTCCAACCTGTCGTCTACTGTAAGGGTCTCCCTGTTCCCACTCCACTGCATCCAGGTACTCCTTCCTTTTCTTCCCTGTTCATGCTTCTACTTACTATTTTGTCTTCCATATTTTTTTATCCTCTTAAATACGACGTTACCTTATAATTGTTCATAATTATCTTGAGAAACAACAACGGCTTTCGGAGAGCATTGGCCAAATTTAATTATGGCACTTAAAAACAATATAGGTATGGTACAGATGTAAAGAAATGATATTTGCATGAGAAAATATGTACTAAAATAAAAATGGCAAGCCCGCATAGTTTAATTTATATTATAATTACACCTCTAAAGGTATCAATTTAACTGATACTGTTCCCATGCTATTTCTTTTCCTCAGCCTCTCATATATTTTACCTACCGCGCCGTCCAAACAGCTTATCTTTTCCTGTCTTCCAAGCTTACCTAATACCCTTCCTTTTATCACAGCCTTCAGCGTCCCCCTATGGCGTCAGCATGGCCTATATCCACTTTTCCGGTCTCTTTCTCGCAAAAACTCTCCTTCTCCAACCATATGCAATACTCCTCTCTTCATGCTTTTACTCTAATACGCTTTCTTCATTCCTTCCTTATACATACCCATATATGAAAAAAACCCGCCATCTACTTACGCCCCCTTCCTATAGGGTCCATCCTGAGCGATGCAGCGTAAAAGGTACATGCGAAAATTGTAATTGTATTTGAATCATACAAATAAATATTTGTCATAAAATTAAAACTAAAAATATAGATATTTGTAGGGGAAACAAGCACGCGCTCAAATGGGATGCGTTTCACTTCTTTTACGCATGAAAACGAAGTTACGCGAGTTTGTCGAACCATTCGGGTGGAGGCGTGCGAAGGCCATTCTGCTAATTGGAGATGAGATCATCAAACCGCACGCGTGCATTGAGAGTTTGATTGTTTCTCTTCTCATGGTTTGTCAAACGACCACTACGCACCAGACGTTTGCATGAGAATATACCCTAGCCACGACAGTTATCAACATTTCTGATTTCTCGGTTATTTTTTGCAAATATAAACAAGGTCTACATAATATTTGAAAGGAAAACGTGACACATTTGCGATACGGGCTTTGAAAATAACGGGACTCGCGTCCTCTCCAAGATGTGACAGATCGTTTATTCTGAGAGCAATTCTTTGCCCTCTTCAATCAACAATCTCTTACGCAACCGTTTGTTTTTCATATGACGCTCAAGAACGCCATAGGAACGAAGCAAAAAAGTATAAAACGAAACGGGAAATAATTGTGTGTGTCTGGGTGTAAAGCGTGTGACACATGCCGTACTCAAGTGATCCCGTTCTTTCTCACTCCTCCAGCTCTTTACTTGGAGCAATCTGTCTTCAGCTCCGAACTCCGTTTCACTCCTCATTTCCACCTGGAGAGATGGCACTCATTTCGCTCCGTTTCTTGTCTTTCTAACTCTCGTGTTCTCTATTTGCATCCAGGTTCTCTCTCCGTCCTTGCTTCTTTAATTTTCATGACTAATTTCCTCCAGATTCTCCTCGACAGATTCCATCCGCGTCTGTCTCCCCTTTTACGAATCCTTCTCTCTCCGTATTTGACTCGTAATCGATCCGTCTCATTTGCTGTGCTATTTTTATCCACTCGTGGCGTCGAGCGTGAATTTTGAATTTTGCAGAAGTCATCCCAGCCAAAATGCTTAATCTCATCTAGTTTTATTTACGTAATATTTCATTGCGTGCAATGAAGAATTGAAATTGGCGTATTTTTGCAATGCCAAATTCCTAAGTCATTTTGACCGCCATCAAAGAAATCACGAGAGTGATAAAAAATTGACTATTATTTTCCTCTCTCTTCCTCACTGTCCCAGCGTCACCCTATCTATCTTCAGAATTCTCTTCAACGCCTCCGATTTGTAACAGTATCGTATTCGAGCACGTAATCTATTTTTGCAGCGATTCAAACAAGCTGTAACTGTTTTCATATTATTATTATAAGGTAATCTACCTGTTAAGCTAGGTTTATGGATGGAAAAACTACCAAATAAATATTTTGTGACTCCTAACAAAACCAACCTACTCTACATCAGGTCTCTCTTTATCCCTGTTTTTTTCTCTTTCTCCTTTCTTTCTCCTTTCATCCCGTCCAACATCCTTATCCTGTTCCTGCCCTTTCCTCGTTTGCCTTACATTCTCCCCTCTATTACCTTCTTCAACATCCCACTACCGCTCAATACGCCTTTCATTCATTATTCCTGCCTCCATAGGATTTCTCCCAACAAACCCCCCTCCTTGCCCACCATACCTTGTACTTCCTCATTTATGATGTTCTCATTTTACGTGAGTTAATGTAGACGGGGCTGATGTTTAGTTTAATATTGTGCTATGCTTCTGTACTCCTTGGACCAGATGAGATCTCTCCACATCCTCTAACTGTGGGAAAGAGAACGCGCTCGTAATATTTGACCCAGTTAAAGTAAACATCGCTCACCTCCGGTTTTCAGAATAGATCTGGAATGTTCGTTATCTATATGAATTCAATGGTTCCATTCCAATGCCTTCAGGAATTGTGGAGGGTTAAAACACTAGACGTTTTCAGGGAAACCTTGTCGTGGAAGGACATATGCCTGAAGCCTTTGTGTTAAAACGTCGGGATAGAAAAAAATTGAGTTCATGACAACTCTTTCACGTAGAACGTATAAGCAAAGCGTGCTATTCTCCTAAATGTAACATGTAGTGGGATTTTAATAGAGTTTAAATCGGAATTATGTATATTCCGACTTTTTACTTTCAAGATTTATAATCAAAACGTGAAATGTGTCCTCGAAAACATTATTGGTTCTAATAATTAAATCTACGTTTTTTGAGACTGTGATGGAAAATGGGGAGCACACTGAAATAAAGGTATTGTTCAATTGTTTTTTACCAGTCTTCAAAGATATCCTTTACCTTAAATATCCTCGAAACCATAGCAGATATTTTCAGCTCAGTGATTTCAAATTTTCTTTTTCCTCCTTTTGTCTACGTTTTCCTTGTGCTCCTCCCTTCACACATTCTTGTGAGAATTTTTGCACAATTTAATTGAAATAACTACTTAATTTGTCTCTAAGCTTGTGACGTTACATTTTATAAATCCTTCTTTTGTTTAATGGTACTGCCTTTCACGTTTCTATTCCGTATAATGGTAAATTCCATTCCTGGGGTTGTGAAATTCATAATGTCCAATATTTAATATATATATATATTTATTTATTTTATTTATTAGGTAATTTACCGGTAAAGGTAGGTTTTTGGATGGGCACAACTATCAAATAAATATTTTTTAACTCCAAACAAAACCCAATCCAGCAACCTAAACTACATCAGGTCCCTCTTCATCTCTGTGTACTTCTTTCCTCCCTTCATCCCATCCAACATCCCTATCCTGTTCCTACCCTTTCCTCGCTTGCCCATTATTCTCCCCTCTGTTACCTTCTTCAACATTCCACTACCGCTCAGTACGCCCTTCATCCATTTTTCCTGCCTCCATAGGATTTCTCTCAACAAACCCCTCTCCTCACCCACCATCTCCAGTACTTCCTCATTTGTTTTCCTTTCGGTCCATTTCACCTTCTCCATTCTTCTCCACACCCACATTTCAAAAGCCTCCAATCTACGTCTATCCTCCTGCCTCAGTGACCCCGTTTCCGCGCCGTACATAGCTACGCTCCATATCAGTGTTTTTACGAGTCTTGTCTTAACATCCCTACTCAACGTCCCCGTCATTAACTCCCTCCTCCTTGAGAAAGCCTCCTTGCCTAGCGCAATTCTTCTCCTTACGTCCCTACTACTTTGACCGTATTCGTCCAAAACACTCCCGAGATATGTAAACTATTCTACCTGCTCTATTTTTTCCCATCTCACCTCGCAGAGACCTCCTCCTCAACATTGTCCTGACGTTCCAGGTTCCTATTCTAACTACTTTCGTCTTCTTCTGAGTCTTCTGACCTGCTGCAGTTATTTCTTCCCTGCAAGGGTTTCGTGGGATGACGACCGCGGAAGCCTTGCCCCTCCCGCTGCCGGGCACGACACACGGCCTCTTGGGCCGAGTCCCGTAGTTGCCAGGACATATATATATATCTATATCTATTTGTCGTTTTTGTACCAAGGTAATACTGTTCAAAGTGCCAAAACTCTCCTCCCTCGTTTACTAACCAATTGCTGCGGGTTGAAGGAGTTTCCATTTCCAAAAGCTCTCCTACGATAATTTTATTCTTGGAGGTGTTTGGGGCTTTATTGATTAAACTACCGAGGCACCGAAATTGTAAATATTTTCTCTCTGTTTAGTTGCATATTAATTAGTTTCTTCTTTTATTCATATTTTTAATAATTTATATGAATAGACATACTTAAATGTTCTGTCCTAAGAACGATTATTGCAGTAAGTATAAATCCCCCTAGAACCTAATACTACTTTGAGACTCAGTGCAATGCGTGGATTCATCTTGATCCTTTGAAAAGGAAGTTGTTTTTCACAGCCGAAATATTTTCTCCATAAAAAATGAATGAAAATATCAAAATATCAGTTAACCTAAAAATATAGGAATTTGGGAAATGAAAATGGTTAAATATAGTATACAAATATTTGGCCCATGTAAAAAGGGAAATTGACGCATCACATAAATTTTTCTTCAATCAAATGCAACAACATCTGCGAATAAATGCGTAAATTTATTACTGTTTACACATCCATATACTGGAATATTTGACAATGATTAAATTTAGCTAAGATGTCATGTATTAATATTTGAATTGAAGTAAGTCTATTTATGAGTCATTAAAATAAGAAATAATAAAGGCTGATATTGTGCAAGTTAAAATATAGAATAAGATATTAGGGGATAGATGGTAATAATATAAGTATTCCATACAGATGGATTAATTGGCGATTATAGCAATGAAATGCTTCTGTTGAGCGATGATCTTAAAAATGCATTTATTTTTTGAGGAAATCATATAGCCCCTAAGAAGCTATCACTTTTTTGAAACATAAAGTACGAGGGTCATCCGGAAAGTAGTACCCGTTCGTGAAATAAAGACACAAAAGTAAATATTAACAAACATAAAAAAATTTTATTTGAAAGAGGATACTTTAAACTACTTCTCAACATAATCTCCAAGCAAATTAAGGCATTTGTCATAACGTGTGACAAGTTTCTGTATTCCTGCTGCATAGTCCTTCGCCGCCAGCTCATTGAGATACAGGGTCACTCCTTCTTTAAGTTCTTCATCGCTGTCAAATCTTTTTCCTGCCAAAAAGTCTTTAAGCTTTGTAAAGAGATGAAAATCTGAAGGGGCCAAGTCCGGGCTATACGGTGGATGGTCGAAGGTTTCCCATTTGAATTGCTGCAAAAGTTTTTGTGTTATCCCAGCTGCATGAGGCCTGGCATTGTCATGAACGAGAATGACACCAGTAGACAATAGACCTCGCCGCCGATTTTGTATTGCCCGCCGTAATTTCTTTAATGTTTCACAATACGCATTGGCATTAATAGTGTCTCCACGGGCCATAAAATCAATAAGCAATACACCTCGTCGATCCCAGAAAATGGTTGCCATGAGTTTCCTGGTGGACAGAACTGTCTTGAATTTTTTTGGTTTGTTTGGTGAATGAGCATGATGCCACTCCATTGACTGTCGTTTACTCTCAGGTGATGCATAACAAACCCATGTTTCGTCACCAGTAATTATGCGAGTCAAGAAAGAGTCTCCTTCATCAGAATAACGTCCCAAAAACGTCAGTGCTGCAGCCATACGCTTGGTTTTGTGCTCATCTGTAAGCATGCGAGGGACCCATCTTGCACAAATTTTTGCATAATGCAGATGGTGTTTAACAATTTCATGAACAATTGTTCGAGAAACATTGGGAAAATGCTCACAGATGTCATCAATTGTGACGCGCCGATCGTTCCTCACGAATTCGTCAACTGAGCTCACCAGTTGGTCTGTAATGACAGACGGTCTCCCCGAACGCTCATCGTCGTGTGTGTTCCCCCTCCCCATGTTGAAGTTGCGACACCACCGCCGAACAGACGACTCGTCCATTACATTGTCTCCATACACCTCCTTTAATTGGCGATGAATATCACATGGGCGAACGTTTCTTGCATTGAGGAATTTAATCACTGCCCTCACTTCACAACTGGCGGCGTTCTCAATTTTTTTAAACATTGTAAACAATCACAGAAACAACACAGGCAATGCTAGCGTCACGCAACTTGGCTCAGAGAAGGCAGACAAGCCACTGAAGCTATCTGACCTCGTCCAGCGGCTACTCGCGTCGTCAGCACTTCATGCGGCACGAACGGGTACTACTTTCCGGATGACCCTCGTATATAAAGAATAATTTGGGAGTGGAAGCGGAGTTTACATGTTACGCATTTTACAACTAGCAATGAAGCTTCGATCCAATGAATGTTGCAAAGGACGTTTTTTATCCATTTAATTCATGAAATGTAGCATTTTAAGCTTACTTGAATGAAAATTCTCTCAAGTCTCTTTTTTACCGTGTTAATTTTAGCTTTAAAAAAATGGATTCTTTTACCATTTCACTAGCATTCAATAACCACGAATGACTCACCGTGCTTAGGTTTGCTAGACAGTCTTAGTTTATATGCACATTTCCTATTTATTGTGCAAAAACAATCGAAAAACCCTAGTTTTAATATTGGAACGAGTAACATTTTATAGAGCTCCAGTTGAAAATCGGTGTGTGGCCGACGTGTATATTGTGAGAATTAAAGTTTTTTAATTTCACACCAAGGGGCTATAAAAAGCATACTTCAGTATAATTTAACGTTTAAACTTTATTAATATTATTTCTATAGTTTAAATTAATGACTGCAGTTGAAAAGCAAACATTTGACGACGTACGAATTTAGAGGTGGTGAATAATTGCACTTATTTCTGTAGTAATCTTGAAGAAAATAGTCACGGTGAGGAAATCAGGAGATTAATGTTGATTGAAAAAGATGTGAACTGAAGGAGAAAATGGTATCACGATAAAATAATTTAAGCCATGCGTATGTCCTTTTAAATTTAATTACACGAAAATGTAATACTACACGCCTACTGGTTTGTCGTAGCAATCGAGTAGATATTCTCTAAACATTGTTTCGATTTCTTTATGAACATTCAGTTAACAAAAGACAAGGAAATTTGGACTGTTATATAATCTGAGACTGATTGGACTGATATAATTATTAGGACTCAAATAGTTAAATTTTGCTTAAAAATGCTGTTTGCTAACTCAAAAATTATACATCTGACAAAACGGCTGCCATCATATTGTAATACTATTCATTAACAAAAGCCAAAGATTTCATTTATGCATGTAATTCCAGTTCTAATAAAACTTAGTTTTAGTGTATTCTATTTTTTGCATTCCATTTGTTACTACCAGTGAGTTTTCCGGTGAGATTAGAATCAATATGTAGATAAGAACGTCTTATAGTTTTCGTCCCTTAAGGATGCCTTTGGCCAATATTAAGTAATTCTAATTTCATTTCGTTATTAAGAATGCCCTCCATTCGCAATATTTCTTTCCATAAAGTAAAAAAAGGAATGGACAAAATATCACTTTGGGAAAACCGTGTATTGAACGTTGAGGATTATTTTCTATTGATTTGATTGTAGTTAGACCAAAAGGTATTTTTGGTTCACCTGCTTTTAGAAATGTCGTTTGCTTGTTTACATACATTTCGCAGGCTGCACTCCATTTCGCGTTTCTCCCCTTCACCTTATTCACTTTTCTCTCTGCAGGAGACACCGCCTGTTCCTCCTTTATCACCTTCCTCTCTCAAACCAAACCTCCACTCCGTTCCCTCTCTTCAACTCCAATCGAAACCTTGACTCTTTTTATTTTATCCGAATACGTTCATCCTATATTGCCTCCACACACCGAAATCCTCCCAGCCGCCCCCTCTCGACCCCCGACCCTCGACTTCACGTCCCTTCGTCCTCCACTCTCCCCCCCAACCGGGAAGGTCTCCTCTCCCGACCCACCTTCACCCTCTCTTCTTTCTCTTGTCTCCCTTATCCCGAGCAATCCCTTTCCCGATTTGTCATCGATCAGATCACACAAGAGTGCCCCGGATCGTCCCGAAAATGATCGGCTGACTCGCTTCGGAAGGAATCATACCCCCTCCCACCAGTCCCCATGCGTCCCTGCGGGAGCCCCGGCGTGCCGCCGCCCCACCGAGCAAGAGACCACCGCCATTCGGTCCTCTCCCCCTCTCCTTAACCGCCACTTGCCTCCGAACTCCTGCGATGCCCATCGAGCCTTCCTTCTCTCGGGTCGGTTGCCCCCTGTCGTCCTCGCCGTGTGATCCATGGGATTTCCCGGCTGTCCTCCCGGCTCCCTAGAACCCCTAAGGAAAAAAGAAAATAGCACAGATACTCCGTCTCTCCCTCTGTCCCTTTCTCTTTCGGCCCTGACGGACCGAAAGGGATCGGCCCCGCTGCTGACCCCTTTATTCCTCTTCTTCACTTCTCCTTCCTCTCCACCACGCAACCTTCCTCTTCTCCCGCAAACCTGTCTGTCGGATTAAGTCCCTTACGCATGGCTTTCCAGACGGTGCTGGTGTCTAATTCCTGCTGGAGGCCTCCTCTCCAATCCCCCCCGAGCACAGTCCTCTGCGCCATCTTCTCCACACATATGAGGGTAGTGTGGAAAGTCTGTTTAATTCGGAGATATGACATCATTGGTACGTATCAAAGTTATTTTCTGTTTGTGCGTAGTATCTCTTAAAGCAGCACTCATCGAGTTGCGCCCAGATTAGTTAATTACTTTTTAAGTTAAGCAAACCTTCGATTATCGTCTCGTAAACGTTCAAGGGTACGTATGGTAATTTCCAAAAATTAAATGAATTGAATTTCATTTGTTCATCAACTACTACTTCACGCAAACGCTCAAAAAGAATCGCTTCAGAAGACTCCAGGAGGCAAAAGACAAACTTGAAACTTAATAAAATTGATTTGATCAACCTTTGATAGCGACGGTTAGAAAATAGTATTTTAAAATTTTCGCTCTAGCAAAATGAACACAAAAGATGGTGAATGCTAAGTCAAGTGAGGTTGATAGAGATGTAGGTGCATCGGGTGAATGGGTACATGATATATATTGCATCCATGATTGTATATGAGAAACTATTCGGCAGATAGGTGCCGCGATTATCCATAGTGCAAAAATAAAATCCTACGTTTCAAGGACGGTTTACGCCCATTTCAACAGAGTTAGTACTTACGTCATCATTTCGTCGCTGGATAAAACAGCAAAATATCCCTGCATGTTTGAAACCAAGGAACATGCAATGTGTCTTGAAGCGAGCAGTCTACATCAGGGAAGGTAAAGACTGTTCAATAAGATGGGAAGTTTATAGACTCTATTCTGGGATTCGCAAGGAATATTCGTTAAATATTTGAATAAGTGTCAAACTCTTAGAATCATGCCATATATAAAGCGTTATTAGACCTTTTCAAAATCGAGCCGAAAAAGAAAAAGTGTTCTAATGATCCCAATAAACTTCTTTTTGCACGCGACGCACCAGCTCATTCCTCGGCTACTAAATTTATGGAATTGTAGTTCCAAATAGTTTCCCATTCCCCTCATTCCCCATATTTGAATCTCTGGGATCGGTACCTATTCTTCAATAAAGAATAAGCTGCTGGAAGGAGATTTTATTCGAATGAAGTACTGACTGCGGAAATTCTACGCGGAAATCTCCATTTTGCAGAGTTAGAAAAATTACATTTATTTGTAAAAAACCAAACGCTGACTAGAGCAACGTTCGATGAAACGGATAAGCTTGAAAGGAGATTATTTGGAAAAATGATAATGATTCTCCCAAAGAAATTATGTTCTTTTCCAATTTTGAACGGAATTTTTAACTCGTAATTTTATATATTCGTATTCCCTCTACAACTGCTAGGTGTGTTTGTGGCTATATACAGAAAATATATACATTTATGTATATACATGTATATATCTATATACAAAAGTATATATTGGTATTGATGGCGTGAATTTAAAGCCAGCTTTCGCCTTCATACACTTCGCGCCGTTCAAGGACTCTTTCAAATTAAGGGGTAATACGTTCTTTCATTTACATTAAGTTGTAGAAAATTTTCTTTATTTCAATAGTTATTAATATTTGATAGATCTTGGTACACATTTCATTGTTTAAACTCCAGTATTACATCAGCAGCAGTCCTTGCAAGTTGAAAAATATTCATTTCTTTTACTTAAGAGACGCAATTCAATTGATATGTTTATTAATTTTGCGAGATAGAAAAAATTACATGGGACTTGCAAAACTCTGGTCTATACGGATCATGTGGAACACCCTTCCCATCGATTTTCAAGAGATAATCGCAATTTCGTCGAGTACACCGCAATTTGAAATGTCTGTTACCAGTGTGTTAGAGGCACCCAATGACATTTTCAGTGCATTTGATGGTGCTCTTCGCCAATTTTCTATCTCAAATGCAGAATAAATAGGCTTCGACTTAATAAAATGCATGGTAACTTTTCTTCATGGAAATTGGTGTTTACGAATGCGATGGCAAATATGTATCTTGCGAATTGCTTACAGCTCGTACCTATGATGTAAGTGGCTTTTCTACGAAAACGATGGCAGGTTGATTCCTTCAACAGCGGTTCATCCATGTTAAGTTTTCTAATTATAAAAAGTCGTACTAAGTTCAATTTCAATTCCTTATTCCCATGTAGTGACTTTATCCTCCTGATATGAACTATTGTGACCACATTTTCTCCCTGTGGCGTCAGCGGCAGGGACCACGAGTTCCATGCCTTGGATTTCTGTCATATCTTCCTTCAAGTTTCATCATTTTTTTCTTAGACTGTGTGACCTGTCTTAGTATTGTAAAGGCCTACCGTATAAGTGGTTGCGGTTTTAGTTGCATTTTTATTCCCTCCTATTTAATATACCTGAGCACTTCTCTAGTGATTAAATTGAACACTTTATTTCTAACTGAGTTTTCCGCATACTTGTATATGCACTTAAAATATACGTAGAAGGATCGAATTTTAATCCATCGTAAATTCTACTATCAAGAACTCACCTATGACGCTAAATAAAATTATTATATTTTTTTACAACTAGTAAAGGATGTAGTACTACTTGAAGTTAGGTTTTCGTTAGCCTCTAAAACATATGCGTATTAAGTTATGTAATAGTTTGACATCAATTTTTAGAACTTCATGAGGTACGAGTTTGTGTCTATACATATACACACACAGAATAGGCCATTCTGATGACGACGGTCAAGCCGTCGAAACGTCAATACATATTGTGAGTGTCCTTCCTTTATGTTGCTGTGTGTTGAATAATTTGTATCAGTGTGTTTGTGCGTCGCCGGAGAGCGTCAATTTCAAATATATATATATATATATATATATGCGGGTCGCGGTGGTCTAGTGGGTAGAGCGTTGGACTACTGACCGGAGGGTCCCGGGTTCGATTCCCGGGCAAGGCACTTTGGGTACCTGCAGCTTCACCCAAGCTAGTTTCGGCGATTTTTCGGGTACCAGATCTTTCTGGGCAACCATAACCGGCACAGGAAAAGGAACTGGCCCCCCTACCCTGATGTGTGAATGTTCACACGCCGTCGGGCTTGGTACATGGGTGAGCTCTACCATCACCTACTAAACCGACTTTCGGGTTGATTACTGTTTATGGTTATATATATATATATATATATATTGTTTGAGTATATATACAAGTATATATATATATACTCAGACAATCCAAACACGAAATCCCGCCATACGGCGAACAAATATTCATTCACATAGAAATAAAGTTAAGGAAATGGGAAGAAACACATCTTGTGTTCGTCCTTTGTGTTTTTCTTTCCCATTTCCTTATCTCTATGTGAATATATATATATATATATATGCATAAATATTCTCAATTATCTAATCAATGTTCTCCTATGTCCATTATAGTTACTGTTTTGCCGAATCATTTTCTCCGTCCCAGTATCTTCGGAGATAGGCTTGTGTTAACGTTATTAACAGGCCTTTTGAGTTTGTCACGTAATGTATGCATCCAAATCTTAACCTGCGTTCTCTAATCAAGCAAAGAATGTTGTCACTTCTATAAGTATATTAGGTTTAATTAGTGAAAATTGATCTATTGAATTTTTCTCAACAAGAAAATTTACAGTTCTAATATAGCGGAAAATTTAAAAATAAATCATCATCAAGTACGCTTAGTTTGAAGCATTTTGGTAAGGAATTAGATAAAAATGCGCCGTGAATTATGTTACGATGTAACAAAACATTTCTTCAATTAAATATGCGATTAAAACCTGAGAAATTAGTCTATAATATTCTTTTAGTAACGCTTTTACTGAATATGATGTTTTACGCCTAATTATATTCCTCAGTAACGGTTCTTTTCACTAGCATTCATTCTTGAATTACAAATCTGAAATACGTATTTTGAATCTTACCCTCATAATTTTGTTTAAGTTCTAGTAAAAATATTGATTAATAACTTCATTGTGTAAATAATAATGTACCCTTCACAATTATTGTTTGAAATCTTAGATAATTAGATAGTTTTAGATAATATTCTTTAATAGAATTATTGCATATATTTTATCGTGCTTTAGTTCAACCCGGCATCAAGAACCCCGCATATTCGAATTTCTTATTTTGTGTGCATATAAATGAAACTTAATGATTGTTCCTTTATATCCTTCTTCTTTTTTAAATAAAGCTGTCGTCCACAATTGGATGTTACTACCATTTAAGATTAGCTTATATGGGATTGATATATGACAGAAGAGAAATGGAATTAGAAAAATTATTATAAAAAACTCACCCTATTAAGCAATATCATTGACTATCATTTTAATTAATTGCAGGTTCAGCCAATTTATTGGAATGTTAAAAACTTTCGTTGCTTATAGATTAGGAAATATTAACTGTGTGATTTTAAAAGTAGTTAAACAAGTAATGGAGCCGATTTTACTTTTTAACTGCTCATATAATATTGTTCTCTGCCTTTGATAAATATAAGCGGTATTATTATTTTATTTCGGAAAGATGTCCGAGATATTTTTCTACTCAACTCCTTCCAGTAAGAATTATTGTACGGTAGTTATATTGTGACCCCCCATCCTTTCCAGTTTATGTGAGTGGACACCGATCAGATTCCATTTCATAGCTCGTCTCTCTTCCATCTGTGCCGGATGACGCTAAGGACAGCAAAGAAAAGAAAAAGGTTGGAAATGGTGTGAGGATTCGTTCTGTCGGCTCCTTCCCGGAGGCATTTTGCCCGAAATTACGTCTCAGCAATCCGCCAATTTATGGCGGAACGATCATTAGGTGCTACGCCCCTTATAAGACTTGCCATGGCTATTGATCTCTGTGACTAGCGCTGTTACCACTCCTCGTACCCTCTTGACGTTTTTACGAGGCTATTCTTCGGATATTAAAAGCACTGCCCTGCGCGCCGCGTTCGGAAATTTGAATTAGAGCCGACTTTATGTCCCGATGCACGCGAGGAAAATTGCCTGTTATCGACTCGCAGGATTACGATCATTGGAGTGTGTCTGCATTGTATGGCATCTGGATTTCTTGAAAGGGCCGCATAAATTTTAATTGAATCGCTTGGAGGGAGTGGAATGGTACCCATAGTCAACGGAAATTTTATCGAGAAATACCTATAGCTCATGAAATCGAATCATCAGGCTATTCGTTTTTTAGTGCCATGAAAGCAAGCATGGACAAATCGGCTCTCTAATCTTTATACTCGGTTAATTCACTATGTGATGACGAAAGACGAAGTATAATTTCAGCCGGATGCAAGAATCATGAGAGTCACAACAATACGGCCATAATGAAGTGCAAGTGACATCTATGTGGAGTTTACTGTCATCAAGGAATTTTCAAATCTCAGCCAAAATTTGATCTCCAGATATTACAACGTGCCCACGGTTAGTAATATTATGGATTTATTCTTCGGTTTAATTTTTCCATGCTTCATATTTACTACGGTGTTAATGCGTAAGTACTTCACGCTAAACTGTAATTAGAGTAAAATTAAATTAGGTATGTCACATATTATGCAATAATATATGGAGATAAAATGCAAGTGAAACTGTCTATATTATGAATAATGACTGCAATAGATTTTTAGTTTCAATTTTATGGATACTTCCCCGATTATTATCCAACTTTCTCTCAGTTGAAAATTATAATTCATGCTTAATACAGCCAGCGAAAAGCGAACCTAGTTGTTTGTCAAAATGTTAAAATTATTGAAATGTCTGGTATATTATCTTCAGAGAGAGAATTCCATCAGGTGTCATAGAATTTAACACTAAGAAGTATGATATGGAAAATTTACCCATTGAACCTATGTTCAAGAAACAATAAATGAAAATTAACAGAATATTTTTATGAGTAAACTATAATTTTAGAAACTAATATATTTATTAATTAAATAAAGCAAGAAAAATTCAGCTTTTTTAGAGTCCTGGTTCATTATGTGAATGTTTTTCCGAAGCTTGCGGTAATTACTTCAAGCTCACGGTGATTGCTCATCACACTCAATGAAAAACGTCCAAAATCAAAAAGGATGGTTGCGAATAAAAGCGTTAAATTAGCATGGTAGCTCTGACTAAAATGAATGGATAGCTTTGTTAATATATAGGTCTCGGAAATTGGGATATATTTATGATGGAAATATTCTCGCAGCGTCACATGTCATCCTGATGAAATGCTAAGGTGAGCTCATGCAACTAGTATGGAAAGTTTTCTTCACAGAATTAGTAATGGGTATAACTGTGTAGCATCCATAAAAAGTTAAATGTAAGTGTTCAATATTTAAAAATAATTAAACTTTCAAAAGTAAGTCTTATTTCATACAAATGAAATTACTTTCTTTAATATTAGCCTGCTGAGTATACATAATATTTTCATTCGTTGGCCACGTAACCCTCTCCCATTTCTCTATATTTCTATAGAATGATATGGTTTACATTCCGTACTCGTGAATATACATTTGATATGAATATGATGGAGCTGTTTGTTCGTTACAATATACTTCAAAATGAAATGAAAATTTTTCGCCTGACTTCTCAGAGGACAGGAATCTTTAATTCTTTACAAAATTTTCAATCATATATCAGAGCTGAATTTTTTAATATTACGGATTTTGATTCTTCGGATTATGAATATCTTAAAATAAGATGGAGTACATCGAGGTCAAATATTTGGATTGTGATCCCGTCTAGGGATTAAGGTAAAATTCATTTCACATTAGTTTCGTACCGTTACGTTCGGCGATTGATACAGAGAGGAATTTTTTTGTTTGCGTTTAATTACGGTGGCTGAGCTGGTAGACACCTTTAATTAAAGTAATTGAAGTGCACACCATTGTGCTCCTAACTTACACCATACTAAATGACCTTTACACCCCGTGGTTTTTGTTACAATTATTCATTCTTCAACTGTGTATTTTTTCCATTCCATATATCCACCCGAGTCTATTCTTTTCGTCCCTCTTGCTCACTTTCCCAACATTCTCTGCTCTTATTCAGCATAACATTACCTTTCATTGACAGTATCCACTGGTCCTGCCTTCCTAGAAGTCTTCCAGCAACATTATCTTCCTCGTAATAATACCTAGAACTTCATTATTTGTCCACTTTTGTGTCAATTTTATTATTACCATACTTCCCCAACACCCATCTTCCACCCTTCATCTCAAATCCCCGAATCTACACTATTGCCTCAAAGACGGGGTCTCCGAGCAATACTTAACTACGCTCCATGTTGAAGTTATCACTAGTCTTTTATTTACATTTTAAAACTCAATTCTTTTTTTGTGCTCATTCCACTCTTTGGCCTAATTTTTATCTATTGTACGTATGATGTACTAATACTGGCGGTCGATCTTGCAGGAGTATAGTCATACAAATCATACAAATAATCATACAGATATATAAATAGATATATTATATATATATATATATATATATATATATATATATATATATATATATAGTATATATAAATAAATATATTTTTTAAAATAAATAAATAAATAAATATATATATATATATATATATATATATAGTGTTCGTGTTTCTCCTGTGTTCGTCTTTTATGTGTTTTAATATTCGTTCCCTCTATGGTGGGATTTCGTGTTTGAAATTATATTTGGCCAACGTGGCTCGTCTCTTCTTCTGGCTATGCGTGCCATGACACGTACTGTTCCCATCCTCGATGATGGTGCATGCTTGCTAACCTACTGTCCTTTCTTCTTCTTGTGTTTGCCTATTTCTCCTTGGTGGGTGAAACATCTCCCTTACGCCATCTCTTGGCGAATGAATCGGATCATCTGGGCGCTTTAAAACATCGCAGATCTCGGTGTAAATTAGGTTTCCTTAATAGCTTAATTGGTAGAGCATCCGTCCGGCAAGTGGAAGGTCCGGTGTTCAAGTCCCGGTTAAAGAAATATTTTTACGCTCGTGATCTGCTCAAATCCGCCTTCCTCACCTCTCCTGTGTTCGTCTTTTATATGTTTTCCTATCCCATTCTCCTTATTTCTATTTCTATGTGAAAGAATATTCGTTCACCGTATGGCGGGATTTTGTGTTGGAATATTTTTATATATATACACTTATTAATATACTATGCCAGTAAAAGTCAATGCATCGATATTTTCATCAGTAAGTTACCCAAAGATTGGTTTAATAGGCGAGGGTAGAGTTCACCTTGTAACAATACCCATAGAGCGTATGTTATTCACGCATCAGAGTTTTTACGGGGTCTGATAACCACAAAATCACTCGGCTTAGAAGAAGTTAAGGGCGCCTTTTGACGTCACTAGGAGTCAAAATCGGTTACTGTACTCCGAAGTTTAGCGCTCTACCCCCTGAATTAGTCTCCCAGCCTTTATATCTTATCAGTTTTCTTCAAGAAATAATAAGCGAAAAGTTTTTAATACTTATTAGGATTACCATAACATTAAAATAAAAACACATACATTTTAGTTCATCAAGTGCACTTATGATGAACATAAAAGCACAGGTATGTGATTAAAGATTGATTTTGTTATGTATGATGTTGTGGTATATTTCTATTATTTTCTTCAAAAAAAGGAACACGAACTAGTGAACACCTTTCCATCTGAGTATTGTGTAACGTTCATCGTTAAAATATGTCACCTTTGAGGCTTACCCATGTGCATAACTGCCCATAATTTTTTTCTTTCAACCACATGCCTGCGAATTTATTTTGCTAAGCCCCCAATACATTCTATAAGTCGTACCCCTATTTTTGATAAATTTAGATGAAATAATTATGAACTAATTTCTCAATCAACTTTTGAATATCGTTTAATGATCTTTTTGTCGAGAGACGCTAACGCTTTTGCTTACATTACTGACTGCCTCCGTTGGGAGGATGAGTGCGTGATGCGTGCGCGTAGGCTGTCGCGTACTGGCCGCTTTGCTGAGATCTGCCACACCCCTTATTGCATTCCACCGCTCCTCGTCCGCGCATCTCTATACACAGCTGCGTCGTGTCCCGCGGACGATGGGCGATGACAGAGGGTGGGGGCACTTTAATATTTCGGCAGTATAACAGTGGTAATGGCGGTATCTGAATGCAATGGAGTTGGGGGAACATCCCTTTCGAGGACATTTCCCCCTCACACCACTGCTAACTCCTTGTCTCCACGTGGCCACGATGAATAATGGAAGCCAGCACGTTGAGGAGACGGTAGCCATATACGTTAAGGGGATACGGAGCCGCAAAGTCTTAAGGCACAGGAGGCGGAGGGGTCGGGAGGGAAGAGGATCCTCCTCCTCCCCTCCCTCGTAGACTCGGTGAGATTCTCTCTTGTCTTTCCCTTTCTTCCTCCTGGATTTCTCTTCCTTTTTTTCCCATTCCGACCTTCCTCCCGAGGACTGAAGAAGTTGTCGCCCTCACATTTCGCGCATTCATTTTTTATGCCCAGGATTCGCCGTCTCGAAACCTCCTCCATGCGCGCGCGAGCTCGCACACACACTCACAAACGCGTCTCTCTACTTCACCCACCCCCCTCTCGTGTTCTTTTGCGTTCTTATTCAAAACCTTGCCTTCCATTCCTTCATCCCCCGTGCCGCTTCAACCTTGTGTGAGAGCTGGCGGAACAAATTTATGGGCATCCAACCAGCTGTGGCGGTTTTTTTATCAAAATACTTCGCAATTAACGTCGGCTCTCGATGAAAAAAAACTGAAGACAGAAGAATGAACGCGTAAAGGTCCTCAGGTGCGGTCACTCGATCTTTCCGATTGCAACCTTACGTAATACTGACGAACTTTGCTCTCGAGCCCTTCCCGGTTGGAGGGCACAGTGGAAGCCTCTCGGGACACAGGGACCGAAAAAGTAATTTACGAAGAGGTTGGGCCAAATTAAGAATGGTTAAATATGGTATACATGTTATGGAAAAGGGAGGACATTGATAGAGGAAGTTGAAAAATGGTAGAACAAGCTGAGGGAGGAGGTGTTAACAGCAGGTGATATGTTGAATTCCTTTATTTAAAATACGTTTCTAATGAACAAAGAGATATATGGTGTTTGTAAAGAGATTAGAAATGAAAAATTGGCGGAACGTTGGAAAATATTTGTTCTCAGTAAAAAAGATCATGAAGCCCACCACAATGTGTGGGCACTCTTTTGAAGGGACCGTCGAAACATCACGAAATCCGTGAATTAAGTATGGGAAAATAATTCGAACACAACCATTTTGAATGGAAGAAAACCAAACCGTTTCTGGGATGAAATGAAGCCTTACACTATGGAAAGATAATATTACTTAATTTTTCTCATTGGCGTGAATTAACTTTTTAAAGTCTTCTTCACTTGGATTAAATTACTAATAGATTATTTTATATTTACTGTTTACAAGACAAAATGATGGTAGCCTAGGCACTTTTTGGCAAGTTTTGTAAAAATTCTATGGACCAATACCATTCGAATTCATATTTTGAAGGACTCATGGGCCCTTCAGATTAATAGTATTTCGGCTTTGACCACATGAAGCCTAAAATGTGCCATTTCTAAGAAGCTATTGTTGAACGTGATTGAAAATTGAGATAAATAGTGGCATTTTGAATAGGTGGGTAAAATCGAGACGGGTATAATTTATAGGAGTTTTGTAAAGGATGCGGAAAAACCTGAAATCAACGAGATTAGTTAACTCATGGCCTGGTGGACATCATTTTAAAAAGTATTTAGACTTGAATTTGATTGCTCTTTTGTTGCATTCAAGACACAGAATTTTTAATGATTAGATGTCGCTGCTGTCGTTAGGACACGTCCACTTTTAAAAGTGCCTTTTCATTGGACATCCTCACAGTCAACGTGAGAAGGGTCTGGTCCCAACGTCTGTAAGTCGAGACGTCCCGGCTTATATTGTGTGAACACGACGAAATTGAACGCATTTCGGCTTGCAGTAGGGGAAATTTCACGTTATTACGAGTCTCGTATTTAAGGTCATACTTTCACTTGGTCAGAATTGAATAAAGGCCGAAATCAACTGATATTCACACAATGGAAGTAAAGCGTCCGAGATCAAAGGAACTTTGATGAATGAAGGAGTGGAGTTGGGCATGAATATCGGGGGAGTGCTTGAAAATGATAATTTGATATCGAGGCCATTGGGGAAACTTAAAAGGGTTAGAATTGTTCATACTAAAAACATTAGCGGTCGACTGAAATCAGGAAAAGAAAAATAGAAAAGGAGTGAACAGTGGTGAAAGAAAGGTCAATGAATCAAAAGCAGCGAAACCGCAGCAGCATAAACCGATTACACTTGAATGGGACAAACACAATGAGGAACTGGTGTTCATAACTAGGTAGGTTAATGCGAAGAATGAGAAAACCTCGAGGACACAATACAAAAACGAAAATAACTCGCTTTGATATTTCGGTGGTCCCAGCCACCTTCACCAAGTTACGAGAAGTCACTCCATAATACTCGTATACGGGTATATCGATGATATAGAAGCACTTACGAGAGCAATATGGTATGGAAAAATAGAACACAAACATACAGAGAACAGTTAAAAGAATACTCTCATTTCAGAAAGTTTGTTGGCCATCTCTGAGACCTTCTTCATGTCAGACTCCTCAGAGTCCTTTTAAGTGTTCTCTATTTATATTTTTGTATTCTATTGTGTCGTCCATGTAACACCATATACATACGTAAATGTCCATATGGAGAGTGAGGTCATGGGAGACCACGAATGAATGGACCCTAGTGTTAGGTGAGGGCGGGTCGAGGGTATCACAGTTTTCTGGCTCAAATTATTGATGATTTTAGAATAAGCTTTATCTAACCATTAAATACTTTTTATGAATTAGCGGGTGGCGTTACTTTGGGTGACTCTTATCCTACCCAACTACTTTCTATCTTCCTTTTATTTTTCTTTATCTAAACTTTACGTTATTCCAAAATAGTTTGCTTTAGGACGACCTATTTTGCTCTCCGTTGCTACGCATTTTCTTAAAATGTTCACAAATGGAAAATTGCTCATTAAAGGACTTACATTAGTGCTGATTTCATATCTCGTTGAAGTTTGGGTAAACGGAGTTTTTGAGATGCATTGCGCAAAAGGCTGTTTCATTAATATATTCAAGTGCATAATGTCATATTAGCCTTTTTGAAGATATCACATTTGAAAGCTGTATTCCTTTTTTGAGAATACTAGAGATTAAAACCAAACGTGTGTATTATTTTACGTTGTAAACGATTTTAGCGTGATAGAAACGACATATTTTTACAATAACAGGTGGAAGACATTTCTGGATATGTTCGAGTTCGACACAAACTCTTTAAATGTAACATTCCTCGTTATTCCCATATGAAACTCATAATTTCAATGCTAAAGATTAATTTTATTGTATATGATTTAAATAATTTAACCAATTCCTATTCCATTCTCACAGCTTTCATAGCATCAATTATGAACAGGCACATTCATTCTAACTGAAATTAGATAACTTTTATTTCATGCGGTTAGTAACTCAATATCTCGACAGTTATTATAATTGGTATTATCGAGCTTGAACTTGAAACTTTTGTTTGTAGTTGTTAACATTTGGAGGTAAACTTCGTCTTCCGACATTATGGTGATATTTCATTCACTATACATTGAACTTTCTGCACCATCTTTAGTTTCTAGAGTAATAGTGGCTATATAAATTATTTTTTTTACAAGGTTAAAGGGCAGTTTTCCAAATTATTGCGGTTAAGAGATAAAATTCTATTTGAATAAGATACACAAATTTCAATTTCAGCTTTAATATTAAGGCAATTAATTCATGTCATATAAATATTATTAACTAATTAGAAACTACCTGAAGTTATAATCATCATTGTAAAAATATTCTACCCAAAAATATCTATTTTTAATCATATCAGGGTGAGAAAGGTAAAAACTTAAAAACCACGCAGCATTTCAGTGCCAGTTCCTATTTTTGTTTCCCGCAGTGGTAGCCATGGTTTTATGAGTGGCGTGCATTTAATAGCATGTAGCCTGAACGGAAAAACACATAGAAATAGCGTAAACATGGCCGCTCCACTTTCAACATGCACCACAGAGAAACAGCGACCTTTCTTTCGTTTATTCAATTACAAGGGTGGTTAAATATATCTAAAGTCATTGAGAAATGAAAGCTCACAATGGTAACTTACCCATTTCACCTGGATAGCAATGACGCCTGGACTAGAAGTTCTTCAACAGTGTCACTTTCGTATCAGACTCCTCTTGACCAGGCACACCGTATTGTGACGGCAGAGGCTTCTAGAGCAGTTTAAGCTATAGCTTCTCCAGAGGTATCCGTAAACTAACAAATAAAGTAAAGGGGATTCATTCGAGTAATTCTGAATTGGGGAAACATTGGATTTGGTTTTATCCGGAGAAAAATTATGCATTTAATTTTCTTTTACAACGTGATCCCAAATATAACTTGAAGATGAAGAGACGTTATGGGTCGTAAAACATTTTAATTGCGATATTAACATTTTCCTACATGGTTTGAAAACAATTTTTAATAAAATGGCCTTGTATCTATTGTAGGTTTTCACACCTTTAAGTAGAACGACACAGAAAAGAGGCATGGACGTGGTTTACGTAAGAATTTTGTGACACTCATTCGGTTCGAACAATCCTTGTTCTCCAACACGAAGTTAGACTTATCTAACGGACACAAAGTCAATGCTAATGTCGAATAGACACTAAATAGTTGTAATATTAATTTATTATATGTAGTTACAATAAAAAATTCTGATTTTACTTTAAAAATAGTAATAAATTAAGTTGAGAATTTTATCAAATTGGTTATATGTTTGCCCACTGATAATTTATCGCAAAGTGTATTAAAAGTAGGTATAAAACATGGACTAACGGTGATTGCTCTTTAAATTTCTTTGAAATCAAATTTATATTTACATTAAAATTTTAATATAAATTTTATATTTAACACTTTGAATTATCGTATCGTATCGTCCTCTACGTGAGAATGAATGGATAAAACATATCCTATCTCCTATGTGGAAGATGCTACATTAAATAATTATGAGTTGATAATAGGCTTGAATTTCGTTTTAGGTTAGTACGTAATTCGTTAAAGGTAATATGAGAATTGAAAATATTGTATGTAGTGGCATATACAAAAAAATAAGTACAGTAGTACAAAAATGCACACAGGAACATATTTTCCCCTTTTGTTTCAAAGGAAATAATTTCCTCCTGGCCACATGGCTTCAAGTCGGTGAAACATTCTGTTTGGGGAATATTACATTTCTCCAAGAGACTACGATCTGGTCCATTATGGTCTTACTCCTTGATTTCTTCCGTCAATGAGAATGGCCTAATATTTACTTTAGTAAAAGCTCAAGGGGTTCGTTGACCCGTTTGAAGAAAGGACTGCATTGGCTGTATCCGTAGATATCCAGTCTTAGAGAATATTCTGGAGGAAGGATATAAGATTTCCTCGGGGAAAACGGTTGCATCAAGACCTTCCGTTTTTTCCTGCACTAACGGTGTATTTTGTTCCTCTCAATGTCTCTCTCAACCAATTTTTTCTTATCATTTCCTTTCACACCTTCCTTTTTGTAGACGGGTTATTCAAAAACGCATTCTTCTAACAGTATCAGAGCGAATCCTGAATTTTTGTCTCCCTTTTAACAATTTACCCAGTCCAAGTAAAGTGTGGTTTGATATTTAATTATTTTAAGGAATGTTAGAAATATAACGTGCTCGCATCTTTGGAAGAAAGAGATTTTCAAGTTTTGTTAAATAACTGACTACTTGTAAAACTAATGAGCACATTACCACTCTTGTTTACTTGTTCACTCTTTGAATAAGGATAATTTTAGGATTTAATTAATAGCCAGTGACACCTAAATTCCCATAAATTTAGCTTCTAAATGTTCCACTATATGCCGCGTAAAACTGTTACTTCAAAAACGTATCTTGCGGGAAATGTCAAAATACTTTGGCGATGTGTGGCTTGTAATGGAATGAGACAACTTGGAGCAATAGTGGAAGAACGGTTTTGTGCCCTGGTGAATTCAAATGCCATTTTAAAATAGAAAATTCGTTCCATGGATGAAAATAAAGAGTTGTTTTATATTCATACTAGCTGAAATAGGCTTAGTGGATCAATGTGTGGTTGAAATTTGGTTATTGACCAGAATATTTTGAGTTCAAACCACGGTTAATGTCCTTCGACAATCCCATACATATTCCAAGGGTGACGATTTTATCATTCCAACGACTCCGTAGGGAACCAATGTGGGCGCAGAAGGA
This sequence comes from Hetaerina titia, assembly GCA_037158775.1. Classification (NCBI taxonomy): domain Eukaryota; kingdom Metazoa; phylum Arthropoda; class Insecta; order Odonata; family Calopterygidae; genus Hetaerina; species Hetaerina titia. Next base: position 57,565,170 of record CM073778.1, on the reverse strand, counting down.
GGAAGTTGCTCTCATCCCCTGAATGTTCGATCGTCACAAGCCACATGCCATAGTTTAGGGTTGAGTTCTACCCACACTAACAAAAATGAAGACAAGTGTGAACTTCGTACGTTGAATGAATTTGTTCGAGGTGAGATCTGCTTCCACCAGTGGTGCGGAACGACAGGAGTATGTATTCAAGTTTTAGCGGCTAAGAGTCCGCAGGAATCAGCCCAAAGGTGAAGGGAGAGCTCATGAAGTACCAAGTTCTAAGGCAATGCGTTTATCCTTGAAATATGTTTGAAAGTCTGAAAATATTTAAAATTTCCTCGAATATTTATGTATTGCTATTATTGGTTAGTCTATCTTTGGACACTGCGTTGATTTCTACAGACAATCATAATAACCTATTTAGAGAAATATAGTATGCATTCTTAAACCAATGATTTTATGTAACTGGAGGACTTTACTGAATTCTATTTGAATTTTTTTATCTCTCATAAGCAGTTTTGATCCCCTTATGATGAACACTTATTATAAGTCAGTGCGTAGTAATAGTAGTTAATACCCAGTTAATTACCCCGTGGTAATAGTAGCCATTGTGTAGGAAGCAAGGTATGTTCTAAAAGAAATCAATTTTAAATAAATTATTCTATAGAATAAAGGTGAGTTTATTATATTTTCAAGAATTAGTTAAAATGGTTAATTACTGACCAAATAAGCGCATACATTACTAAGTATTTACAATGAGAATGCTGATACGTCAGTTAAATTCAGAAGCTAAAGCAAAACAATCATTCACTCGTACAATGATTTTTATATCTCATGAAAATAAAAATTGCTTAAAACAACGGACGTTTATAAATAAAGCACTTCCCACTGTCACCTCTTGCACTGAACAATCAATAATCAACTATCAAAACCAACTTCTGCGTTGATTACTTGATGATGAATTTTGACAATGACTTGTCAAAAGTACTTCACTTAATCGGAGGGCGACTTTTAATGTTCTATTATTAGTTTTGGGCTGTGCTTCTGTATTTTAAGGGATCATTTTACTTTCGTGAAGTAACTGTGAAAGATATTAGGGAGGAGTTCAGCAGAGGAAAGTCTACAAGGAAAGTACTGTTTGCCAACGAACGGATCTTTGGAACTGTGCCAATTTCTCGGAGTCATTATGTCCTAGTGATTTAAAACTTGATATTAGAGGGAGCTAAGGTACCATTTAGTCTCGTCTCTCGCGTCAGAAAATTTTATATTTTCTCCATCTTGAGAATCTACCTCACGAGGGAAGGATATGAAATACGGGTACAGGTGTGGCAAGTCTCGATGCACTGTAGCTAGGGGAAACGCCATATCCTAAGTACCCTTAAAAATTGCAAACGCAATATGGATGAGCTCCGTAGGACTGTTTTGCATTGTTTCAAAATAATATGCAAACAGAATAATCACTTTATATGTGTCGATCATTAGGATTAACTATTGCTAAGTTATTAAATTTCAAAAGCGGTCGTTACGCTCTTGTTGAATATCGCGTACATTATTAGCTTAATATTAAGTAAAAGTTGAGCAATGATATATTTTGTAGCCGGTTTGAATGCTTGGGAGGCATGAAGTAGATGCAGATATGTTTACGTATTTGGCTAGCATAGCTGATCAGAATGGGCTATTTTGGAATCCTAGCCGTTTTAAGATGACTTGTATTGACTGCTTTCCAAATGTTGTGTCCTATCGATAATAAATCGTGAAGAGCAGAATTATAAAGTTTCATTTTGTCCGGATCTTTCGGTTTGAAAGAATAACTTGAATATTAAAATATATCTATTTATTCAACCAGTTACTTTATTACTTAGGAGGAGTTCAGGTAATCCGATATTCCTTTGTACCTCTGATTTCCATGCTGTCCGTTGTGTGTGATATAAACATTTTCTGTTATGACAATTGAGATTTGAGAGGGAATTATAATCAAAGGAGTGTAAATACCTAAGACGCCCTGTCTTCTAGTTTTTTAGCATACGTCTCCGGAATATGATACTCGCCATCTGATAATAACTTTAACAGGGATTCAGTAAGTTGATCTCTGTGTAATCATCCATTTCCTTCTGACGGCATTTCCCAGGATTTAACTAAAATCGTAGTTCGGAAACAGCAGTTTCGTTTTAGTTACAATGTATTATCAAATAATTATAATATTCCCCTTTTATAGAATAACCCTTAAGGTTGAATTTATAGCTTAAATTGATATTTATCAGCGCGTCAGCGTTCAACAAACAATGGAAGTTTGACCCGATTGAAAAGTAACATGCTTAAGATTTATGTGTGTAAATTGTATTTAGACTTTGGAAGCGTCGTCATAAATAATAACATTGTGATTAAAATTATATTGATTATGGCTACGTGAAAATTCTATTAAAAATCTGTTTTATATTATCAATTAAATTGCTACATTTACTCTGGAACTATAAACCACAATAAATTTAATGCTTTAAAAAATCATATTTCACAAAATACTAGGGCTGTATTTCATTTCAAGGACTTTTATTCGTGTTTGTGGTTTGCTTTGTTAATATTTTGATTCATTACACTTTTTATCCCATGTTATTTCCCTAAGGCTTCATCTATGTGAATGAGTATTTGGATTGGGCAATAAAAGATTTTAATAGGGTTATGAGGATGACGTGTGGATACAAGTCATGTGAAAATAATATCCTCTTTTACATTTTTACGATGAATTTTTGTTAAATGTTTGAATTTAAATATAGATATTTTCATTCATTATGACCCACTTTTCCAATGAGATTATAGAGATTTTATAATTTACGATGGGTAATCAATGCAAACTATTCTCCCTAATGCCCCATTTTTCGAATGAAATTGATTATTAAATTTTTCAACAGGAACTTACAATTGTTAGTTAAACATTTACAGAAATATAAACGTAAATTGATTTAAATTTATAATATAATATGTATTGTGTGTGTGTAAAGCGCTGTAGAAGAAAATTGCAAATATTATCCATGCGCAAAATGATCATTGAATTCTGTGAGCTGGCATTAATTGCTTTTAGTGAGCGGGCATTCACGTGTATCGCTTTTTCGTCTATGATCTACAAGATTTGTACGTAAAAAGATGATGCTGGTCTTTCTACGTGCGAACCGCTTAACGGACCCCAATTTCTTAGCTGTCGCCTTCTAGCGGAATCTAAGAGAAGTAAAACACCATCTTGCTTGGGGACTTATATTGACATGTCCCAGTACAACAGCAATTCTTGTCTGAGCTTTCGCTCCCTTACTGTACAAATTCTTGTATCGTGAGAAGGAAGGTGATGGAGAAGCATTGAATTTTGTTTTAACCTCTGGAAAAGTGCAACTGAAATTTATGCAGTAATTCAAGAGGCAATGAATATATGTCGGGCACAGTGTTTTCATCTGTACAACCGTTTCTATCCCGGAGAAACCTCGACCGATGAAGAACTGAGAAGTGGACAAACAACCACGTCAACAAACGAAACCCTCGTCAACAGAATGATCGATTTAGCGCGTGAAAACCGTAGGTTTACTGTCAGGGAGATTACCAATGAAGTTGGCATTAGTGCTGCATCATGTTTCACCATTTTGACAGAATTTCTGGGCACGCAGCGCGTCGCGTCCAAATTCTTGCCGCCTGTGTTAACGGATTAGCAGAGGTAAAAGCGTCTTGACATCAGTCAGAAACTGCTCGATCTTTTTTGAACAGACCTTGAAGTTTCTCGTGAGAGCATATAACAAGCAATATCTTAACACAAGCAGCGGCGAAAAAATACGTTCCAGGGTATTTTGGCCCTTGATCCTTTGAAATTTTCAACAGGGTTCCTCGGTCTACATTTTCTTCTAAATCTTACCTGTAGCTGTCATGAAGTCTATGCATTTTACTTTTGAGAATAGATCATTCCGTGAAATCAAAAATGTTTTTGAAAATACGAAATATTTTATGGAGCGTTATCCGAATTCGAAATTATCCGGTGCATTACAATGCACCAAATGAGCCATCTCGATGGTAGTGTATTCGGACGTTCTCAAGCATAGAAATAGAATAGCGTTCGTTGGATCCTCATAGTAATTTATAAGAACTGGGTAGTATTATATATATTTATATTTTGCGCCTATGTTGAGCAGGTTGTTCCTATACTCTGGGCGGCGTAAGGCAATGGACTCGGGTCTTCTGATCCAAGTACACAAGAAGTTGTGTTTTATAGAGGAAATAATATTTTACTCATTGCAAGAAATATTCATTACAATTACGCTGAAAACCAGTCAATATAAATTGCTGAATATTATCTTAATGTTATGCTTTCCTATGTATTCCTTACTGTCGCTTACAATAGAAATATTCAGCATACCATTTATAGCGCTCCATCTCCTCACTCTTATTCTATTCACTTTCACCACTACTGTTTGCATAACAATCGAATGACTTGAACAATCATTAGGGTTAAAGTTTATTAAAAAAAAGCAATGAGAAATAATTTAAATTTTGATGCATTGGTACGGTTTTATTAGATCCTCTCTTTGTGGTAATTGTCTCATTGGTGCTTCTAGGAAGTTGTAGATAAATCACTTTTATAAAAATTTTATCATCGTTTTCCAATGTTAAAAATTGACCTATGGGGATAGATGAAAACTTCATGGAATATTAAACAAAAATTTCTGTTTTCGATCGATATTTTCCTCAAACTTATTTTCGCGGAACCTTGTAAGAGAAGACTCTTGCTCACCAATGACTTTCCCCCCCTTAGAGACTTCCCTCTTGATTTAAGTATCACTATACCTTCATCATATGAATGAGTCGGTGACTTTTGCGAACTTCTTGTATTTGTGCTGAGGCGACGGGCTTCTTTACCTCCCGCGCGAGCAAATATCGCCGCACGACATTTCTCTCCCGCCCTCCGTTCCCCATCTGTCTCATGGTACCCCATCCGGGTCCCCGTAACCCGGCCGGCCCTCCTCTTCGAACGGGTACTAAACTCCGCTTGGAGAAACCAGCCGACGACATTTGAAGACGCTTTCCGGCGCCCTTTTGTTCCCCTCGCGTTCCTCCTGGTGGGGTGGTCTCGTAATTAAATGGATCCGTTTCCCTCCGCTCTCGCCACGATGCGACGGCGGTGATGCTGTCGTTGCGCGGGGACTAATTAGTTCCCTCCGCTGCCCTCCACAAGGGGAGTCCAGGGGGGCGGCGGGAAGCGGGACGTCGGAGGACCAAGTGACCTCTCAGTAAGCCTTACGGTTTGCTGCGGTGTATTCCACCACGCGTTCTCCTCCTCCCACCCCACCGCGACTCAAGCAAGACTTTCCTGGATGTTGAAGTCCTGTTTACCCGCTCGCCTTCCTACCGCCGCTGGCTCCTTATCTTTCCGCGTGCTCGCTTTTCTTCCGTTCTCAAAGGGAGCAAGCTGTCCTCCCTCAACCATTAGCATACCTCTTGTTTATCGACCTATTCCATTTGCATCCCGATGGTGTGCCCTCCTGCGTGGCTCTTCCTTCACAACGTTGCCACGCTTTCAATCTACGTCCAATTTTATTTTTGGTGACGAATATGGAGTTGCGCCGCTAAGGTGACGGGCATTCTTTTAGGAGACGTTCATGAGGGTATAATGGAAAGGCGCTCACATTTATAAACGATTTTCACGGTATTTAGGCATTTTATTAAGTTGCCATGTCCTTATTTTGTATTAAAATGATTCATAATGAAAAGAGAAACTTTATAATTCCACATAGATTTAGAATTATAAAGTTTCTCTTTTCATTATGTTAAGTCGATTCCATGAAGTCACGCCCGAGACAACGAATTAAAATGATTCGCTCAAATATATGCTATTGTTTAACTATCACGTTATGATTAATATAAGCTGGGAGTTTGTCAGTAGTGACCACCTCTGTGGTCAATAGATAAGCCAATGGCGTCTGTCGTAGAAGGTAAAATAAAAATCGATTGATCCAGTCGAATGATATCTACCATTATATTCTCACTTTCAGGGATCTCTTTTTAACATCTTAAATAGTAAATCTTTCCAAATTCTCATTTTCAGTTTTAAATGACGGGAAGTAAATGAACGAGTATTTCTATAGGCGAAAGTTTTGTCCCTTTGTCATATTGTGCTCCATATAGTTATGATTTACCCCGATAATTATCAAAACTTAGATAAAGTGATTCACACTCAATGGTTAGCGCATACTTATCATTTCTTGGTAGCTGTTCGTACGCTCTACTCTGAGGACAAATGACTAGGCTAATGAAATTTCATGCATTACAGATGATGTAAACTTCCTTACCCTAAGGGTTTGTTTATGAGAATTATTATAACCAACACTTGGCATTTACATTTCTAACGTTTTGGAATTTACATTCAGGGAAAAATATCTAGTATCATCTGGTAGATAATTAATAAAAATAAAACTTTTTTGAAATAAATCGCATTTTAATATGGTTTGGATCATATCAAGTGTAAAATCAGGTGAAGTTGGATATACGTAAAGAATTGACTCTCGAATTTATTTATATATACCACAGTTAGACATGGTACCTTTTCCATTTATCATTTTAGCATATTAAGTTGGCGTAATTTCACGTGTTATAAAAGCACGAGGAACAATAAGGTGGTAGCTGCTTAAAATTGTACGGGTTGCGATCAGTATTTTACGAGAAAGATCATTGTCTCTCTTTTTGTATAGTTTTCATCTGAGGGTCTGTATTTAATTTTGTATCATCGAACGAAAAAAATAATCGTTATCACACACAAAACTTCGGAGTGCTTGGAGAATAAATATTAAAGTAAATGGGGGGGATAACATTACTCTTGCCTTTTTGAAGTCGTATGTGAATACTAGTTTTGCCTCACACCTCTCCTCTTGATGTACGTGTACATCTTTGTCATTATTTTTTCAATAAATGGTGACATTATCAATGCGTTAAGGTAATTACGGGTTTATTAAAAAAATACGACGTTGAGAAATTCCTTGAGAGGGGAGGAAAGGTTCTATTCCTCGTGGAAATGTCTCATAGAAGCGATGATAAAGGGGGCCTTATTGAATTTGTGGAATAGTGCCATTCGTATTTTTCCTTTGGTGAGCCATGAGTCGTGGGGGTACTGTGAGTAGTAGCACGTCATCATCGCATTGAGGATACAAATACGGTCTCCAAGGCGCCGTAACACGGATCCTCTTTGGATCGTTGGAGTGAGGCAATTTCCACCGGAGCCTTCCGTAGCAGCTCTCAGCGGAAGCTGCGTCCATCCTCCCACGTTCTCAAGACCACGCTAACAGAGCCCTACCACGCCCACGAGCGTGACTGTATTGGCAGAAGATGATTCCGCTTTCCGTTATTTTGATACCTTGTTGGTGGAGAAATGGCCAATGACGGCAGAATTCTCTTACAAATGAAGCAATTTCTTTCGCGATACTGGAGGGTTCCTTCGCTATATAATGGTCTAAATAAATATTTGATAAGGCATTGTGGGTTTTTACCTCGAATAATGGGGAAGTATTTGTTTCCTGTACATTTCCCAATTCTTCCAGATACGAAGAAATAGATCCACTTTCCTAACCGTCTCCCTCCCTAGCTTCTTTTCTTGGCTTTTCTCTTGTTTTTCCTCACTTCCACTTTACTGAGTTGTGTAAAAGGAAGACGTTTTCTGTTTTAATTACCCTAATAATGTTGGTGAAGTATTGATACCTGGGTAGTGTGGATCATTATCTTACCTGTGGTACCTACGAATAAGTTTATTTAAATTATTAAGCTGTCTAATGTCAAGATCTTTAGAATTTATCTTTTGCCCTCCTCTCTGTACCTTATGAAAGTCATCATCCTTCTATTCTTGGCTTTAAGATAGTGGCGTCTCTCTCCCACGCGCTCCACTATAACAGAATAAAGTGTTTCCATTAATGTTTTCATCCGTTGACTTGTGAAGTTTAGAAAGCCCACCCAGACCCAGGGAAGATTTTCTTGTATTTTTTTCCCGAAGTCAATGTGCACGGTTTAAAATGATTAATTGTATTTTATTATTATCTTTCTCTATCCGCTCTTATTTTTCTTTAAAAGCTTACAAAATTATTTAAAAAAATACTAGTGAACGACGTCCAAATATTTTGCAAGTATATTGCTACAAACTTGCAAGAATAATAGAGTAGTGTAAAATGTGGCAAAGCTTCGAAAAGAAGTAGTACGATTAGTGGATGTTATATGGGCTTGACACTCGAAATTGGTTTCGTCCCTCCTGTGAAAATGAGTTTAAACTTGACCGATCATTTCAGATACATATTGTATCAATTGAAGTTTTGCTAAAAATATTATTTTTTAATTCACTTCTTCACCTTCACAACTCACGCTGTGGCCACAAATATATAGCGGGATGTTACTGCCGAAATAAGTATGTCAATGATACAGGAATCTAAGATCATTTGACATAAATTTTTCACGAAATTTTTGAAATCAATGTTAGCTGAGACGAGTGTAGACTTTTGGTGTAGAATTCATGTAAAGTGTCTTCGGTCGAAAAATTCGAATTTTCTCTAAAAGAGGTACCCCAATACAGTATCTCCTCGCGTAGTGAGTTTTCGGTGTAGAAGATTTTTTCTCCCTGAAACAGGGATATATGGCTAATTTTTTATTATGAATTATTCCAGTACATCTGATGACATAAAATTGTATAGTTTACGTTCAAGAAAGCAAAAGAATTTGAAAAAATACGAAACTTTAAGTGACTTGTAAATTTTATAAGAACAGAAAAATATCGACAGCTTCCCTTTTCCCCTTTTCTTACCGACATTTTTACCTACTCTAAGGAATGTAAATTTGATACCGCTAAATCACTCGTAGACAACTGTTGTTATTGAAAATAGTTTAATGGAAAACATATTTTGTGGTTATGTATGAATCAACTTAAAAACTTCCAGGGAGGCATTGCTGGAGTATTTTTATTTTTTAGCCTGGTATGCTTAGGAACCTTAGATTTGTAACCAAAATTATTAGAATTGTCACAAAATTAACAAAATGAAGTAAAATTTGCCATTATCAATAGGAACTGATTCAAGGATTGCCTTGGCAGTGTTTTCCAGTAATTCTTTCTATGCCGAAATAACTTTTATATTATACACTGATTAAAACCTTCTCCTTTCCGTTACTGTGATGTTACTTTCAACGTTTATCCCCTAACCATATTTCTAGAAATACTGATGTAGTTTGCGACAATGACTGTAACATTCCAGTGAATACCCTCACGATATGGCGCCATCGAAACGGATAATTTGTCTTCATATCCTTTCTTTCACCTTAATTTTTGCTCAGATCCATAAGCCAATGTCTTTTCCATTCTATTCATTTATTTATCACTCTCACTTTCACTTCACTTCATTTGTATTCGATAACCCTCATTTCCCGACTATGACCATGACGTGCTATTCCGGAGGTTGTAATAGAGCTCTAAATCGGTCCAATCAAATACTCACGCAACGAGCTACCGCCCTCTCGACGTATATATTCTTGGCTCCCCCTCTTCCCCAAACCTATTGTCTCGGACCTTAGTAACGTGATCTAATAATTATGAGTGGCGCCATTTCCCAACGCCTCCTCTGAATGGATGGACGGGCAAAGTGGGACGATAGGAGGAGACAAGAGAGTTCCGTTTATTTTTTCCTCCCTCTTGCGTATGATGACTTTTCCAGCGTGACCCTATAACTTTTACGGCGGCGGGATACTCGCAGTGAACGGAAAACGAGACATGATATGATTTTTGTGGGCAAACGAGTCCGAGGGTGTTGGGATACAACTGTTTTGCAACGTGCGCAGTACTTTCCCAATTTGGTAGAGTATTATTTTCTCACGAGTGTCCTCCAAATTCTTTATGGTTTTATGCCATTTTGAATTAAACCTTTGCGAGCAAAAAATACCCACAAAGGACATTGACACTCAACTCTTACGTACGTCCGTCATGGTGCGTCGTTTGCAGCGATGGCGATGAGGATATATAGGGGAGCGAAATTACGTCCAGTAAGTAATGACAAAACATCATGGATGAAAAAAAAGCGAGACAATGAGAAAAACTACTTAGCGGTTCTTGTTATTTATTTACCACCCGTGGCATTAGTAATAAGGGGCAAATATAGTTGTTGGGATCATATCATAATTTCAATAAACATTAGTGGTGAGTTTCCATAGAATTTATTGCTTAGTAAGCGTCTCAATGCGCTAGTACAGGCACAATTGCGCATGCAAAAGTAAAATGTTTCCCTTAAAATTCCGTTATACAGGGTTCGTCCGGAAAAAAAGTGTCTTGATAAATAAGTCTTTTTTGACAAAAGGGGAGTCGTCCACTACGAATTTGTACCTGAACGACAAACTGTAAATGCTGCATTTTACGTCCAAGTGCTCGACAGGCTTCGAAAACGAGTCGCCCGCGTCCGGCCAGCAATCAAAAACATCTGGCGGCTGCATCACGACAATGCGCCGTCTCACACCGTGCTTGTCGTGTCGGACTTCTTGGCCAAGCACGGCGTGGCAACGCTGCCGTACCCTCCCTACAGCCCGGACTTGGCACCACCGGATTTCTTTCTATTCCCGAAGATAAAGAGGAGTTTGAAAGGAACGCGATACGGGACTTTGGACGCCGTCAAAGAGGCCGTGACGACGTGTCTTCGAGAGATTCCCGATGATGCCTTCGCGGGAGCTTTCCAGGAATGGGAACGCCGCTGGAACAAGTGTATCGACTCACAAGGGTCCTATTTTGAGGAATATTAGCTTAAGATATGTAAAAGTGTAATACATTTTTTTCCTGAGCTCAGTACACTTATTTTTTTGGACGACCCCTGCATATGTACCTTGGGTAAACTGGGATTTACTCTGTACGTATGGAACTCATAACCCAAGTTTACCCTCTCTATGCACATAACTGTATGGAGGAAATTGTATTTTATTGCTTTAGATGATGCATGTGCATTAAAAACGGTTGTAACACAACCACAAATAACTTTTATTTTCATAGTTATCCGTGATATAATCCTGAATATTTTCAGCTTTATTAAAGACATTAATCTATTGATTAAAGACAAGTATTGTTTCTTGAAAGGAATTTGCCAACAGTTGAAATAAAATTGGCAGAGAAGATTTTGAAATTGCCATATGAAATGTTCGATGCCTCTGTAAACTTTTTCTCTGACTTGGTAAAGGAAAACCCTATGAATCTGGTTAGATGACTTAAAATAGGCAATTTTCAAGAAACTGTAATAGTAACTTTAACGGAGTCACCCGCCATGTGTGCATTACAATGCAACCCTTTCAGAGAGTAAAAATCATTCGCCTTGACCGGGATTCGAACCCGGATCCCTCGATATCCGGCCGTCTCGGTAGCTTAAGTGGTTAAAGCACTCGGCCGGATATCGAGGGATCTGGGTTCGAATCCCGGTCAAGGCGAATGATTTTTACTCTCTGAAAGGGTTGCATTAAAATAGGCAATATAAATTGTATTAGTGTATAAATGATTGTCCTTGAATTGGGGATTTTTCTAAATTAAGACCACCAGAAACTAATGATGCTACAACTGCAATACGGATTGGTTGCAAAAATACAACTCAAGTAGTCATTTGTGGCATTTGCAGCAAAAACAGACGGTCAAGCATCACATTTTTTATTTAAATACGGGTAAATGTTGGTAAATAAGTTATAACTAAAGAAGAAAACTTACTACAGTACAGGAGGTCTCACCTAGAGACCATTAAAGAATGTAAGTGGAGTGAATATCCACTGTAGGCTATAAAAATATTCATGTCCTGATGATTGAAGTAATGATATAGGTAAATGATTCAGGTTTTCAAGGACAAAGTGTTTTCTTTGTTAGTTTGCAATCAGTCTTTCCACTTTAAAGTTATTTAGGAATTACACCAACTACTATACTTCACCATAAGGAAATAAATAGCTTAAAAATATTATGTCATACTGGAGTTGAACGTGCTAAGTATAAATTGAAAAACTATAATCGAACAGTTGAGTTAAATGCTAATTTGAATGATCGGGTTGTTTTAGTATTTGTCTTTGTAATCACAAATATAATTTTTTTCAAAATAAATGAATTGTTAATATGATTGAAATTTTAAAAATCTTATTGTTTTTGCAATTCAGGTCGTGTAGAGGATTCGAATTCCCACGACATTTCCAATGGTATAATTTTATATATTTTACTAGGGCAAAATGATAGCTTTACGGCGACCATGAAGTAAAGGATTTTGAAAACAATGCTAGTAAAATTAAAACTCTCACTTCTCCGTTCTCTCTCTATGTCTCTCTCTCATGTACATGTTAGGGGAACTTGAGAGAGGAGAAAATACGTTTTCATTTTATATTGACAGGTTTAAATTATGCCTAGTAAAATTTATTCCTTTATATATCCTTTTAGTGAGGTTGACTCATGATAAATTAGTTTTGTATGCACAGAAGAGTATCCACAAAATTAAATTACCATTCAATTCGGCCCAGAATTTAATCTAAGTGGATTTTTTTACTGTCCTAAATATCTCTTCTTTCTATTTCCTCTTCTCCCCAGATATTTCAGTATTATCGCTCTAGATTTAAAACTACATTAGCTAGATGGGACTGAGAAAGCATGTTCTTAAAAAAGAGCAACCTAGTCATCTGTGTAAAAAATTATATTTAAAAATACATTTCACAAAAATCTTTGAGTTGAAATACTATTTTATGCTCCTTCAATGAAGGACCGAATTATATACTTAATTATTCTGGCATATTTGATTCTAGTTGATCCCTTTTCTTCTGTTCCTATCGTTTTCTCATTTTTGCCGCCCTTCGCGGTTGTGACATAGTCCACATCCTTATTTTTTCTCTACCTTACCTTCCTCTACCTTCCATCAGTGAAACAATATCTTAGTAGTGCTTGGTAAAGCCATGTCTTTTTCTGCTTTTTTATTTTATTCAACAAACATATTTGTATTCTAGTTTTCGATAAGGCTTATTTATTCATTCTGTCGCTTCTCTTTATTCTCAATTTCCTTCCACAAACACATTTAAAAAAATTGAAGGAACTTTTCTTCTTTACGGTCCGCATCGCGTGGATTATAAAAATATATATTTTTTATATTTATTTATAGGTTCCCTCCACCTTCCTCCGTCAGTTTCAAAAACCCCAACCCCCTCATCCCTTACCCTTTCCTTCTGATACTTCACCCCCTGCCACACACCTTTCTGGTGGCTCGCAGGGTATTGATGTAGATGTGTAGATGTATCGCTGCTCTATGCAAAAATCAAAAATCCTATTAAAACATTTCTTGTCTCTTTCCCTCGATTCCTCTGGAACTGTCATGTTTCACTTGAATATCCTTCTTCTTTAAAGTAAACTGACTTATAATTGGTACCAAATAATTTTCATCTGCTCTTGTTTCTATCCTTTTAAACATATAATTTCTCTAACCTCATTTACCTATATCTATAATATATGAGCCAGTGGCAAAGTGATTTAGGTCCAAGAAACGCCTTTTACCATAAGGTAAACCATTCAGAAAAAATGAATTCAGTCCTGTCTCTCTAAATGCAATATACCTCGTATACCATTGCCTTGTAGAAGATGAACTTCAGCTTAGCACCTTGACCTCATATATCAATGTGATATATATACGTAGCAAACGCAGATTATTTGCTGACGACACGGAGGTATACAGGGAAATAAGGGGCCCACCAGATTATGAGCTACTCTTTAGGGACTTAGGCACAATATCGGATTGTTGCAAGGTATGGGGATTACTAATGTATATATAATCCAATGCGCAGTTTTGAGATTTTGGAACAACGGAAGTGGCGAACAGGACATCAATTATAAAATAGTGTTTACTGTTAACTACGGCCGATCAAGTTAAATAATTGGGGGTAGTTCTAACACAATGCATTTCATGGGAAGCAAACATCGGGGCAATATTCGGATCCGCTTAAAAAAAAACTCGGCTTCATTAAACAGGTGGTGGGGAAATGTAATTAGGGAGTAACCGAGATTCGTCAAAATTTGTGACAATAAGATAACAAATGAGACAAACCTTTTAGGGGACTCGGAAACTTTAAAGTTTAACAACTAAAACTAGTTAGTTTAACTAAAAACTAGTTTAACAAAGACCAAAGAAATTATTATGATCCCACACGACTTAGGTAGATCAGATAAGATGAGGGAGACGGATTTCAGTAGAGATAGATACAAATACGCATCATTTCCCCGAACAATCACAAATCATAAAAGTAAGAAATTAAAGTCACTTTTGAAATATTAAAAATTTACAAGTTGAAACAAAAATAAACATTGCAAATACATCAGGTATATTTGTAGGTGCATATTTATGTTATTTAATAATATATGTTTGAATGTGAGTAAGTTATAAAGGTTTTTGCATGAGTATACGTACACTATTTTCTGTGGGTAGATTGGCATCAATTTGTGGCTTTTGCATGCAGATATATTCTTAATTACGGCTGATGACCTACGACCCACCGCCCCACGCCCTTGCGGCGGTTTCCGTGTAAAAAGTAGATGTCAATATATTTATAACTATCTATATAGCTATATATATTGCAAAGCACCTAATCAATAAATTCTTATAGGGACAGTGCAAAACCGGAGCAACTCCCGCAAAAGTTCAATGTAAAAAGTGCTAGCAATTGAAAAATATTTTTATCCTTCACCTTAAAGTAATCTATTATGCGATTTTTGCTGAGGCAGAACCAATTAACCATTCCGTAGAGGCTTAGTCAGTGGAGGGGAATAGTGGATTGATTTTAGGTCTACCCATTTACTTGCGTACCACGCCGTAGGCCTGTCGTAATAGCATTCCTAATTTCACGCAACCTCATATATTACTCAACCCGGTCCCCAATCACCCACCTACGGCGCCATAATTTTCCTCTCTCAGGGTGAACTTCCCTCCCCTTTTTTTTCCTCAAACTGAAAAAAATAATTTCCTGCCTTTAATCCAAAAGTCTCGTGCACGAAGCCTTTGGAGTCTCGCGGGATTGCTGGTAACGAAGGCATTGAAGAAGATATTATCTACCTCAGAACGGGTCCTCCAGCCCCTCCGCACCACCCCTATCGTTTGGAAATAACCGCTCTCCCTCCCCCTTCTACGCTTCGGAGGAATTGAACCCGCGTTTCCCCGAGAATCCTCGTAATTATATTTGCCAGCCTCCGACCTTCGATTCGGTCTGCTCGCTCCAACTTCTGTTCTACTCCCCACTCCCACAATCGTTGTGGCCCCTGATTAGGATATATCCTGGTTGGGACGTAATCTGTACCTCAGCGGAGTCACACCCCTTTCTCCTCCTCAATTGTGAAGAAAGAGCGGATATATTATCCTTTAATTTTCGGTGGAATGGAATTGTTCCCCTCCTTCCGGAAGTCTTATCTCTTACCCTCTATCCCAACCTCCATACGGTAGGTAGGGTGCCATCGGACCAATCCTTTTCAACCCTTCTCCGTCTTCGCAAAGTTTTTCTTTTTGGTCGCGATTCCTTGTTCACCGATGATAGAACTAGAAAAAATTGGTGGAATCCATTTCCGAAGGTATCCTGGCGTCAAAACACTCTTTTTGTAAAATTTTATGACAAGGGTTTTCAGAGAAGGAGATGAGGCTAGCCAGTGAAAATTTTAATGACCTTGTGCGACGGATCCAACTCTAAATTTTGCCTATGAGACCATTTCTTAGATTAAATCTCCTAGCAATTTTCTAAGGGCATAATGCTTTAGTAGTAAAGCAACTTTCATACGTATTAAGAGTAAATATATAATATTTTTAGATTCAAGCTCCAGTGGGATTATTTTTGGTTTATCAGTATTTAGATCATGACTAAAATACTTACACGTATTCTGCAATTTCATCAATTATTGACTTCTCCATATCTCTGTGTTTATTCTCGTGCTGTTAACAACTGGGATGCAGTTAACATGCTAATATATTAAGGGCTTTATCTACAAATATTCTTCCCTAACTCTGTCCATAAGGTGGGTATAAACTGTCTTTCCAAACTTACCCATCCCGTGTTCCCTTTTCATCTGTTCATAACGTTTTCTCATCGCAGTTTTGACAACGTACAGATCCTTATTTTTTCTGTATTACCTTTCTACCTTCCATCAGTAAACCAGTACCTTATCAGCGGTTGTTCAAGCCATGTCTCTTTCCTCTTTTGTTATACTCTTCAACAAATATATTTCTATTCCATTTTTAGGTAAGACTTCTTTATTCATTCTGTAGCTCCTCTTTTTTTTAACTATTTCCCTCCACAACCACATTAAAAAAAAATTAAGGTACTTTTCTTCTTTACGGCTCGTATTTCTGCTCTATTCGAAAATGAAAATCTTAATAAAATATTTCTTTTCTCTTTCTCTCGATTGTAGAGGTACTGTCATGTTTCGTTTGAATATTTTACTTCCTTAAAGTAAACTGACTTATAATAGGTACCTAAAAATTTCATCTGCTCTTATTTCTTTCCTTAAATATATCTTTCGTTCTTTAAATATTACATATAATTTCTCTTTATTTCCTTACCCATTCTCGTGAGGATTTTGTATTAATTTTTATTATCCAAGGTAAATCGACATTATTATAGTTTTCATAAAAAATGGAAATACATGTTTGCCAATAACTATTTCTTAATTCAAAGAGTGCGTCCTCATTACCTTTCCTTGACTGCACTTATTAGGTTATTATTGGCGAAACATTATCGACGGAAGAAATATCTTTAAAAATATGGAAATTCTCCTCCTATACAGGTTGTATAAATATGTCATCATAAAAGGAAACTATTTTAATGGCAAATGTAAAATACCTGCTTTGCATAAAAATAAATCATCATTAAGGGTCAATATATCGTACAAATCAAGGAAGAAGAAAATTGGAGGTTCCTGTTCCTCTAATTTCTAATGAAAGACCTATTGGTACAACAATATTAAATTCATTAAATGCTGCGCAAACGAGATTAAAGACTGGCTATTACACAGAAGGGACTAGGGCTGGAGAGAGAACTTGACACAGCATATATGTAGATTTATAATTGCAACATTTTAAGCTATCTTTTTTACTTACGTGGCTGTCTGACCTGCTGTCAAACCAGAAATGAATGGCTTAGCAGGAGCAGATTGTGCAATTCATTTATAAAGTTCATTAAATACTACTACTCTATATTATGAATATGATGCTCCTATGGTTTATGAAGACTGCTGTCTGTAATTATATTTTGTATTGAAACGTCCCTGTTGTTTATCATATACATGTATGATGAATTTTACACTACTTTGTATACGATAAAGATTGTATATAAATGTATTTTGTATTAGTATTGTTACGTAATAATTCAATACGAACTGAACTCCTTTAAATCTTTCAATCCGTTAATTTAATCAGTAACTGCATGATACCTTGAAACCCTGAAGCGTTACTTTAGGCCACGATTATGCGGGCTGTAGGTACAAAATGAGCTTTCTCTTCCTTATGTTCTATCTAATCCTCGCCCATTTTTCAGAGTTTTTTATCGCAAATAATGACAGGCATAGTTTTTATAAAATTTTCAAAGCTCCGACACCATGTATTTCATTAGGATCATAAAGGATTTATCAACATTAAATGGCATTAGCGGTGCATAACTTGTCTTTTGCTTTGCGAATCAACATCAAATCTTTGAAATTTCAGTGCGCTGTAATTCACAACACGTGATACAACGGATAACATAGACTCTCCTCCTACGATTGATGGTAAGAAACAGCATAACAGAAGATGCATATATTTAAAGCGTATGTCTAAAATGAGAGAACCAGTTGCAGCAACCCCAAAAGCCCATAGTGCCATACAGTGTGATAAAATTTAAATATGAAATATTAAAACATATATTAATTCTACCAATGCGACTGATGGACATTATATGAGGCCTCGTATAGACCTATGAAGAGGTTGGTTCTGGAGCAGGGCCTTAGGGTCTATCTCGAAGGCGATTCATACGATTCGTCTAAGGGAAAAATTATCGATACACTGGAACAGTCAATCAAAAATAATTTTTGGAGAATAGTCGTGTTTTTTAGAACAATGAGACAAGTTGGCGTGTTATAAGGATTGTTGATGAGAACGTGATACGTTTTCCGATGCAGAAGGCAAAGCAGAGTTTGGTGGACCATTCCATGTGAGAAATTGCATTGGTAAAAGAGCAAGAAAGAATAGGATAAAATGGGAGAGAGAATTGATGAAGTGAAAGGCATAAGGAAAGGAATGAAGGAAAGAAATAAGTGGAAAGATATGCACTAAACCCGATCGGTGAGACCGTGTAGATTTGGGAAAGTCTACTTTGATTAAAGCTCGGTGGTTTACAGCTTGTCTAATTGTTTAACTTCGACGTTCAATGACTGGCAGACTTTTGAGGAGAATTTTTAAGGTAATTTTTTTGCCAGACACGATGAGATATCGTTTTTTAGGTGTAGATATGACAGATATTATACTTAAGAATTATCATAGGTGATGCAGCTAGATAATATCTGTGGGTATATTTTTTGGTAAATATTGCGAGTGCTAGGAATTTCCACTTTTTTCTCTAGATGAGTCTGCAAAGAGTGATGCAAATTAGAAAGTATTTTATCGAGGGAGTCGATATTGCTAAATTTTGTGAGAAAAATTGTGTGTGGAGGAAAAAAGTGTGACTAGGGAAGAGATCCTTTAATACAAAATAGTTATGTCCAGAGGTGTTTAACACTAGATTAGTAAGGGATATTCCAACGTGTAGTGATGTTATCAGTGAAGATGAGATAGTGGAACTGTAGGAGACATAGGGGGTGAGGAGGAAGTATGATTGTATTTTAGAAATTCATACTGTGCTGATGGAGTAGAATAATTTTTTTCATGTATCAGCAAGTTCGATGTGCACGCGGTAATAGGAACGGCATTCTTATTTCAAAAAACCGACTTGGAGATTGGCATTTGAAACATAGTAAATATATCGAGCCAAAACTTACTTTACAAAACTTCAGGGGGAAAAGAACGTGCATCGTGTAGGCAAAACAAATAATCAATTGGAGCCCTGGGTTAAAGTAAAAATCAATCCCTTCTCTCTTATTTGATTACTATTAAAAGTTTCCCGTTGTTTAAAGATAACTCGGTAGAAGATTTAAAAAAATACCTGGGCAAATATCTCCTTGGCATGTTTAATATTGGAATATTATAATGCTTTCAACTTTGAATATGATACATTTGTATTGCTAAGAAACCCTCTTTATTCTCATAGCATAAAATTGTAATCATTACGTACCCCATCTATTGTCCATGTTTCCTACCAAATGTAAACCGTAGTACGAAAACACATTCTGAACCTTGGATACTTGTAAAAGTAAGGTTTATGTAAAGATGAAATGCACTATTTCTTTATATTATCATTGCATTAAACATTCGCAAAATTTTCCTCATTATCGCCGTGAAGGTTGCTCGGTAATATACGTGAGTAAAATTAAATTGAAAAATATATACTTTTCTAAAGTATGCTCTCTCATTATTATTTCATGATAGGCAGTGGTCTTCAGGGTTACGGTAGGTTTTTGATAGGTTTTGGTGGACATAACTATTTCCCTCCACAAGCCAGGGTCTTATTTGAGAGTACTCATATCTATATTCAAGGAATTAATCTCTTTAGGAATTTCAGTGTATATATTTGTAGATAGCCATGATGCGTACTTTATCCATAAGCTGCACAATGGTAGACCAAATCAACCATAATAGACCATAAACCATATAGAGGTCTAACTTTATTTTACCACAGGCAATGATACGGAGTTAACTTCTTAAACAATGTGAAATTTAGATGAGATTCTCCTTGTGAACTTATCACCTTTAATTTAGACCAGAAGCACTTATTTCATCAATACCGATGTTTCCCGCGGTTTAATTAATTCAGGTAGGTATTCCCAAATAATATCCGGTTCCCTTCAGCCGTATCTAATTTCATCTCCAGTATTCCAACTAAAGGTTCGATTGACTTCAGCTAAAGTAATCAGCGTTGAGGTAAAAGTGGGTCTGATTGGAATTGCATAAAAGGCGGAAATTTGGAGCAAACTAAGAATTGATGTAGGAATGATATTGGTCGTAGAAGAACTAGGAAATACGAAAACCACAGTTTCAACAAAAAAAACTTAAATTAAGTTTTCAACTGTAATTGTATTTTTAAATAAAAGTAATCGAATTGCCAGTTGCATAGTAACTACCTCACGAAATTCAAAGACTTCATCAGCGGGAATAATATTGAAGTACTTCGTCAGACCCAACTCCCAAGTTTCAACAAGAAATTAAGAAAGTTATAAAATCCAGTGGTACGTTATTTAAAGGTTGTGAAATATTCAAACTAGTTCAAATGAATCCCTCAGCACCTTGGTTTTTCGGTCTTTAAGAAGTTAACGAAAATGGGATTCCGATCAGATCTGTAGTATCAAATGAGTCAGTTTACAGTCACATTCTAGCGAAGAGACTTTATCCCTCCCACTTACAACTGCTAGATCTATCACTCTTTCAGGTCTTGTGCTCCCCACAGGGGTTATCTCTATCTCAAGCAAACCCCCATTAACAACCAACGAATTACACCAAAAGCTGCCATTTCCACCCATTGAAACTTCAACCTTACCTCTCCAACCTCCCTTTCCCACCATTTCTGACCATACTCAGTTTGTATACTATATATGCCTTCTTCCCCCGCTCACAAGGTATGTATACAAAGTTGGCTTCTGTGAGAATAACCTGATGATGACGTTCAACATCGAAACCTGGGTCATATGCTAAATAAAGTGTGAGAAATTACAAAGTCAATAATTTATTTTAAATATATTATTTAAATTCCCTAAAGTTACGCTGTAGATAACAAATTTGTAACAAGGTTTAATATACTTATCTATACTATTAATTTTGGAAAAAAATCCTGAAAAAGTTTAATCAGGAAAAGCTGAAAATATTCAAAATATCGCCTCTAAAACTTTTTGAACATCCTCATAAATGGAAATGTAGGCCGCCTATTATTTCTGCCTGACGCAGTGAGCAAAATACATCGATAAAAGTTTGAAATATATCACCAAAAGCCATAAAACCGTCTGTCTGGAGTGAAGTAATCTGTAGTTGCAATAAAACGATGACTCTCATTCAAAATTTTGCATTGCGCAAAAACTAATAGGCAAATAAGTATCATTCGTATATAATTTCTCGAAGAATATGATGCAGGCCACAGATTGAGCATTAGAGACATATTTAAAATTTTAGTCACATATATAAATATATTTATACATATACACATAAATAATGTGTATGCCTTTTTTGTATATATATAATGAATCCAAGTTTATACATATTTTTTCTTATCGCTGCAGAACATTCGCTTTTGAATGTATATACATGTAATACAATACAGCTATCACATTCTGATAGTATATATTTGCATAATATGGTAAAGGTTTTTTCACATTTTCCAAAATGGCATTCTTAAAGTGAAGTTTGGAAACGCTAAAGTTCCTCGTAATCCTCGATGCTGGGTTTGTTTTGATATGGTCTAACTTATTTTTTCCTATTTAACGTCTACTATTGTTCGTTTGATGCAGGTACCTCACTCTGGGTACTTCTTCTTCCCCTCCTTTCACTGTTCCTTCCAAACTTGTCTTTCTTCAACTATTCTCCATGAAATATTGCTTGATGGATGTTCATCTCTCGTTTGTAACGTTTTGCATCGTCATTCTACGTCGAAGTTGTATGTTAGTAATCAATTCTATTAATTATTCTAAAACAAAATATTGTATCAACATCAGTGTCTCAATCCTAAGATTTGGTTACTGAAAGCCTCCATTCTTCTCTATATATTTTTCATTGTCTATAGACCTTCAAGGTTTCTCTAGTTTTTTCTTCTTAATTTGTTCACTGTATTTGTCTATTCGTCTTCCATTATGCTTCCCTTAAATTTTTTTTGCTGTTACGTTCCCATCCGTTGTGCCTCAATGTGTTATCAATCCATCTAGTTCTTCTTTGCGGCGTTGTTCTCCATATGGTCCTATCTCCTTTTTCGCTTTTATGTACTTTCCTAGCTTTCTCGGTCCATTAAATCTTCAATATTCTCCTACTGCACCATGTTTAAAAAACTTCATCTCTGGCCCACTTTTCTATTAGTAAATGTCTCTGAATTGTATCCCTTCAGTACAAACGTTTTGAAGAACTGCTTCCTTATTTAAAACTTAAGCCCTTTTAAAATAATATAAACCGCTTCTTTACGAACGCCTTCTTAGCTTGAGCTATTCTTCGCTTGATGTCGGCCGAACTTCTTCCATCTCAAGTTATACTACTGCCAATGAAGTTAAAGGATTCCCCTTTCTCTAGTTTCGCTCATCGAGTTTGGACGAATCGACGGACGGACGAATCTTCTCCAAATAAATGGGTTTTAGTTTTCTTCTTGTTGATGCTCACATCACCTTCCCAATATACTTTAACCGTAGCATTCAGGATTTCTTACAGGTCATGTCAAGTTTCTAAAACTACTGTGTCAGTAGTTTCAGAAACCGTGCGTGAGGTCATTTAAAATCCTTAAATAAAAAATAAAACAAGTTGTTAAAGATTCTTTATTTGATTTATTTATGTACTCTGCAAGCCACCGCTAGGGTGCGTGGCTGGTGGTACATACATAGCAACTTCGTAAGGGTCCCATATACTAACAGCATATTATAAGTGAGGCCTAACCATCGAAGGATAACATGTCTCTTTGACCTTGTCATCACATTTATCCAGTGCTCTTCGAATAAATCCTAATTTTTTGTTAACCCTCCACATATTCCCCGTATGTGTTTCACCCAGGAGAGGTCGTTAACGCCTGGGCATTTAATTGAGTGTACACATTCCATTTCGGTGTTCACGATTCCATAGGCTTTTGGGAGGGAATTGTTCTTTGTCCAAAAATGTATGAATACGCCCTCTTTCAAATTTAATTCTAATTGCTAGGTGTCGCACCAGCGTCGTATAATATTAGGGTTATCTGATAAAGCTACTGTGTCCTCAGGATCAGATATCTTTTTAGATCAGGATATCATAATAATGTATCTCATTCATTTTGTCGTAACAGATTTGTGGCGTGAAATGACTGGCGTGGCTTGGCTTGTTCATGATTTTCTAACATCGGCGTTCCGTGTTATCTTTTCTAAATTTACTTAGAATAAACTTATTGGTTGCTGAGTGACAATAAAGTAATTGCTTACCATTTACCGTTATTACAAGTAATCACTGTAACACCTTAAGCCATTATAGTTCCCATCTTTCAACAATCAAATTTTTCTTTTTCGAGTATGTTCGTTGCTAACAAATTGAGAATATTGTGTACTCTAGTTGGTAACGTTACCAGTGGATGCATGCGCCACTAGCGCAGGTATGTTTGTCTGTCTCCTGTTTTAAAACTATATGTGCCCCAAATCAGCAGATGAAACAATGAAATCTCCACCGATTATAATCTCAAGATTGTTGCTTTGGGATTAGAAACTTTTGATTCGCTGGTTTAGTTCTAGAACTGAATCATCTTTGTCATCCAGTGACATGTAAAATGCGCATTAATAGACTCTTTTGTATTTAGGACTTTTATTTGAACACCAAACGTTTTTCAAACCATTATTTGGAATTACTTCGTCCCTGCATACACAAGATTTTTTAAGTGCAGATAAGATATCATCCATGATTTTATTTACTCTGTCATTTCTGTAAACGGACAATGGTTTTGGGAAATTTTATCGTCGACGGTATCAGTGGATAACCAGCTTTCTTTTCCACGATTTATAAGTGTGCCTGTGATTTAAATTTGGTGATGATATTCTGCTACTTTTTTTTTTAACTTTGGAAAGGAACTACTAATACATACAATATTTCTTTGACATTTCGTTTGCTTGAATATTTAACGGGGATTATTTTCTGAATTATAGAATCCCTTATAACATTTTCCGTCCGATGCTCTCTGGTTCTCATTAGGTTAACTAATCTCTTCTATCCATTGAACGCTACATTTGATAAGTTCCCGTAAAGTGTACTGAACCTTTTACGGAAGATTTAGGAGTCAACTATGTCGCTTGTAGGGAGTAAATTGGTGATGGGACTTAATGGTCAGTATTTTTCTATATAATGTCATTCCATATATTTGCATGGAACTGTGAATGCACTTGTTAGGAGACTAAAAGTGGGAAATATCTCGTCACTTCACTCGGTGCCTCCATCGAAATTTAACTCCGACTCATATACTCACCCTCCTGCATTCTCTGCCCTCTCCTCCGATACACCCCCACTCATTCCAATCAAATCCCTCCTAACCGTTTCAGCTTACACGTATGTTTCTTCTCCCTCGGGATTACAAACCCCCTCATACCAACCTTACGCATAAATGGGAAGTGTTGTAAAAGCATACCGGAAAAGGTCAAAGAAAGTATAATTACCGATGAGTGATATGTTACGGAAAAACACATAATTATGAAGCAAGAAGAGATAAATAATCAACTGTGGCTAGAAACTAATGGAACGTGAGAAGTTTGGTACCAAGCGCTGTGCGACGATATGGAGACTTTGCAGAAAAGAGGATGAAATCGACTCGCGCTATCGAACGCGAAACCAGTTGTCGGAAAGAAAAAAGGTAACATTCTGTGATTCAAAGATTCGCTAGGAAAATTATTTATTGAAATTCATGCAATAAAAATGGTGGGGATTTTCATGAAATAGCTACGTAATAAATATATTAGGGGAGCGAGTAAACCATGGAAAGAGAATGTGATATTATTGAGGAAAGCAATTACAATTAAGTATAATTCGTTGTCTCGGGCGTGACTTCATGGAATCGACTTAACATAATAAAAAGAGAAACTTTATAATTCCACATAGATTTATTAGACGGACGACCTAGGTTTCGACGTGGCACGCCACGGAAGTAGCCAAGAAAACCTGGCTTAAACGGGAACTGCATGAGTGGTATTATTCGTGCCACGTCGAAACCTAGGTCGTCCGTCTAATAAATCTATGTGGAATTATAAAGTTTCTCTTTTCACAATTAAGTATGCTTAAATGTAAGGTAATTCATAGAAATGGAGGTAGCAATTTGAACAATGTTCTTAGTCAGATCAGTGGTAGATCCAATCAAAAAAAAAAGAAAAGACATTATGAGAACGTTAGAACAACACGCTTAATTTAGCAAGCAGATTAGGGAGTACTTCGTATTATAAGTAACAGAATGAAGAGGAGAACCAAGGATTATTTACGAGATGATCAGTTCAGGAAGGGGAGAAGTACGTGTTGATGCCAAAGCATTGATGAGGTCACTGGTGAAAATACATAAATAATACAACCAGAAGGTATTTGCTTACTTTTTGGGTTTCAAAGTGATATTCAACAGATGGAAGTGGGCAGAATGAATGAATGCATTCTTGAAGATAGTAAAAGATTAGAAAGATTGGAAACTTATCCAAAACCTCTAAATGTCTCATGTCAAACTGGTTAGTGTGGCGAATGAAGAGAAGGAATGAGTAAATCTAGGCTGGGAGTAAGGCAGAACAGTCCATTACAACCATTGATCTTCGACGTATACGTGGAGGAAATGGCGAAAGAAGATTGAGAAAATCTGGAGGTATGATTGCAAGGAGATGTGGATTTCATTAAATCAGTTAAGTTTGTTGATGATGAAACTTCATTTAGCCCTTACAAACATGGTTTGCAATCCCTGCCTTGCGAATTTGAAAATCAGTGTGAGAGTTATAAGTTTTAATGTTCACTAAACAAAGGTGGTGAGGTTTTAGAGTAATTGGGAGACTTAATCGAATGTAAAAATTTGAGTTCATAAACTAGAAGAGGTCGAAACACTTACCTAGCATATGTTTCGGGTGAAGGTGTAAAAGGTCCAAGGGATATTACTTTGATATGGTTTTGTAGAGCGCGGAAACTTGGAATTTTAGGAAAGGCGATAAACTTAAATTGAAGGATTTTGATATGTGGATGTAAAGGAAAATGGGAAAGTAAAATGGATGGAAAGGTGAAGAAATGAATAAGGCATGTCAAAGAAGGATAAAGGTCTTTTGGAAATGATTTGAAAGAGGCAGGATATGTACACATACATGGACAGCGTTATGATTAATGATGGCATGTTGAAAGTTGTGCTAGAGTGGAGAATGTTGGTTGAGTGAGTACGGTCAGGAAAAGAATATATTTTTAGGTCAAACTGATTTGTAACAGACAATTTGCGGAATTAAAACAGGGTCTATTTTAATGCAATTACTGAATTGCCTTGTAGGACGAGGCGTAGACATAGAAAAAGAGAGAATAGAATTGAGAAGTGGTTAGTCTGTGTCTATCCTAAACCTACCTTAAACGGGAAGTTAATTTTAAAAATATCGTTATTCTGAATATTTTAATTTTTCTTTCTTATTATTTATATTAGACTCTTACTTCTTATGGCGATATTGCAATAAATTCTGCATTTGGTCGATAAATGAATAATTATTATGGTTTCACTTCTTAAAGCTTACCATTACCATACAAGACGGGCATTAGACACTTCAAATCTCTATGAAAAATATTCTCCATTTGTAATATTTACTTAACATCTTCCTCAGAAATGTCATGTAAATTAATCACCATACACACAAACACACACAGCTCATTCTTCAGCAATTAAAACTATGGTAACTCCAACAAAGTTCATGCATCCTGGTTTTAAATGTTGCAATAATTATTTTCCTTATCCCGACTCATTTTTATGCTCATTTTTGACTTAAGGAGAAAAAAAGTGCATTCATGTCACCAATCCAGTATTTATTTATTATCTAAACAGTCTCCTCCTCCGATTTTAGTGGGGTTAGAAACTCATTTAATCTGCGGTAAGTAGTATTAATTTTCTCCACAATTTTCAGATGGTTTAGTATGAATGAAAACAACGCCGTCATTTTTGAGTCTTCTGTGACCTCAATTTGAATTGATGCGTTCGCGTTACATCTATGTGAAAACCTCATCTGATCTAATCCGCGGAGGATCGAAGTAAATTCAGATAAAATGAAATTCTCGAGGGTTGATTCGAATGCGTTATCCGTATTGCCATCCTCTGGAGCTCTTCCTCCCCTTATTTTTTTTTATTTTTCTTCTTCCGCTCTTCTCGGGAAGGAATTGACTTTCCCGGAGTGCAACTCGTCCTGCGCGCGGAATAAGTGCAGCGGCTCCTTCGCCGTGAATTGATGACCTTCGAAACTAAAAACCCGAGGAGCGCGGAAAGAGTGGGTGAACGGGGAAGGGGGGGGAAGGGAAACTGTCGAGAAGTACGTAGTCACTCCCCTTGCACTACCTCTTCCCCCACCCCGGAACGGTGAATCTCAATTCCGGGCACGTGTATTATTATTATGAGAATGTTTCATTTTCCGAGAGGAATGATAAAAAAATGGAGGATGAATAAAAAAAGGTGACAGAGACGGGAGACCTTCCTCTACTTCTGGTCCCTTCGGTGTTCTCCTATGCCTTTCCGCGAAAAAAAAAGAACTTCTTAATCCGCGATTTAGGATTCCGGTCGCACAGTGGCTATTTAAACAATGGCCATCCCTCCTCTGACTGTGCCAACTACCTCACTTCCCCATCTCATCTTCCGCGTTACCCTAGAAACTCTCCCTACACCCACTTGAATTCCCCCCCCCCCTGCACTCCCACGTCTCCCCACGAAATCCTCCTCATCCTGCCCTTCTTCGACTTGGAGTCGTAAATCCAAGTCTCACGTGAATCCCGTTCGGTCCATTCAATCCACGTCCGTCCAATGCTGTTCCACCGCCGTTACTCCACTGTTCTTCCTGCTGCTAGGTTTCCTTCGCTAGCCGCTCACCCCCAAAACCCCTAACTTCCACCCCCTGCCTTAGTGATATTACTTTATCGGAAAACTTTCTCGTGGAGTCTCTATCCACCGCCACGCTTTTTGAAATACACACGAAGGAAGTGATGCTTATGCTTGAACTCATTCCTCCGTCGATAATAAATCGCTTCCGTAACACTGTTTCCGTGCTCGGAATGAGCTCGCTCTTCAATAGAGCATATTCTTTCCAAAAATAGAGCAACAAAAAACTTTATCTGAGGGGTTTCGATTTGAAGTATTTCCTGATATCGAATAGATTTTATTCCCGCGCTCCTATTGGAGACCTCCGCGACGTAGCATGCAACTGTAACGTAGCATTTGAAAAGGTTTCCTGAGTCAAAGGGAGAATTCAGGCAATGGAAGAATTCTAGCCGGATTGGCATATAAGTGTCATGACTGGCTTTCTGTTTTACGGACCATGTGCGAGAGTTTTTATGATTCTTAAGTAACTCATATTAGGTCTTCCATTAGTAAATTACCAATAATATTTCTCCTTTTTGCAGAAGCATTCACGGAGGACTAGCATGTCTAAATCCTACTCGCTTGGCCTTTTATTCGCTTGAAAAGGATGAATGCCAAACCGTTTGTTTTTGGCTGTTAAATATTGATTGCTACAACTCCCTTGTAATGGTAAAGTTTCTTTTTGAAGTGACGTGTTAGTTTCATGCATCATTTGGTTTCGAATAGATGCATCCTTTCTGAATACAGGGTCGCACCCAAAAGTGGTAAAACTGATTTTCTCTGGCGCGAACGGAGCGATGGAGGGGGGTCTGCCTGGCAGGGTAAGGTGGAGGGGTTCTTAGCAACAGACCGACACCAACCTCAGTCGCCTGCGGGCTGTCGTTGAGTGACTCCCCGTTTTTAGTGAAGCAACGTTTTTGTCCGCGTCGCAAAACAAAATGAATCTGAATTTAGAGCAACTCTATTCCGTGAAGTTTTGTGCGAAACTCGGGAAGACAGCAACTGAGACCCTCGATATGATCAAGCAGGCTTATGGGGACACTGCCTTAAGCCGTTCCACAGTGGCACAAGTTGTTTAAAGAGGGTAGGGAGCTCGTTGAAGACGACCATCGCTCCGGACGGCCGTCGACGGCAAGAACCGACACGAATGTGGACAGAGTGAGGACACAGCTGAACACAGACCGACGCTTAACCAGTGGAGAAATTGCAGACCAGTTGGGTCTGTCTGCATCCAACGTCCAACGCATTATTTCACAGGATTTGGCCATGCGCAAGGTGTGCGCCAAGATGATGCCGAAAATTCATGCCATGGCGCGCTCGTCGTCAGACAGCTCCTGGCCAAATACGACGTTGCCACGTTGCCGCACACGCCCTAATCTCCCGATCTGGCACTACCGGACTTCTTCTTCTTCTCCGTGATGAAAAGACAGCTCAAGGGACGACGTTTTGACTCGATGAAGGCCGTTCAATAGGCTGCGACGAGGGTCATCAACGGCAGCTCCAAAGAAAATTTTCAGCGGGCGTACGGGGAATGGGAGCAACGTTAGACTAAGTGTGTAGCAGCTCAAGGAGCATACTTTGAAGATTATTAAGTCGATGTAAGTATATCGTCAATAAAATTCTTGTAAAAAAATCAGTCCTGTCACTTTTGGGTGCTACCCTGTATATCACGAAGGTCAGACCTTGGAACCACACTTCCGTGCTGCCATTTTAGAATGAACATACTTGTATTCGCCATGTCTGAGAAAATGATGTTAGAAAAAAATTTTTTTTTCAAAATTTTATTTATAAAAGTATTACACGGTTTCCATGTTTTCACATCGTAATCAGTGGCACAAAGTGTTGTGTTCAATCCAGTGTTGTCTGAAATATATAATCTTGAATTGAGAGGAAGGGGGGAAAGATAGAACAGAGGCATTAAAAAGTGTCGATGGATTTAACAGTGTAATTTTTATCAAAAGTATTTTTAAAGAATTTTTCATGGTTAAAAATTTTATTCTGCTCCAAGGTGTGGAAAATTACAGGGCTTTTATATCATCAGGAGTCAATTTAACAAGATAACAGCGCCTACAGTTGGTCCTTTAACTGAGGTAGTTCAACTATATAAATTCTACCATGGAATGACTAAAATTTCTCCAAAGACATGCTGGCGTAACGATTATATAAAATAAAACATCTGGTTGAACATCAGTGTTTGAATTGCCACTGCCTTATCGCTGGCAGCCTAAATCATTTTTTGAAATTGTTACTAATGTAAAAAATAAGAATGATATATTTGAAAAGAAAAAAAAATAAAAAAATGAGAAATAAAGATAAAATATATGATTAACGTCTACAAACGTAGGAAAAACGCTTTGATATATCTCTTCGTGAGAAGGAAATAAAACCAGCTTCGCAGCGATCTGCAAGAAAGTTATTGGTTTCTTAATTTCCGAGGTAATTATTGTGGCACCCAATTATATTGCTATATTAGACGATTGAGATATATGGTTAGAGAAAAGACTCCATCAGAAACAGCTTCAAGCACTCGTTTTCCCTCGCAAGATGCGCAATCATGATAAAATCGATCCAAAATTATATTGGCTTAAAAGAAGAAAAATATTTTAGGAAAATGTGAATTTCGCATATCACAAAAAGTCATGTTTGTGTGTATGGAGAGTTTTTGTATGCATGGTTCGTCCAAAATAAAATTAAGAATGAATTTTCTCCACCGAAGTGGACGGTTTGAGTGGGGCGATTTGTGGCGGGATAGGTGGTGGGAGGTCTTGGAAAAGCAACATGACCCGCGTCAGTTATTTGTGGACCGTTACAGTATGCTAATAATTCCAAAATCGGATCCATGTTTGAAAATCGCGTCACAAATTCACAATGCCACGTTCCATGGAACAACAATACGCAATAAAACTTTGTGCTAAGTTAAAAAAAAATCGGGTTCGGGATATGCAGCAATGTCCCGAAAAATGGTTTTCCGTTGGCAAATGATGTCACTGGAGGATAGAGAGGAGGGTGACGATGAGGAATACCTTGGACATCCATCAACAACTCAGTTTGATGAAAATGTGCAAAAAGCGAGACATATGCCCAATTCAAATTGACCACCAAGTGTCAGGATGCAATAAGAATGATATTGCAGAAGAATGCAATATTTAGAAAACCACTTGCAGTGCATTGCATTCTTGCAGAAGATTTAGCCATGAGAAAGGTGTGCCAAGATGGTCTCCAAGGTACTGTCAGAAGACTGTTAATGTGACAATCTGGCCTTGGACCTCTCGGACCGCGGTGAAAGTGATCCGATTTTTTTAGAATAGGTGGTTTCTGGTGACGAGGCATGGGTCTTTGAGTACGGCCCAAGTATCACCCCTTTGAATACCATTTTGGACCACTGATTATGTCAGAGGTCATGACGAAGTGCCTGAACGAGGGCCCTGTTGATTACTTACAGGAAGAATACAACTGGCGGAGGCACTGACATTGGTATGCCGCTACACAAGGGTGCTCTTAGGAAGAATTTAAACAATTATTTTGCTAAGCTAAAACTTGGATCTGAAATAATTTTTCCCCAGATTTGTTCTACCTATTTTTGGGATGGCCCTTGTATGAGCTAATGTATATGTGTATGCATGTTTGAACTAATAATTAAGATTGCACGGCATTACCACCAGCCACATGCCCTGGCGGCGGCTTGCGGAGCATTGCGTATATGTAGTTATTTTACATAACTCTTTAATCTTGCTTAAACTTAAGCCATACAAATACAACAGCTTCCTGGCCTGCTTCTAAAAGAGTCATACAAGTAATTATTGGTTGCTTATAGATATTATTCGGAAATTTCAAATTGTCTTAAGTTACGATGTTTCCTTCGATAGTGGCGTGACCGAATTAGCGTTCAATTTCTTCTCACGTTGGCCTCGCCTACCATTGTGATTGGCGCTAGGGTTATCTCTTATATGTGCATGCCATCGTTAAACTAGTTCTTCTTAAGAAAAATAAGTTGTATTTATGTGTAATATTCACAACTTCAGGGTTACTGCATGCAGGTAATGAAACAATAATGTGACTCTTTTAGTTCCTTTATAACGGTTCTTCACTAAAAAAGCAGCTTTTCCTTACGTCCTGTTAAATGTCGTATTCGTGTTCTTTTGCGAAATGTCTCAGACACTGGATAGATATTCAATATGATGTTCCAGCAAAGCGAAGTTACGTTTTTTCTTTACTTTTTTTCAAATATGTCCAACTTACCGTTTGATAAACTGTTGTTAACAGGGGTTCCAAATTCTTCTTCAAAAACTTCACTTTTGACGAGTTGTATTAGACGATATTGAGACTCGCGTAAGGTTATTTTCCTTGGTTAACTCACACTCATTTCTACTCCTAAAACACTCAACATGTAAGAATATAAGGATTTATTTTTCCAGGAGGTCGTCTGTGCACATTTATGCAAAACTCATGGGACGCCACCCCTTTGGATCAGGAAAAAGGATTTCTTACATCAAGATAGTCCCATGACTATTTTCATCAATGATGAGCTCTCATTAGCACGATGCTAACCTATTACATTGACTATTTCTCCTATAAAATGCATTATTTAATGAACGAAGAGGAAGCTATTCCGAGAACGGAATGTAGTAATACTTACAATTCTACGGGATGATGGATGTTCGTAAGAACATCCTTCTTTATTTGGAGTATGTTTTGAAAAGGATTATATTCTACTTCCCTAGTCTGCTTTCTAGTGTCCTTTTCTATTAGCAATATTGTATCACATCATATTTAATACGTTCCTTCTTGTTTTTATAATTTTCTTTGTTGAGTATAATAGCTGTCTCTTTGTAGTAAACGTTTCCATTAAGTTTCCAGAGGAAGAGCTCCAGTTTGAGTTGTGCATCTTCTGATGTAGGTTAATAATTCCACTTCTTCTAATTACTATCTGCTAAAAGTCAAATCTGTCTGCATCTTCTCTCATTTGCATGCTGCGATTTTAGAACACCTTAATGTTTCTTTTTAATAAATTAAACTGCCAAAGAGAAACTTTTAAAGTCAACATG
The DNA here is from genome assembly GCA_037158775.1 of Hetaerina titia. Classification (NCBI taxonomy): domain Eukaryota; kingdom Metazoa; phylum Arthropoda; class Insecta; order Odonata; family Calopterygidae; genus Hetaerina; species Hetaerina titia. The sequence goes on along the minus strand of CM073778.1, from coordinate 57,532,285 downwards.
TATCGTAATATTAATTAATTTCTAGAGATTTTGCTTTTTTTGAGATGAACACTCTTCTGCTTCACTAATACAATTTGCTCAGGAAATGCAACAAAATAAATATTGTGTTTAAGGAATATTTTTTCTTGTAGATATAACAACAAACAATCTTTAGAACTTAGCGCATTTATTTTTTTTACCGGTAAGCCATTGTCTATCCGCATTTACTGAATAGTTATAAAGTCTTCTGGAATATTTAGTGCGTGCACAATTTTCTCTTCAGTTAATTAGTGTTTTATCAGATTCATATTGGCCACTGCGCTAATAATGCGTATGTGTAGCTATTGAGATTTGTGTAACATTTCTACTGGTTAGACAAATAAAATGTCCGCATTTCGAACAAAATATTGTCTCTCTCGGTAAGATCTCTGCTTTAATTTTAGTCCTTCACTTTTGTCCTTAGTGAGTACATTAATTTTTTCTATCACAATATCTCTCGCACTCTGCTAGTATTTTCCTAAATCATCGCTGGCGACGGAGCGCGCCAAATAATTCTTTCTCGAGAGTGCTGTGAAATCCCTGAGACTTGCACGGCTCACGCACTTCCGGAAAAAATGTGTACAGGTATCAACCAAACCAAGCAGGCTCTCCCATCATGTCTCTTGTGTCAGAGTGTAATCCAGGCGGCGTTGGGAAACCACCTGTTCCTTCACCTCTTCTCAGCTATTCTCTCACACACCTCTTCATCCACCAATGTGACTGCGGTCTCCTCTCTTTGGTCTTCAGCCCCATTCTCGTCTGGTCAATCTCCTTTAATCACGTCACTTGCTTCTTTTCCCATTTGCTCTGCATAGACCCGGGGTCGAGTAGTAGGAACTCCACGTTCAATCGTTTGAGTTCTCCTGGGGACACTTTACGAAAGTGGAATGCGTGAATCAATTACTAATTATGATAATGATGTAATGTAACATATTTGACAGTGAATGAAACACCATCTTTCTGTCGTTCACGCCGGGCTTTCCACTTCAAAATTAAATTTACCAAATGATTTTATTCCAACTTGGACAACTATTGAGCGTAACATTTTAGAATTGAATTTAGCTAGAGTGAAATTAAGGTAATTTAGAGGAAAACCTGTTTTGGGATCACCATTACAGGTGAGGTAAATTTTTGAAGGATATTCATGATTACACATTGCGTCTAATATTTGTATTTATACATTTAAACTTATTTTAGTGTTCATAAATGGGCAAAATATCAAGAAAATGCAAAATAACTTTTTTAAACAGCCAATTAGCGACATATATTGTTTTTGAGTAATTAATGAAGCTTTTAGTCAACAGAATAAGAAAAGGCATTAATCACGAAGCATTTTTAATAGGCTTATGAAGTTTTACTTGGAAATGTGTAAACATTTATTTGAAAAGTCTAACGTCATAAATTCAGTTAGGAAGGATTAGAAAAACCTTGGTGCTGGGTACACATAGGGTAACTTAACTGGATATAGCACTCGGCCGGCCATTGAGGGATCAGGGTTCCAAACTCGGTCAAGGAAGTGATTTTACTTGACAAACCTAGCGGATAATTCCGTTAAAAGTTACTATTGCGGCATCTCCCGCAATTTCTTTGAATTTGCGACAACCTATTTCAATCTTAACTTACTCAAATATTCATTCGGTTTTTTTTCTGTTCACTTGACGTAAATAAAATATTTATAGAATCATGTAAAAAAATGTTGCCTAATTATAACATCAAGAGCATTTAATAATGGAAAATACATCTACCGTGTTCTACCTGCGTTCCACACGTTCTAAGAAGAGCTTTTTCTGAACAGTTTGGTAAGACTTACTATTTGAAACATGGGCAATTGCAAAACAAGTAATTCTTCGTTTTTTTTAGAGTCGCACCCTGAATAATAGTCAGAACTAACAATGAAGGACAATAAAATAAACAACGATAAATAATATAAAAATTGCAAGTTGTGAAACTTTATGAAATCAGACCATTTCTGACTTTAAATTGTTTAAAAGCAGCTAAAAGCTTGGTCAAATATAAATTCATAAAATTAAATTGTTCAGTTATAAAGCATTTTGGACATAACCCTCATTTCCCAAAAAAAAACAATTTATAAATTATATTTTGTTCGATATTTCTCAAAAAAATAAAATACAATTTGTTTTTAATTTCTCAAATTATTCTTTCAAACTCAATACTTTTTCGATGAATATGACATTTGCAATTGCAAATTAAGATTTTTACCATGTTAGATGCACGAAAAAAGGCTGCTTCATCCGCGAGCGATGTTAATTTTCCATTACATATCTCTGAATATCACATTTCCATAAAAAATAGTATTGGCACAAGAACTGATCTCTGAGGGGCCCCAGAAGTAAATGAGATATTTTATTGTAATAATCCTGAATTTTCACGCACTGAATTCTTCTGGTAAAGTTTCACCGGAGCCAATTATTTCCAAAACTTCTAAGGCTCCTTTTATGACATACTATAGTATTACACAGGCCTACAAAAAATTTTTTTTTGGTGCCGGGAATCTTTGTGATGATTTCAACTGTATTTGTAGAGCTGAATCTAAATATAAAATCCGTTTTTATTTAACAGCTCTACTTTTTTAGATATGGCACATCTTAAGATTAGTTGTTTTAATATTTGATATATTCCGGAAAATAATTTTCAAAGTTAAATAAATCTATAAGTATACTAATTTATAACCACTCTGCGGTGTTCCTTTTATTTTCAATAAACTGTCAATAAGTTTTATGTATATTTCTATATTGTAGGCCAATGAGATAATTATTAATACAATATTCCCATGTCATCATGTAGAAGATTTTTTTACGTAAGTAACAACATATCTATATCTTGAAAACTATAGCTGATAGGAAAAAACTAGTGTCATAATTGGATTCAGCACCCCAATTGTTCTTTAAATCAACATTAAAAGCTCCGGCACCAAAACCACTATTGGCCTGTGTTATTAATATAATATTCCCATATCATCATGTAGAAGATTGTTTTACGTAAGTAACAACATATCGATACCAAAAAGAAAGAAAGATTTGTACTTTTCTACAGATTTATATCTGTGGAAATCTTTTATATCTGTGGAAATTTATATCTGTTTATATCCACAGAAATCTGTGGAAAAGTACAAATCTTTCTTTCTTTTTGGTATGGATATTAAATACTTCCACGAAGTGAAGCCTGAAACAATAGAAATAACATATCTATATCTTGAAAACTATAGCTGATAGGAAAAAACTAGTGTCATAATTGGATTCAGCACCCCAATTGTTCTTTAAATCAGCATTAAAAGCTCCGGCATCAAAACCTCTGTTGGCCTGTGTTATTAATATAATATTCCCATATCATCATGTAGAAGATTTTTTTACGTAAGTAACAACATATCTATATCTTGAAAAATATAGCTATAGGAAAAAACTAGTGTCATAATTGGATTCAGCATCCCAATTGTTCTTTAAATCAGCATTAAAAGCTCCGGCACCAAAACCACTGTTGGCCTGTGTTATCCATACAATCAAATCTTCGGATTTATCGAATCATCGATACACAACCCTGCGGGGATTAATATTATTATTAATGACTCCATGCGTGCCAGCACATAAACTTAGAAGATTATCTTCAGTTCATTTTTCTTCTATAAACCCGAATGAGATTGCTAAATATTTTTTTATATTTTTTATATTTATGTATATATATATATAGAAATATAATATATATAATTCAATAATTCGAGCTTAACTATATTTTCTCTAAAACTTAGGAGAAAATAGCTACGACCGAAATAGGTCTGTAAAGAAAACTTCCATACGATCACCTTTTCCTAATACTAGTGCAAATTTTAGCTGCTGTGGAAACTCACCAGTGAGCATACTTAAATGTACGATCCATGAAGATGGTTTTAACGATTCTCTGAACAACTAGCATTAGTCAGAGCTAGTGAAACGAGTATTCCCGCGTAGTAATAGATAACCCTTTATGAGTAAACACGTATCGCGTCAGTGCTCGGGGAAGAGATCTGTGGTGCGGACGGCTTTCTGTTGTTGTTTCCGTGGAGTGATTTGTAAAGATAGAAAAAGTTGACATTCGAGTAATGAGTTAATGCTTCGTGAAGAAAGGTATCGAAGAAAAGGAATTTATACCGACAATAAGAACATTCTAGGGGACTCCACTAATATTCAACTGTTGTGAAGTGAACAAACGAGTTTAAGTTTGGTTGGGACAGCTTAGATGATGACCCTAGTAGTGGCCGGCCAAAATTTGCAAGTATCCCAGAACTTATCATAAAGGTGCATAAAATGGTCTCGGAGAATCGCCGAATGAAAGTCCAAGATATCTGTGAAGTTGAGAAAACATTTTAAAATATACTCGTGTACCAAAAAAGGAAAAAATAGATTAAGTTATTGCTTTAACAGTTCTTATAATCATTTTATTTGTTCCTATTACAATATTATGCTTCCTTTCTCTTTTGATGCATCTACCTTCTTCATAAGCTGTGGAAAAAAACGAACTTTTACAATTACTGCAGTATATTCAGACTGAAAACCGTTGTATATATTATGTTTTATTTAAACTGCTACCAACAGTGGATTCACACTTCAGTTTAAGCGCAACTAGAGCATCTGAGGAATAGGCGTATGGTAAGACCAATTTTGGAGTACTCATCACATGTATGGAACCCGTATGAAGAAGAATATATTACAAAACTGGAGAAGATCCAAAGAAAGGCTGCCAGATATGTACTGGGGAAACATAGGAAGATGGAGAGTGACAAATATTAAAAACTGTTAAAAACGCTTGACTGGGAACATTTAAAAGTAGACAAAAAATAAACAGACTGTGGAATTTTCCGCACATATGAAGGTAAAGAAAGCTTGGGAAGAATTAAGGAAAGAAGCGGTTAAACCAAATTTTTTAGGGATAAATGATAAAAAATTCAAGGTAAAATGCCGGGCACAGAGAACAAATGAAAGTACTTATCATATCTTAATAAAACAATTACAATTTAGCTGACAAACTATTCGAACCCTTTCCTAACGGGGTAAATACTTTTGCGAAAAGATGCAAACAATTTATGTAATACGAGAATGTGTTGGGTAAAATTGTATGTCACAGCTCGTTTTGATTTTTCTTGATGATTTGAGAAATTGATGTTAATGAGATATGGATGTTTTTTTGTGTTGAAGATTGGTGTTTGGAAGTTTTCTTTAAGTGTATTGCTTTTTTCCTGACTGATTTTATTTATTATATCTTTTGTGATATTGATTGCATATGAGATGTCATCATTTTTTCAAGGAAAGTTTGATTGTAATTCCTGGGACTTGTGTACCACCTGATATTGTCTATCTGTACATGCGCGTTTTATATCATACATCAATCTTTAATTTAAATTTTATTCTCTCGAACTATTCTGAACACTTTATATTTCATTAAAAACACTTTGATTTAATTTGGTGGCTCTGAAAAAAAACACGCACCAACGAAAATGCCAGTTCAAAACTGTTAATCGAAATTAACAGTTAATTAAAGAAAATCCGTTGATAAGTGTAACAAAAACAATGTTATTTTTTTTAGAAAATGTGTACCAGGTTAGTCCCAAATGTAGTAGGGCTTAGTCGTTGGAAAAACATAATTGCCAGCATTAATACATTCACACAAATGTCTTCGAAGTAGCACCCTTGTGCGTGCCCACACCGCTGCCAGTCGATTTTTCACATCTCTTACGAATTCTGGAAGGCGACGCCCGGAATGCTGCTAAGCTCCTACGTCACGGCCTGTTGTAACGTATCCAACAAACCGTGGTGACGTCCTTTCAGCACGGATTTGAAGCGAGGGAAGAGGAAGATGTCTGGTGGGGCTTTGTCTGAAAAATTTGAATCCTCACTCATATGGTCGAGAAGCTCTTTGCAGATTCGCTTGAAAGTTTCCTTTTGTTCAGCCGAGAGTACTCACGGCACTAACTTCGCACAAACTTTTCTCATGCCTGTTTTCGGTCATAAATCGATGAAAATCACTTTTAGAGATGCCAAGTAAATCAGAAACTATGCGAATACTTAATTTAAGATCCCTACCCAACAAAACCTTCACTCTTTGAAGATTTTCGTCAATTTTTGAAATCGAAGGGCGTCATGAACGTTCGGCGTCTTCAACATCTTTCCTGCCCTCCCGAAATAACTTGTGCCACTCGAAATGTCCGATCTACCCATAGTTTTAACCATGAGCTGCCTTGAGCATGTCATGAGTCTCTCTCCAGGTTTTGCCCAGTTCACGTAAAATTTGATGGCGTAGTTCCAATAACCGATTTATGACGAAGCGTAACGAGGTCACGTTATAAATGTTTCGCAAAGGAACGAACCTCACTCCCCAAAGGCTGCTGCCACCGGCTAGCAGCCTTTCCTGAGACTCCCGTCCCTTGAACCCAGGCAGAGTAACTGCCACTCGTACGCCCGTTTACCTAGGGAAAAATAATGCATACATGGTTCGTCCGGAAGGTAAGTGTACTGATTTTTTCCCGTCGCTCCAGGCGCGCCCAGCACCGCTCTGACGGGCTGCGATTGGAGGGGGGTATGTTGGCAAGCGACGCTGAAAAAGGCAGTCGGCTCTGAGCTGTGGTGTGGTGAGGAGCTCTGTTAACGCGAACCTCCACGCTCGACCCACGTCACGGAACGCGATGCCGAAGTTTTTGGAGCAGCGTTATTCCATCAAATTTGCGGTAAAGCTTGGGAAATCGTCTACCGAAACTGTCGGTATGATTAACCAGGCTTACGGGGAGTCAGCCATGTCCAGAAACATGATCTTTCGGTGGCACAAGATGTTCGTGGAGGGCAGAGAAGAGGTCGACGACGAACCACGGCCTGGACGCCCATCAACGACACTCACCGACGAAAATGTGCGAAAAGTTCGCGATGTACTGAACTCTGATCGTCGTCTTAGTGTTCGGATGATAGCAGAGCAGTGTAATGTGCCAAAAACAATAGTGCACGACATTATTAGGGACCGAAAACGTCTGGCGGCTGCATCACGACAATGCGCCGTCTCACACCGCGCTTGTCGTGTCGGACTTCTTGGCCAAGCACGGCGTGGCAACGCTGCCGCACCCGCCCTACAGCCCGGACTTGACACCACCGGACTTCTTTCTGTTCCCGAAGATAAAGAGGAGTTTGAAAGGAACGCGATACGGGACTGGACGCCGTCAAAGAGGCCGTGACGACGTGTCTTCGAGAGGTTCCCGATGATGTCTTCGCGGGTGCGTTCCAGGAATGAGAACGCCGCTGGAACAAGTGTATCGACTCACAAGGGTCGTATTTTGAGGAATATTGGCTTAAGATACGTAAAAGTGTAATAATTTCTTTTCCTGAGCTCAGTACACTTATTTTATGGACGAACCATGTACTACTTTGGGTCAGACCTTGTAATGATGAATAGCACGGGAATTTGTGATGCTATTGCAGAGGTGAGAACACCATTAGATAAAACATCGAAAATAAGTAGGTTTACTTTGTGTGTTTATTGATTTTAGATGATTTTTGACCGGGTAGAGTAGGTAATGTAATGCAGATAGAATTTAGTTTAATTGCGAGATAGTGGAGTTGACTGGCGGAATAGGCGACTTATTCGAAATTTGTATATTATTCAGACAGTACAGATAAATATAAAAGTAGGAGAATCGGGATTGGAATTGATTGAAAGGGGAGTGAGACAGGGTTGCCCGTTATTTCCGGTACTTTTCATAATAGCGGGTGAGAAAATGATAGCGGTGGCTGATGAAGGGTTCCAGCTGGGAGTAAAGAAGGGCTGTGAGATGATTATATCATTTAAATTTTGTGTAAATAGTTGATGAATAGTGTATCGCCCGGCCTAGTGCTTGCAGGCACCATTAAAGACTTTTCAAGATTATCGCCAGATGTTTATGATGAGAATTACAGAAAAAAATTATGAAATTCACGAGGAGTAGGAACGCTAAGATAAATTCATTGTGAAGGAATAACCTGCGGCATATACTCGTAGATCAGTCAATGAATTTGGCAGTCTTTTAAAGGAAAAGGGGCATAGATAGGAAAGGATAAAAAATTAGGTAAAAAATTGTGCCAGAAAAAGAGGAATTTGAAAAAAGAAGAGAATTAGATTAGAAAGATTAGAAAAGAAGAAGCGAAATTTTCAAAATCGTGAATCCATGTTTCAAACAAAATAATTATCTTAGTCTTTTGGTTTCCATTCCCTAGTTGGAATGTGAAGTTATTGATATTTGCACTTAAACTGCTCTTTCGATAATTTATCTCAAAAATAGGATTAAAGTTATCATGTTTAAATGTACAAGGTTCTTAAACACGATTCCATTGAAAATGCAAGTACTATATAATAATATATAACTAATATATGCAAAGTTTTAAGAAAAATGAACTTGTACAATTAAAGCCAACTGCATGATAAAATGACCAAATGAAAAAGTACAAAAGAATGACACTTAAAAAATGAGCTTTATATGGATAAATAATAAGGTTAATAAATGCTTATAGTTTATGGATATCACGCTTATATTTAAGTGTTATTACGGAAACGTTATCTTTATTACTCATTAAAAATATACGTATGGCGTATCCAGAGGTACTTGTAGCCATTTTCCTTTTTCATATCGCTTTCGGCCGCAAAGAACCTTCTGGCGGGACTCCTGCTTTTGGTAGTTTATACCGGAGTGTCAGTTTCCAAGCCCTTGTCGAGGAGAAGGGTTTCTCTTTACTTGCCTCTGACTATTTTTGTCTTCGCTAGTGGTTCTTCGCATGGATTGGCTTATGGCACCACGCGGCTCTTTCTTTCCTTTCAAATGCAGTGGCACGAGCCCACCGTGTCATTTTTCATTTCAATGCTGAGGGAAGTTTCTACGCTTTTAATGACCTCAGGGTGCCCTCGTTTTGGCCTTGCAGAATTGCACGAATTTCAAGGCCATTTTAGTGAATATTTTGCTGGTAGTCATTAACCTAGTTTTCTAATAACGCTCGTTTTCAACGCTCTGTTAAGTTCACAGTTGTCCAGGTATCACTTGATCGCTATTGCACTACGAGCGCCATTCTGAGCACGATTCTATCGTAAACTATTTCTTGCTATCGTCGCTATCCGTACGCATAAACTCAATTACACTTTTACGTTATTTGGAGAATAGAACCCAGGATAAGTCATTTGTATCCTTTGGCTTGCTAGTTGGATTTCAGTATTGGTAGGTAGATAATGAGTGAATGCTCGATTTTATCTAATTAGTTAAATAATGAAATGTTATTCTTGTAACCATAGGTTACATAAAAATAATTCTAAGGATTATATTCATTTTTCGTGGGTAGGAGAGCGGCAACTTAAGGTTTTGGGAAGTCATGACGTCATCATCAGGAAATCAGCTATTCACATCAGAGCACCCATCATTTTGGAATCCATGCCTTCAATCCGTTTGATTGGCACTCAATTCGTAACTATGTCCCAAGGTAAATTCAATTTTCTCTAAGGGGATTTACTGGTTGATATTCACTCCTCTATTGCTAGATCTTGCGAGTTATCTGGACCCCCTTATAATAAAAGGAAAGGATATTCTTATCATGAAGGATCATTTTTTTCTTTCATTGCATACTTTACAATCAAACATTTCCTGTCGTCCTTCATAAATATCAGAAAGCCTCTTTACTTTCTCTTTTCCGGAAATTATGTTAATTTTGAGTTAATTCTTTCCGTTGTTGTATTAACACGTTTCTTCTGCTTATTGAATTTCAAGAATTCGTAAATCTTATAAAAATATGGCCATATTGTAATTTATATCTGAATTATTATAATTACATGTAATGGGATGCTAAGAAGTGCGGTTTTTTAGTGGATAAAACACATGAACTACTCACTCATGATGTGATTTTTCTGATATCTGATCTTCTTGAAAACTGCCTCTGTTACCCAGGTTAATTTCACAAGTCCATAAAGGTTAATCATTACTTCTTTACTTGAGCTCAAACCTCACCTATCAAATCAGCCTTTATACTAGCTTCTGTTGTATTGGGTGGTTTCTTTATGACCACTTGTATCGCTTCACTTCCTTATTTAAAATTCCATCATCGATGAAACTGGACTCAACCAAAATCTTTCGGAAAGAAGCTCTTAATCTGTTGACCTATCAAATACTGAACCGTGAACCCAAAACTTTTGGAATTCATAAAGTTCCACGTACTTGTATGTAGTATTTTGTGAGTTCATGTTTAGCTTTTACACCTCTAATTCAGAAAATATAATATAGCACAATTTAGAAGTTAATCAATGTACCTCCAGCTTATTAATACCTCCCAATTATATGTATAATATTTGAGTACCATGTATACCAGTCAATCAACTTCACTGAAGTATGCGCGACTACTTAATTAACCTACTCTACGATTACTATAGGTGGGAAGATTTATCAGTTTTTTGAGCTGCTACAAGTTGATTTTTGCACCTAATAAGGACATAACATGGAGGGAGGTCACCCTGAGCCTGGCTTAAATTATTCACCCTGGCGCCATCTGTTGGATTCACTCGTGAAACCGCCTTGAAAACATATTTCACCACTCATAAATCGCGGTTTTGGCAAGTAGTGTAGGGTTTCAGATCGAGCCAGGAAACCTTTTTAATGGATTCAATGGCATCGGCTGTAATCTTTGGAAGTTGTTCAACAATTTAATGGAGCGTAATTTCCCGAAAATTATTGTCGACTTAAAATATCGCCGCCTGAAACTTTTGCGTGACCACGTGTGATCCTAGCCGTACATCAGGGTTTTTCCCGAACGATCCCTTGTGGTTTTAATGCCAGTCGAAGATTTTAGGGTTATCCCCATCACTTAGTCGCTTATTCCGCCTTTCGTTCTTTCTCCTCTTCCGTCTCCACTTTCCTCTCTATATCTTTGGGGGACGCTTGGAGAGTGCCCCGGATGCGGAAACATTAACATTGAAATTCTTTTTCCCATTTGCATCCTTTTTTCAATACTATTTATTTCAATACCTTACGCCCAAATTCTTTTTTTTTTAGCCGAGATTAAACATCAAGTCCGCCACCTTAGAAACAGGGAAGGCAGAGATCCCGCCACCTGTGACCCTCTCACGAAGGCAACTAGGAAGCGTTCATAGCCAAAAGGGAACGAATCGACCAAACGGTGGAAGTAATATAGTGTACTAGTGGTCTGAAAGCATACCTTGTGGGTCTCTAACAGGCTGGAAACGGAGGTAAGGAAATATCTTATTTACTAACAGTCTAATTTAAGTTTGGATAAATGGTGGTGTACTTTTTTTTTCAGAAGTGTATTTGTAGTTCTTATTTAACGTGTCTCGTAAGGAGTGTTTTATATTAAGTTAAAAATGTGTGCATATGTGTCGGGGAGAGTAGAGGAAATGGATCAGACGAATAAAATAGGGCATTGCCTCTACTTTACGCTCTTCTGTTGCTGCAACCTTCCGCATAGTCATTGAACATAGTCGGCTGCAGTACCTTAGTTGTGTTATTTACGACTAGAACAACACACGCACGTATATTTTTTATCTACATTCGGAAAGTGTTTTTGAAATGTTTTTTGTCACTGTTAGAAGTTTTTTAGTTTATTCTTCGCAACTTAACGACATTTTTTTGAGAGTTAAGTGTCATTTGATATATACCTAAAATTACCGTGCAATACGTTCAGTTTAGGAGATGACGCCATATTTATTTGATAATGCTCCCATTGGGCAATATTGGGTATCAAGCCATAGACAAAAATATTGTTGAGATTTTAATACATCATTGTACCCAAATATTTAATTCCAATTTTTCTTTCGGCTGTTGTTTACAAAAGTAACTCAATAATTTGCCACAATACGAAATTCTCTCCATACACAATATGGTGATAATAGGTATAACACTTTTATCCAGAGTTATTAAATTAATTTACTTACAGCTTCACTAGGTTCATAAGGTTATTGACGCTGCTCTTGGAAATACTGGAATGTTGTTATTTGTCTTTTAACTTGTAAATTCAGCATCAATAATCAATGCACGAGATACCCTGCTAGTGTGGTAAAACAGGATACTTGCAATTTATTTTTTAATGTCATTTTATTTGAAGAACGTCAACTGAGCCAGAATTAACCTTTTCTTATTTCTTAGAATGTTTCAAAGCTTATAGTTATATTTTATTAACCTATTTAAAATTAAAAAAATGGGGGTTATATTCAATGTTAATTAAGTAGACCATAATCCCCCACTCTACCATTAAATAGTTATATGTTATAAGACTATGCCCGAGTATTGTTTAAAAACATGAACGTATTGTAAAATAAACTACTTCTGATATTACCTTCGCTTTGAGTATTCAAGTGCAAAGCTTATAAAAATAGTTTTAAGACTTCTCTTTCACGATATCATCTTAAATGATGAGATTAGTATTACTCTTGCATTTCTTTGCCGACAATTTTTGTTAACATAAATATTGACCTCAAGGACTTGGGTGAAAAACTAACCGATTTCGACGTAATTTTGACAACACTACAGATAATATGCTAGAGAAATAATGATTCAGTCTCTTTAGGTTCGGAGTTCAAGGGGAAAGGCGCAGGGGAGCGGTTTCCCCAAACATTCCAAATTCAACCCCCATTATATAGGCGGGAACAACGGAAATTTAAGCATTAATTGGTGGGAGAGAGTGATTTCTTGGATTAGTCCTTGTGGCAGCAATGCCTATAATATCTACATCTTTGTCATTTTATGCGGAAGTCCATGGCCAGTCCCGTACTCTCCGAAATGTATATTAATACATGATTTAATGTGATGCAAACTGAGAAATCAGCTACCTTGTTGAGCTCGAGCTTTAGCCGCGGGGTGTAGCGTGTACCTCGCAAATTGATCACAGATTATGCTATCCAAAGCAATCAGGATGAAAACTACCACAAATAAGACAAATATGAACCGCATTTTAGAGGAAATATATTTTACAATTTCACTTGAATTTGAATTGTAGCCAACTGGAGTACCTTGTCAAGACACGAATTAACTGCAGTTTTTATGTAACTAAAATTATTGTTGATGTTCAACTCTTTAACGGTTTAAAGCAGTACCTGAACTTGCACAGTAGGAAATGTACCTGCTCAAAAATTTTAGTCTAATAAATAATGTACTCCTGGACGTTGTTTTATGTATCTACAAGCTACTTACCTTGCAGCTGGAGAGTAAGTGATTTGAGTCAATAAAGAAAGGTGAAATAATAATTATTATGTCGATTTCCTCTGATTTTTAAGTCTATTGTACTTTCTAATAAATTTAATAATGCAAAATTGGACTTCATATACTCATTCATATGAAAAATTATGACAGAGATTTTTGAAGGTCAATGATATTTAATGTGAAACACAATTAAATTCCTTTAAATATTGGCATTGTCTGTACAAACGAACCGGAAAGTATTGCTACTATATTGATTGAAGCTAATGTATTAGGTTTTTTAACACAGGATAATTGAGCTTACGGTTTCTTGGGATACAGAACATCAAGTAGATTTGCCCTCCAACACTATCACTCTGATTGCGCCACTGGGCAGTTCACATTTTCCCGTCAGAATCACTTCCATCCGCGGAATTTGTTCATTCCCCTCAGCCTTATCAGTGGAAAAAACTGCTGACAATATTTAGGAAAGAAAAGATTTCTAGATGGGTGAATGTCTAATTTTTAACAATTCGATGTGATTCCATTAGTGTGAAATATCTTCAGAACGCACACTTAAGTATTCGGAATGTGTTATATCTTCGTGTATATGAGGGTAATCAAATGCCATCTGGGGGTATAAACGCCTATGTTTCCTACATTTTGTTAGATAGGCGTCTGTTGCTTCCCAGTCAGATATATGGTTTCCTCACTCCGGTCGAGCATGACGACGAATAGCCCCGAAATATGCTGAAGTTTACTTAACATAGTCACCATTCATCTCTTTCACGGTATTACGTATGCTCCGGCATTCCTTACAATAAATGTGCCGGCGGGCGCCAAAGTTTCCGTTTGTTTCGGCAAGTTTGCTTTGAGGAAATTAATTCAGCGGGTCGCCATTTATTAAAAGTGAATATGCGTCATGTTGGCCCGACATTCAACCACTGCCTCGAGGAAATCCACACTAATGCACCCCCCTCTCAACTCCAACCAGAAGCCAAGCAGCCTCTTCTCCCCCCTCCCAACTACCCACTATCACCGCTCTTTCTCTCCTTCCCTTCATCCGTTCGTCCCCTCCCTCATCTCCCAGAACTTCTTGGAGGAGGGGGGCTGGAAGAGACACCCTTCCCCTCCTTTCCACACCCCTTTCCATCCAACTCCCGGTTTAAAAAAAAGGGCTCTGCTTCCATCCCCTTTCTCTTCGCCCCCTCCCCTTCCAGTCGACATTTAGTTTTCACTAACTCTCCTCATGACCCCCCCCCTCGCTAACCCTCCTAAACACCATCCTCCTCCGACCTAAGGGCGTTCCTCTCTTCACAAATGCCCCACGTCCCGCTTCACAAAAGGAGACCACATTAATAGCTTCCCTTAATACGAAAAAAAGGGGACATCTTTTCCCCTTCGCCCCGACCCATTCCGTCCGAGCCATTTCTTTCACTACTTCGCTTTCTTGAGACGGGAATTTAAGGAAAAAAATAAGTGGGGAGGACGACGTGGGAGTTGGAAGGAGGAGGAGGTGGCCAAAATAAAAGGAGTGCGGGAGAAAAATTAACCAGTTAAAAAACTCCTCCATAAGTTTCCCATCCCTCCGTACCCAAACCTCCACTCCAACGTCTCTCCTCCTTCCGCGACGGCCTTCTCTCTCTCCCTCTTTCAGGCCCCAGACTTCGCTACACTCACACTCATACACTCACAAACAAACAGCCCTGCTCACAAAAGGATGATCCCCTCCTGAAAAATCTTAAATCTTCTTCTTCTTTCACCTACCCTCATCCTCCATCCCCCACCTCTCAAGCCCTCCCGCTCCATTACTTCTCACCCCTTAACCTCCGTGCTGGGATCTCTCGATCATTTTTCAGGAGTTTTAATCTCTCTCTCTCTCTCCCCATCTCATACCCCTTGGGGTGGGAGTGGGGAGGGTTTAGGAGAGCGCACGGAATGAGGCGAGCCCCAGGAAGAGTAGTGGGCCGCTGAAGCGATGAGATGTGTGGGTGGGTGCAACGTAAGCGTGGCAATGGAACGATATATCTGCGAGCGCGCTCTCTCTCCCGGGTGTTAATCGCTCGTAATTATTCTTCCTCGGGAAGCAAGAGGGTTGAAGTGAGGCGAAAAGGGGGTTTGTAGTGAGGAGTTGGGGGGAAGGGGGCGGGGAAAACGGAGTTCGAAATGAAGGCGTACGGGCTCGGGGGTAGGAGGGCGATCTTGAGGAAGGAGTTGAGAAGTACCACTTTCTCCTTCCGTGATAGGATTCGCAGATGAGCGGGCGGTAAAAGTTTAACAGGATGCTGGATTGATGCAAGAACATTTGATTACGTTGGGTGTGCTAATTATCTAGTTGTTCTCAT
The DNA here is from genome assembly GCA_037158775.1 of Hetaerina titia. Taxonomy (NCBI): domain Eukaryota; kingdom Metazoa; phylum Arthropoda; class Insecta; order Odonata; family Calopterygidae; genus Hetaerina; species Hetaerina titia. Next base: position 57,516,757 of record CM073778.1, on the reverse strand, counting down.
TGAATATTTGAAACAGTAACATCAGGTTTATCCTGTCCACAAATGTAATTTAGAAAATTGCTCACCGCATTATAAGTGTTTTTCCTGTCTTATCCTTAAATCTTCAATTCAAACTCGGGTATGGGCTAGATTAGAGTACATTTTGTGCAAAAACTATTTGCTTCCAGAAATTCACGACTTGAGATTAGGGTGGCCATGTTCGTTCACTGGTATGCTAGACGGGTTCCTTATACACTAAAACTACTTAATCAAGATAAATAATAACCACCTTTTTCCTTCAAGTCCTGAATCACTACTAGAAATTGTACTAGAAGCCCATGTTGAGGAATTTTGCTGGCACCGGCTTGAGTTTATGACCGCGCTTTGAGTTTAGTGCATTACTACACAGACGCTAAATAATGGGAATTAGGTGCCAATCTTAACAGAGAGGATTTCAGTTATTAGGTCGCTACCATGTTTTTTCCTAAATAAAAATTATAAACAGAATGAAGGACCATCAGTTAAATATATTTCAATACCAGCTAATGGTCGTGCAATAACGTGGAATAACCTTCACATAATTATGTGTACAGCACTGTCAAATACCTTGTTTTATCTATTTATAGGCGGTTTAATTCTTAATATATGAACGAATAGCCCTAAAGCATTTCCAGCAAAGACATTTTTTACCTTTGGACTTTGGGTCACATCAGAACACCAAATCTTATTTACAACTAATTTTGAGCGAATATTAAAGATTTCTCAGATTTAATGAATGTTGAAATAGGGAATCAAATTAAGGGTTAGCGAAGTGGATTATTGTGAATTATTTTCTTCTCTTTTTTCACTAAACTGCAAACTTGGTTAATCAAAATCCTTGAAAGGCATTTTGTCATGGTTGTTTAATTAAGGTTTCGATGAATTGATACGCCCAAAAGTTTACACCATAATCGTATAAATACGTAACTACAACTATTTTCTTATTATATTTTTGTCTTTTCCCAAGCAATGGGAGTTCAGCATTATCTTTTCATATTCTTGCATATACCATCACTGAGACGGTAACTGGGCTAATTAAACGATCATTTCAAATTCAAAGGTTCGTGGAACTCAAGTTCATGTTTGTTCATCGCAAATATCCAACCATTTCATCATTCATTTTAAAATTCATGGATCCAATCAAATTCAAAAAGGGAAATATTATTTGAACAGGACTTGAATAAAAATCACTTCTTTTCTCTTATCCTATTAATTGATTAGGTACATGGAAAGTAATTATCATTGATGGATGGGAAAGAATTACTCCTAATCTTGATGTATTATTTGTTCTAGCTTAGGACTTATCACACGATGAATTCTACCCTTGAACTTAAAACCAAGCTTCGGGTTGGTTTGATGTAGTGATGGCTATTTTTGATTTAAGGTAATTTAGTATTCAGTTCTGGTAACACGAATGATACGTGAACTAAAAAAATATGAACACATTAGCAACCACCAGTCTGTGGTTGGCCTTCCTGTTGCCGTGCAAAGGTAGGACTGCAAACTGGGATTATTTTGTTTGTATCTTTCTTCTGCCTATTACTACTTTATTTTCGCTTTCATTTGCGTTTTTCTTTTTATTTTGTTTCCTTTCTGCGTTCGTTTTTCATTCCGCTAGTTCATCATCTCAACATTTCCTTCACCTTCGCAACTATTTCCAATCATGTTTTTGCCCCCGTTGTCGGAGATAACGGCCATTAAAAGTAAATAATATTTAAATATAAAAACAAGAAAATGAAGTGTTTTTACGAGAAAAATATAGTAAATACACTTTTGGAATTACATTGAAGCTGAAAAAATTAACTGATAATCCGTTACTATTACGTATTACTTGCATAATATATTGCGGAGGAATCCAAGCTATTGTGCTGATAATGATGATTTCTCTCCGAGATTTCATCCTAAAACTTTATATGAATGACTTACTAAGTTGAAACGCAGTTTAAAAACGTTTTTAGCAAATAATAAGAAACAATGCGAGAAATATTTCCTTCAAAATAATGCCCAGCTAACGGGAGAACTAAGCTTTTACCAAAAATAAACTCCAAGTTCAAAATATATTTATTTTTTGTTTTATGGTATTTACTCTGATCCTGGTTTTCAGGAATGTCTCCAGAGGAAGCCCTCTTTTACAGCTAGTCTCAAAAATCTTTCCCTTTAGCATCTTCAAAAAGGTTCTGTTGCCATTTAAATGGGCAGATTGGATTCAGTTCACGTAAATTATTCTGTCAGTCATTCCTGTACATTGGTTTGCCAAATGAAGTTCGATGGTACCTCAAGGAATGTTTTCATTCCATTTCATTGATTATTTATATTTGCGTGAATTAATTATTTTGGTAAATTAATGGGCGACGAATTATTAAGGTGAATTGGACCTATATTTCATAGCAAATTTCTCGATAAGGAAAATTCATCTCCGTCGTTATCTACTGGATTTATCCAGTCATATTCAGTCAGTACGTACGAATATATTACAAGCATCAAATTTTTAAACCTACGCATCAAAAACACTGTCATGGTACTTAGCGCAGGGATATAGACATGAGATTGGTCAGATAGCCCACTAGAGTTAACAGATTTTTTAACCGGAATTTTATCTTAACCTAACCATAAGGGAAAAAGGAATTTAAAGTTATCTTCACAATCACTTTGTTTCCCCAAAAAATGCACTCGCCAATTTTCAGAAATTTCAAAAAGGAAATATTTAATATTAGAAAAATTCGCATCATAGACCTGCTCTAATTTTAGTAGAGATCTAAAGAAGAATTAGAAGAATACGTGGGAACATTTGTCAAGCAATCATTCGCCCAAAGAATATTAGTATTGACGATGCAGTGCTTCAGGCACTGTAGACCCTAGTAGGAACTAACATTATCTTAAGTATTTTACCTTCCCTTTTTATTCCGTCGTCATGTTTTAAACGGTAAATTTTTCTTTAAGTAGCCAGTCAAATTACGGAAGACATTTTTCAATATGATCTACAGTCATCGTTATTCTCGAGGAGTTTACCAAGTAATATTTCTTGGCAGTCGTTTTAAGATCCCATTTTTGTCACATACAATTCTTTGTGAAATCTGTTTCAAGAGTGATTAAATTAATTAGGAATTTAATATGGAAGATTTAGGAATTTTTGAAACTGTAGTTGATCTATTCAACCCTTATCTTTAATGTAAGCGCTTCATTTAGTCCGTATAAGGAACCATCAACGACTGATTCAACGTAGTGGATTAATTAAATGCAAGGTAATGTGTATACATATATATAATAAAAGAATAGGTAAATACACTAATGGAATATTTCTGATTTGCCGACTGATATCTGTATCCACTAAGTGGAAATGGACAAAGTGATTTTCAAACTGGCAAAATTTTTGGAAGAAAGCAAAATGAGTGGTAAATTAATTACTTTTTTCTCATGAAAATTCTTTCCGCCTAGTCCATGAATAAAGGTATTAAATCAGTGCTCTTCAGGCCAAACGCAAAGGTACGGTGTAACTTAATAACATGAGAGGGAGTGTATTTGCTTTGAGACTTGAAATAAGTTTCCTTAAATCGATTCTTCATGAATACATTTAAAGTCATTTTATCTCCATTTCCCGTCTTGATTTTTCGCTAATGTAATACTTAAATATTGACAATAAGGTTTATTAGAGAAAATTATTTTTCTGTTGAAAAGAGAATACAGTTTCTATCTTCTTGATTTGTATTTTTTAAATAAAAAACAATGTTGATAACATTAAAATAGTGTGTATGCTTTTTCTGCGGGTCGCAGTGGTCTAGTGGGTTGGACTATTGACTGGAGGGTCCCGGGTTCGATTCCCGGTCAAGGCACTCTGGGCAAGCGATTTTTCGGGTACCAGATCTTCCTGGGAAACCATAACCGGCACAGGGAAAGGAACGGGCCCCCTACCCTGATGTGTGAATATTCACACGCCGTCGGGCTTGGTACATAGTTGAGCTCTACCATCACCTTCTAAACCGACCTTCGGGTTGATTACTGTGTTTTTTAAATGCTTTTTCTATAAGGCCGAGGCTAATATATACCTGTGTAGACATTAATTTTTCCCTTTTGAGTGACCTACTTGTATCAAACTAGAAGTCATCGCTGAAATATTTTACTCATTTCACTTATTTATTCAGTTCTTCGTTTTCCCCAATATTTCTTTTGCCTCTGTCATGTAGATTAGTTTGTTCACACACGTTCTTTTGGCCCTGACGCTTATAATATTTCTAATATTCCCTTCTTCTTCATTTGCTAAAGTTGATTTTTTTTTCAATTCATACGATATTTCCCCGTAATTCCCTCAGTTGATAGGGCTGGACACCATTTTGAAAAATGGCCAAATCACCGTACTGAAATTCAGCCGCAATGCAATTTCCATAAAAAAGTTACAATTAAATTTCCTGAAAATATCTAAAGAAATGTAAAATTAGATATGGAAAAATATGCTTTACATTATTAGTGGTAAAAAAATTGGCATTTGTCCCTTTATTGTCTTTATTCTAAATCGGCCGGATATATTTATTTTGAATGTTTTTAGGATTTTTTATGTAAAGTATGTTTTATTGGAACGTATCCATATTATGAAAATATGCACTCCATAACTTTTAAAAATTTTGGTGAGAGCAGTCAATTAAAGATTCGAATCAGAGTTAACATAATTTTTTTTAAACATTTGGACGAGCTTGAAAATTCCAATTTTGTTGATTTTTCTTTGACGATTTTTTGATAATGCTACTGATCAAATTTGCTTTTCCTCGCACACACGATCGCTGGGTTATCACTAGCCAACATGCCATTTAATTTATAAAAGCTCGCGGGACTCTAGTTCATGTTTGTTCGTGGCAAATACTGAGCCATTTCATCATTCATTTCAAAATTTTAAATTCTGGAACCCAGTCAGGTGCGAAAAATCTGAAAAGTATTTGAATAGTAAAACCTTTGTTTAAATAATAGTAATAAAAATTAATTTTTATCCTTTTAATTAATTAGGTACGTCTATAATAAGTGGGGTATTTTTAGAACTATGTGGGATGAATTATCGCTCTTCCCATGCTACTGAGTTGAGGCTCATCATTCTCCACGAATCCGGTGGAATTATCGAATTTTCTCTGTTTGTCCAAGAAAATATCATTAAAATATTATTTTTCAAGTTTTGTATTAAAAAATTCAAATGAAATTTTGGAAGGTGACTCATCAGATTCAGTTTATTGGGAAACGTAGTAGAGTTTATGCTTAAACAATTTCGTTATATGACTGGAATCTTTGGGCTTGCTGTCCCTCCCACATACACTTATATACTCATTATTACCATTTATCAATCGATCTGCCTGTTTTATAATACCGTCATACATAATGCCTGGACAAATATATTCTATCTCACGAGTGTTGTGAATATCCTTTTCTTCCTAACTGCGGGGGAGAGATTTTTCAAGTGATTCGTGGAATTACGGGAAATCAAACGCAGCTTTTATCGATCAAACTTCCCAATATTTGAACTGAATACATTACTCGCATTAGATTTGAATTTCGGGAGCTTGTCATTTGGATCATATACCTAGGAGATAAACCCTTCTATGAGCGAAGAAAATATTTCTGAAATACAAAAGAATGACAGATCGGGGGACGCGTTAGTCCTTTGTGGAGCCTTGAACTACTGACTAGAGGGATTCCCGGGTATGTCTCTCTGCAAACCCTCTGTTCCACCCAAGTCATACGATATTTAGGGTATCAGATCTTTTGGGAAACCATGGTGGGGACAGGAAAAGGAATAGGCCCCACTTATCCTTTCTGAATATCACAAAAAAATCGGGGGTGAACTCTACCATCACCTAATAAACCGACTCTCGGGTTGGATAATGTTTTTTGTGGTTTTATATCTCTTTCTGAATTTTCTCTAATATCTTTTGTGACGCTATTGTAACTTGTATGATTTTTGTCCTAAATATAAGCTGTTCATCTCCCACATTTTATTCGATTTTTTCTTTTCGTCTGTTTTTCATCATGCGCAAATGCTTTCTTAACATATGAGGCAGTATGGAAATTTATCTATAGAATTCATTCTATTGCATTACCTTTCTGGAGAATTTTGCCTTGCTGGTAGTTAAATGTACTGGTACCTAATTCGTTTCGTAATAATCGTTAAGAAACATTTATTTTGTTGTTTCAACTAAACGCTTTAGCTTTTATTCCCGTATATCACCTGTTTTTTACTTCGTTTCATTCATGCTTCTTACTGCTAAATGAAATTCTTTTTGGAATATTTCAGGTTAGTTCTTGCATATCCATCTTGCTAGCCCATTCTTTTCTCATTTCCTATGTACTCTTGATTATTCTGTATGCCTAATGTTATGTATAATTCTTCTACGTTTGCATGCCTCAATTTTTCACTAACTTTGCCATTTTTGAACAGAATATTTTGTTTTCTCCAAAATTAAACATTTTTTCTCATTTCTTGCTTTATTGATATCAAACGTTTCTTTGGTCATTCATGTTTTTTTGTGATTCGAGCTGCCTTTTTCTTTAAATATTATAAGCCACTGCTGTGATCAGTCAGTCGTCCTGGACGGTGTATCATCCGATACTGTCAAGGTCACGTCGGGTGTACCACAAGGAAGTGTCATAGGTCCCCTCCTATTCCTTACTTACATAAATTACCTCAGTACCGTAGTTAATAGCAAGATCCGTCTTTTCGCCGATGATGCAGTAATTTATGGGGACATTCGAAGTCACAAAGATAGAGTCGTGTTAGCCAACGACCTAGAGGCAATCCAAAATTGGTGCGATACAAGGCAATTGGAATTAAATTTAAAAAAATGCATAGTAATACATTTTTGGGAAAAGAGTAATTCCCTCCCTTATAGTTACAAAGTGAAACAAACCAAAATCGCAAGGGTAGATTCCTTTAAATACTTGGGTGTAACAATTACTCACGATCTGTCCTGGGGAAAACACATACGAGAAATATACGGTCGTGCTAATAAAAAATTGGGATTTGTGAAAAGAGTGCTAGGTAAATGCGACGAAAAGGTGAAAGAACGATGTTTCCTTGCCTTGGTCAGGTCTCACCTAGAGGATGCTTCCAGTATATGGGATCCTCAAAATATAAATTTGATTTCGGAATTAGATCGAGTTCAGCGGAGGGTGGCTAGATTTGTCAAACATTGTTATGACCAACGCAGCAGCGTATCCACTTTGCTAGACAATTTAGGTTGAGATTCTCTTACACAGCGGCGTTTCCAATATAGATTAAACTTATTAAAAACATTTAAAGATTGGCCCTTTTCCGATGACATCAACGATATATTACGATCCCCAACGTATTACGCTCGAAGGGATCACGAATATGACTAGATAGATGGGCTGCAAGACTGACAGGTTTAAAATGTCATTTTTTCCAAGAACGATAAGGGACCAGAATGCTTGTAGCCGAAATTCCCCAGGACTTAGTTCATTACAATAAGTATTAACGTACAGGTTAGGGACTGCGCGAGGATATGTATATTTATGTGTATATGTATGTATATATGTGTATATATTTTTATACATATATATATATATATATATATATATATATATATATATATATATATTTTTCTTACAGGTTCACCCCACCTACCTCACCTAACCCCCAACCCCCTCAACCCTTACCCTTCCCTCATGGTGCTACACCCCCTGCCACACACCTTTTTGGTGGCTCGCAGGGTATTTATGTAGATGTAGATGTCATACATTTTCCAAATCTGCCCGACATTCCCTTTCCCCAATCAATTAACTTGTTCTTTCGTCCAAATATTGAATTATCTTTTTTTCTCTCTACTCTTTTAATTATCAAAGGTGTTTCCTAAACCCAAAATAGCATTTGACCATCACAAGAAGTTAATTGCTGTCCTCGTAAAAATATGGATATGAATGACGAGAATAATTTGATTTCTATATATTTGTTATCAAGTATAAATCCAACTTCATTAAAATAAATACACAATGTATATATCTACTGTTCTTTATTCTCTTACAACTAGTTTCAACGCTTAGGCGTCATCATCAGGCACAAAATAAAACCAGCTGCGTCTCAATTACATAGTATTCATGAGGTAGAGTGGAGTGGGTGAGAGAGGGGGATAAAGAGGGGAAAAAATCGGATTGCAATCGGCGTAAATGGGAAGGAGGAGAGGGGCGTTAAGCGTCAGTGATTGGTGGGTTCACAGTGGGGGGGGGGAGGGAGGTTATTGTGTCTTTCGGTGAAGGAAAGGGATACTTCCAGGATTAGGGAGAGGTATTCAAACAATAATTCGTTCATCAAATCACCCGTTTTTAAATTATTTCTAATTTTAACCTCTTCCCACTTAGTTTCCACTTACTTCCCACTCTTTCAACAAATTTGAGCCTGCAGCTATGGAAAGCACAAAAATATATTCACATATTTAATATCTTATGTCTCCTGGTGCTTTTTGTTAATACTTTCGTCTGTTAGATGCTTTTGTAGTTTGTAAATACTATCATTTCATTTTTTTCACTAAATCTGAGCAATCTTTCTCTATTGATTCTCTATTGTCAATTGATATTTACTTTTCCTACTCGAAACTTACCCGTACAATCTGTTTGTTGTATTTTCAACGGTTAGAAAGTAATCACCCAATGTAATGAGATAATCTTTTTCTCCCAAATATTTAATCCGTTCTTCTATCTAAACATGCACTTGTTCAACTTCCTCATCTTTGCTCTCGGTTGTTGGCAGGTGAACTGTTCAAATAGACGAAACAACAGGTCACGACTACAGTTTAATCATAATTATTCTATTACTGAGGCGATATGTGCTGTTAATATTGTTTTCTTGTTTCCCTCTTTAGATTAATACCACTCCATTTCTTTAGATTTATTTTTCCGGTTATGGGTGCCTATAAATACCTTGGAAATCAAAACCTCATTTTATACCGGCCTATCTTGTTTCACGAAAGCCTAGATTCCTATTTCTGCTTCCTTCCTTCATCATTGTAGAGACTTGAGTTTTATTGCTTTCATAAGATATCGGACCTATCCCATTCGATTTCTCTTATGCCCTGGTAGCTCTTCTGCCCGACACCTCTAAGTATTTATTCGATGCATTTTGCCTTTGCGATTCTTTGCCTTCATATTGGGATATTTCCATTTATTCTACATTCAAATTCATTCTTTACTAATTCAGAGCGTCTTAAAGGGTATTCAGTCTACCTCGTTCCTTTTCTTAATTTGCTTCTTGTGGTCTTCCCCTCGTCTTATTCTTCAATGGACTTCTACATTTCTTATTCCGTTGATCCGATGGTTCTAGTGGAAGTTGTAATGTTAACTGCTTTTCCATTCACCTCCTGAATCCTACGACCCTCGCCTAAATTCAGCGGCGCTCTTGTGCCGCAGGAAGTAAGTATAGGGCCTCCTACTGCCTCTTTTATGGTCGAGGGGTAGAGTTGGGAGACGGGACTGGTGGCATCCGGTGTAGTTGCTTGGAGGTCGCGCTCGCAAAAGCCATAACCGCGAATTAGCCCCGGGGTTTCTTTGAACGCGAGAGTGCATGCAATAAAGACACTGCTCCACGACCCTACTCCTTGGATATCTCATAATGTTCGGTGTAACGTATGTAACATTGAAGACGACTGTTCCATCTCGTAGCATCAGATGCTCATTACCGTCATGGTCTCTTAAATTATTTGATAGGTGTAATTCCAAAGGCCACTCAGGACTCATCCATTTAACCAAAAATGAAATTGATCATAAATAAACAAGATACTCTGATTTCAGGAATAATGTGCAAAAATATGTGTATTAAAGTCGGAAGGATGGCGTGGATGCTAAAATAACTTGAAAATCTAAATTAATTCAACGGTTTCCTATACAGGATTCGTCCGGAAAATAAGTGAACTGAGCTCAGGAAAAAAAATTTATTAAACTTTTACATATCTTAAGCTAATATTCCTCAAAATAGGACCCTTGTGAGTCGATACACTTGTTCCAGCGGCGTTCCCATTCCTGGAACGCTCCCGCGAAGGTATCATCGGGAACCTCTCAAAGACACGTCGTTACGGCCTCTTTGACGGCGTCCAAAGTCCCGTATCGCGTTCCTTTCAAACTCCTCTTTATCTTCGGGAACAGAAAGAAGTCTGGTGGTGCCAAGTCCGGGCTGTAGGGCGGGTGCGGCAGCGTTGCCACGCCGTGCTTGGCCAAGAAGTCCGACACGACAAGCGCGGTGTGAGACGGCGCATTGCCGTGACGCAGCCGCCAGATGTTTTTGATCGCTGGCCGGACGCGGGCGACTCGTTTTCGAAGCCTGTCGAGCACTTGGACGTAAAATGCAGCATTTACAGTTTGTCGTTCAGGTACAAATTCGTAGTGGACGACTCCCCTTTTGTCAAAAAAGACAATGAGCATCATAAACTTATTTTCCGGACGAACCCTGTATGCTTTGAATCAAAACGCTAATCTATAGTATCGATTGGACATTGAAGGTGATATCGGTTTTCGAATTGGAGCATTTTTTCAAAATTTAAAAGAAAAAAAAGGGATATGACTACTATTATGAACAATGCATGTTAGATAAGCACTGTTTTCACGGACTCAATAAAAGTGAAGTAAGTGTTTCAGTTTAATTTTTCGAGATTTTCAACTTGTATCAGGGGAGAACTCAAGAAAAAGAGGAGTATTATGGAAGAAAATTTCTTTTTGGTTTGACAGATCTTTTTTTATTCAACATCGAAGTTGATATTAATTGATTTTTGGTCACTCAAGCCCTCGTGGGTTAGTGCACTCATAAAACGTTCCGATGTGTCCGTAAGAAATTGGTCCAATATGTTTTTTTCACGGGTGGGCATGCGTACTTCCTGATGGAGGGAGTCTCTACTAACCAATTTTAATAAGGATTTATAAGATTTGTCATCGCGGGTCCGATATTTAAAGCTATTGCTGTCCCAATCGATACCAGGGATGTTAAACTCACCACCAATTATGTTGATGCTATTATTATTTTTACGTGTAAATTTGAATATTTGTTCATTGAAGGTATGAAGTGTTGTAAAATATGAGTCTGGAGGTCGATAGAAAGAACATAAAGTAATGCTGGGTTGATTAGATCGCAGTAAGGTGCACCAAACATTTACTATGTTAGTACTTTCAAATACACATTGACTGCTTTCAAAAATATTTTTCGCTGCCATGCAAACTCCTCCTCCGGGTCTTGTAGCTCTATCGTATCGGTAATTTGTGAAATGCACTGGGAAAATTTCCTGGACGTTTATATCATTATACAGCAAACTCTCTGTGCCTAATACTATATCAGCGGGATAACATTGGAATATATACTCGAGATCCGCTGTTTTATTTATGAGGCTTATGAAATATCCTGCAAGGATATATAGATTATTTTTATTTTGAAATACGCCCATATTTATGTCTGACTGTAATTTAGGATGCGTTTTAGTAGAAGTGGGTTTCAAAAATATTTCTACATCAATGCTAGTGTTGTCCGTTACTTTTGTTTATTAATGATTCTATCTGCTCTAACCCCAGATATTACCGACCGACTAAATGACCTATTCTCTACCCTAAAAAAAGGCCTACAGTGGTCGAGTATCCTATCCACTACCTTACTCGCCGCTTCCGCCGTGTAATGGACCCCAGATCGGTACAGGGGAGTCCTGCACGATCTGAGGATTAGTCTTAGGTCAACGAAAGAGGTTCCCATGTCCGAGCAGAATCGCCAAAGTCTCTGCTTTATGCCTTTCACTCGGGTCCGGACCCGCGATCCTCCCTCTGAACAATGTTGCAGACCGTTAAACTTAGCTGTACACCCTCAACTCCCTGAACACACTTCATCTCGGAGCTCAGTTCCTTAAGGCAACGGAGAACCTCCTCGGATCCACGGTCCGTGGCGTCGTTGGTGCTCACATGGGCTACGACCTGCAACCGAGAGCACTTGGTGCCCCTGACCGCCGTCTCGGGAGGGTTAATATTAAAGCGACATAATGCCCATTAGATATGCAGCTAACATTCTTTAATTATTCAGCCAAAGGATCCCAATCATTGCTCAGAATCATTGTGATCGGTATGTAATGAGAATCGATCATAACCAGGGTGATACAATCCTGATGAAATAGGAAGACTTAACTATAAGTTAAACTGAAGGGCATACACTGAAGAAAGTAGAACCTTGACTTTCTTGCGAAATGTTTGAAGTTAAGTTGAGCTAAGTGATATAGGAATTTCAAGAAGAAGTGCCTTGAGTAAATAAGCTTTTAAGAAAAGGAGTGAGTTGTAAACAACGAATTTATTTGAAATTGTAAAGAAAAGGTTAATACGAGATTAGATTAATATTATGGGCCTATTTTGTTGGTATCTTTAAGTTTTTCGTTTAGGGCATAGGAGGAGATTTGGAATTGCTGCTTTTGAAATGTTATGGATGTGTACTGAAATACGTGAACGATGTTTGGAGAAATTCAAAGAATAACCAAAAAGGAATGTAGGACGTATTGTTTGGTAGTGTCAATAATAAAGGGAATACTAAAAACTAGGATAGAGGGAACAGCAGTATGCAAGAGGAAAAGAGTAGGTATTTTTGATAGAATTAAGGGAGCTGGAATTGAGGTATTTGGTAGGTAAGGGAAGGGTTTGGTAGGTAAGGGAAGGGTTTGGTAGGTAAGGGAACTGGTATTTGAGTATTAAAAATTACTTTTGCAACGCATATGTGGGTTTTAAGCAATTTTTACGTCTGCCGTTTAGCAGGAGTTACGTAGAAGTGCATCGGAATGCTTGGATCCATCGCTGGCATACCTCAACTGGTTGACTACAGCTAAAAAATAAACGGATAAATCACATTTCTGGGACGAAACAAATGCTAGAAATAATCAATTGAAGCACACGGTGTCAGCGACGAAATGCGAAGTCCTGGATCTCCTTTTGTAGTTTCCCACCATGATTAGAGAAACATATATTTTAAAATGTTTGGCCAAAACTGTTGGCTAAAATGTCAGAGTAACTTTGCACGTTTGTAGTGATGAACGTGCGATAAAAAAACGTGTTTTTGTTAAATTCTGTGATAAAGAATCTTATGTTTAAATTAGTGGCGGATATTTTCGAAGTCGGCGAGAAATTTAAGTGATGCCCGATTGGAAAATACAGCAGTTCTGTACAGCTAGTTGCACAGTTGGAATACCTTTTATGATGAAACTATGGTGTCAAATTGCCATAATTTATTCTTGTAATTATGAACTCCTTGACAAGACACTACAGCATAAATCTTATTTATTTCCTTTTCACTTCATTAAATTCCGAATGGTCCTTCTTGCAGTACGAAATGTTTAATCTTCACCTCACCGCGTTAAACAAAGTATTCTCTCTTCTATTACTCTTTATAGTACCATACTAACTACTCTGAGTAGATGAATCCCTTCTTCTTAACTTTCTCCATCCACTTTTTCTGCCTTTTTCAAATTTATCTCTTCCAGCCCCATTTGTAATACTTCTTGTTCATAATATCGTTCATTCAACGAAGCATACAGTAGGCATAGGGCAGGAAAAACGTAAAGATGTTTTTTAACTTGGAAAGGACGTGGATGATTCCCTCATGTCATGCCTCATGGCATTAGAAATATTATGCAGATGAAACATTCCCATTTTTTTAGGATAAAAGTAATGCAGAGTGAGCACTCGTGTTATTATTTTTACAAAATATTTGCATGAATATAGATGCAAATTATGCGTTTGTTTTTCGTTGGGTACCTCCAAAGCTAAAACAGGATGCGCAAAAGTGCGGCGAGTACTTTCTCGATTGTCCGACGACGGCGTTGTATTCCAAGTTGGCCTGCACCAACGAATCTCATCCGAAATAACTTTCGCGCATAATATCATTTGGTTTTTCAGTGCCTCCATTTTTTTCGCTCGGACCGTAATTTCGCTCATGTGGATTTTACACAAGCTCCCCTTGCTGGTGGTTTGCTGCAGTGCCGTCGAAGGCGCTGTAATATCCCATCTTCTTCCCTCCCCCAATTCCTCGCTCCACCCTCTCCCCCAATTCAATCGCGTCATTTCATTCCCTCCCATCCCCATTCGTTTCTTTAAACTTTTCATCTCATCTTATTATTCATCACTCTTGACCGTCCCCTTTCCTTCATCTTGCAGCCCTTCTTTCCTCCCACCCACCCACGAGCCGGGATGAGAGTTCTCTCCTCTCCCCCTTCCAATCCCATCCGCCCTCCGACCCCCACAATTTTTTTTACAGTCACTCTCGTGTGCCCTATCAACCTCTTCACATCTTCAGATTCCCTGCTTTCACTTTCTCGCTTCAATTCTCCCCTCCCCTCCTGGATCTGGGACTCTTTTTTGAGGGGGAGGGTGGCAGGGTGTGTGTGTGGGTGCTTATGAGAGTGGGGGAAGGATATAGGGTGACCCGTCGTCATATCTCTCCGAACTCTCTCCCCTTGCATTGTCTCATTCCTTTCTTCCCCTTCTTCTTCCCTCTTCTTTTGTTCTCCTTCTTTCTCTCCTCGTGGAAGGTCGGTGGAGAATCGTTTATTTATTTCACCCCTTTCCTTCCACAATCCCCGCCGCTTCCGACTTCCTGCGACCCCTTCCCTCCCGCCGTGCTTCCTCTGGGGTGCGGGGAGAGGAGTGCTCCCATTCCACGATGCAGAAACCTCCTTATCTCGTAAACCATTGTTCATCCCGTTATGCCTCCCTCCGACCCCACCTTCCCCCTCCAGCCCACTATCCCCCCGTTACCCTCGCCCGAGAAGCCATACCCGAACTTGCCTCGTTTCCCCTCGTTCTCATTTTTGAGCATTACACTTTCTTTTTCGTCGAGTCCTCGCCTAGGCTATCATCCTCCCTACTTCAGGTCCATATTCACACCCCCACCTTATTCCTCCTAACCCGCTGCCCCTCGCCCTCTATCCCCCGGGCCGTGGTCGAAGTCAAATTCTCGGGAACCCTGGAGGCAATATCAAACACAAGCGTTTCTCCACTGTGGTGCGTAACATAACACGACGAACGTCTCCTCCTCAAAATTGTTTCGCACCATTTCCTTATGAAAAGTACATGTTCAACGGGGTATGGGTGGTGACCTTGCCGACCTTCGTTCTCAGAGGTCAGGGACGGTTCTTGTACGGTGGAGGAATTAGAGCGATCTACACTAAAGCGGCTATTAGTGCTGCCGTTATAGTGATCACCTGTTATATACGTATTAAAGACTTCTTACAGTGAAATATCACACTCTTATTTCTCTTGTCTAATTTGAAACATTATGTGAATTACATTTACCGATTAGACTCCTAATTACATTGTATGAGCATATAACATGAAGTTAGGTAGAAAATTTGCACAACTAACAGTTTCTTTTTTTCATATATTTCATTTTTCTATGATGTTTTGGAAACTTCAGGCGAATATTTGTATTGGAGCAACATTTATTTCCCAAGCGACGACAACCGTAGTAGACTTTTTCTTAAACCGCTTATGTTAAGCTCTTTTTTGTATATAAATGCTGACAAAATGATTCTGATTTATCACAAACGTAATGGATAGTTCATTATGGTTTCTGTAGAATATTTCAGCTATAATAATACAGTTGCTAAGAAAATGCATTTTGCTCCATGTATTCGGGAAGACTTGGGGTCATTTAAATGAAATACTTGGCTACCTACATTTGACAAACTAATTCAGAGGTATGAATTTACGCGAACAAGTCGTCAAACTTAAGGTCTGGAAATGGCGAACGGAACAATGTTGTAACAGCCACAGAGGGAATGATTTCCTTTTTATTTGGAATATTTTCAGATCTTTAGAAAATTAGTCTGTGATGAAGTACCCATCTGCTATTCCCAACGATGAGAATAGGAAGACAAAGTGTGATATAGAAATATCAAATATGGGAAAAGTACACAAAAAATATTGCAGTAGTTTACAATATCTTGTAAAAATTACAATATTTGAGATATATAATAATGCCAAACTCTCATCTGTGGCATTAAAGCATTACCCTTAGAATGCCATTAAATAATGTACTTCTCTTAACATATCGCTTGCTCTACTTTGTCTGTTTATAGTTTCCTCTCCCATCCTCGTCTCTCTCTGTGTGGGAAACCTCCCGCTACATTCAGCATTGGATCACATTCCCTACCTGTATCCTTGTGGTAGTGGAATTTCGCCTTCTCATTTTCAAATTCGAGCTATCACGTTATTGTATACATTTTTTACTCCATCCTAAGGTGAAATTGTTTGTTAGTCGATAGTATATGTATTTCCATGCGTGTGAGTTCAATTGTGGCTCATGTGAGGACAAACGACACCTCGTAACGTGGATCTGAAGAGATCCTTCGCTCCTTTAAGGAGATGCACTCGGTGATGAAGCGAGTCGAGGCGGAGTTGAAGGTCCAAATAAACTTAAGTATTTGTAATAATGTGCCCCGTATTGACCGCAGGAGGCTCGTTTCGAACCAAATAGACGATTTAAACCAAAGAGTGTTGGGAAATTGGAGCGAACTTAGTTGATCTTATGCCCGTTCTCTCATCGTGTCCGGTACCCCTTAATCGCTCCGGGGTCCATTATACTGCCGAGGCGTTGCAGTTTGTAGCGCGTAGGTTACACGAACACGTTTCGTGGGTTTAGCATAGTTGGTTGACAAGAGCGCAGTTCATATATTGGGATAAATAAAGTAGAATCTAGAGCTTTTTGTCACTTAAGATCAGTTTACCCCTCTCAGATCCCAAAAACAATAGGACAATTAGAATTAATAAAATTGGTTCCTCGAAATACATAAAAGATAGTAATGTGAGTGAATATAATAGTTGTACCTCTGTTAACCATAAACCCTCACGAAACAATTTTGTGAACATACATAAAACCGTTAAACTTTATGGGGAGTACATACCAGGACAATATGCGAATCCGCTTTAAAGAAACCGGGCTTCATCAAACGGAAGGTAGGGAAATGTAATTCAAAAGTTAAAGAGAGGTGTTATTTTGCTTTAGTTAGATCTTATTTGAAATATTCCCTATGTATTTGGGATCCGGAGGAGAAAATTTGGCTAAAAGAATTAGATAAAGTCCAGAGAAAATCCGCCAGATTCGTTAAAAATTATTATAATAAGAGAACACGTATGACAAGTTTCTTTGGGATATAGGCTGAGAGCCACTTGAGATACGAAGAGAATCAGCAAGACATAGACTTTTGCAAGGTTCAGAACAAACGAGTTTAACGATGACACTAAAAGAATTATAATGGCCTCACACTACACACCACAAAGATAAAATAAGGGAGACAGTCCAGAAGAGATAAATACAAATACTAATTCTTTCCCCAAACAATCAGAAGTCATAGTAGTAAGAAACCGAAGCCACTTTAGAAATATTAAAAACATATAATTTACAAATCGGAACAAAATTAAGCATTGCAAAGATTTCAGGTATATTTTTAGGTGCATATGTGAATTCAAAGTTTGTTTTTCCATGTGTGTAGTGTGTATTGGATTTTGCATGAATGTATAACATGTTTTGTTTGTGAATTGTGTAAATTTATGGCTTCTACATTTGGTTTTTTCCTAATTAAGATGGTTCCCTAACACCCCCCGCTACACGCCCTTGTGGCGGCTTGCGGGGTATTAAGTAGATGCATAAAACAAAAATTGTTGGACCAAATAAAATTCATAACATTTTACAGGGACGCACCCAAAACGGGTAGGACTGATTTTTTTACAAGAATTTTATTGACGATACACTTACATCGACTTAATGATCTTCTAAGTATGCTCCTTGAGCTGCTACACACTTAGTATAACGTTGCTCCCATTCCCCGTACGCCCGCTGGAAATTTTCTTTGGGGATGCCGTTGATGGCCCTCGTCGAAGCCTCTTGAACGGCCTTCATCGAGTCAAAACGTCGTCCCTTGAGCTGTCTTTTCATCAGGGGGAAGAAAAAGAACTGGTGGTGCCAGATCGGGAGAATAGGGCGGGTGCGGCAACGCCGTATTTGGCCAGGAGCTGTCTGACGACGAGCGCGCCAATTCAGAATTTTCGGCACCATCTTGGCGCACACCTTGCGTATGGCCAAATCCAGTGAAATAATGCGTTGGACGTTGGATGCAGACAGACCCAACTGGTCTGTAATTTCTTCACTGGTTAAGCATCGGTCCGTGCTCAGCTGTGTCCTCACTCTGTCCACATTCGAGTCGGTTCTTGCCGTCGACGGCCGTCCGGAGCGATGGTCGTCTTCAACGAGCTCCCTACCCTCTTTAAACAACATGTGCCACTGTGGAACGGCTTAAGGCAGTGTCCCCATAAGCCTGCTTGATCATATCGAGGGTGTCAGTTGCCGTCTTATGAGTTTCGCACAAAACTTCACGGAATAACGTTGCTCTAAATTCAGATTCATTTTGTTTTTCGATGCGGACAAAAAACTTGCTTCACTAAAAACGGTGTCCTCACTCAACGACAGCCTGCAGGCGACTGAGGTTGGTGTCGGTCTGTTGCTAAGAGCCCCTCCACCTTACCCTGCCTGGCAGACCCCCCTCCACCGCACCGTTCGCGCCAGGGAAAATCAGTTTTACCACTTTCGGGTGCGACCCTGTATTTCCGTAGAATTAGAAACGAAATATCGGATATTGAACAAATTTTTTTAAGTGCGAATACGTAGAAAGACAGATATTGTAGTTGTAAGGGAGAGTTGACTCATGGGAAATATAACAAAAAATGACGTTTTTCCGCCGGGCGGTTTCACAATTTATAGAAGAGATCGGTTAATAGATCAGGTGGGGGAGTAATCTGAGGGAGCTGCAAAGTCACATCTTAGTAGCCAACGATACGAATACGACGAAGATGGTAGAAAGCATTTGGCGCAACACAAACGACTGCAACGGCAGAAACGTATTCAGTGCTCATTTTACAGACCCCCATATTCTAATACAGATATTCTACACAAGCTGGACGACCAAATATCTACCCTCAGCAACAAACATAGCAACGGTATTATTAGAATGGCTGGAGGTACAAATCTACCGTCAATTGATTGGAACACGTACTACGTAGGAAGATCTACCAAAACAGATTCATGAATTCCTTCAAGATTCCCAAGACACACTTTAGAAAAAATTGTTTACTCACCAACACGGGGTCACAACTTGATTCTTCGCGACGTCTACGCCAGAAGTCGTAACAAACATTGAAATAATGGGCGATATCAGTGACCATAAAGCTATTTTTGTAGAGTTCAAAATTAAGTTCGTGAAAATTAACAAAGAAAAGCGTAAAATAGACTTATTAAATAAGGCAAATTTTAACGACTATTTTAGAATATTTAAAAAAAGAATTATCAGAATACAAGACAAAAACACTGACAACCGACACGGAAATATTTCTTACATATTTACGCAAAGGGAGCGTACACATACATCCCATCCATACTCAAGTGCGACAGTAAGGAACCTAGATGTTACAACGGGGAAGTCAGAACGGCATTAAGATGGCTGCAATCATATTTTAAAAAGGGTTTAAAAAGTGATAATATATAGTGTATGTGAACACATTTAAACAGTAACTAAAAGAATTTAGTAGTTAAAAGAAAAGTATCATGCGCATATCTCTACTCTCTTTCAAATCTAAAATGCTAAGCATATATCTCGAAGAAAATCCAAAATCATTCTGGTTCTATATTGAGGAAATAAAGGGTAAACACGATTAAGGAGATATAGGGTGACGACACGGTGGCATACAGGGACACAAGGACCCTAATAGATCATCAGCTACTCTCTAAAGACAGACACAACCTCGGATTGATGCAAGAAATGGGGATTAATGCTTAATTAAGACAAATGCGCAGTTTTGAAATTTTGGAACAAAGGAAGTAGCGAACAGGGCATAAACTACGAAACAGAGGGTTCACTACTAACTACGGTCAAACAAGTAAAATATCTGGGGGTAGTTATAACACCACGCCTTTCATGGGGAGCATATATCAGGATAATATGCGGAGCCGCTTTAAAGAAAATCGGTTTCATTAAACGGATGGCGGGGAAATGTAATAACAAAGTTAAAGAGAGGTGTTATTTTCCTTTAGATAGACCTCATTTTATATATGCTGCATATATTTGGGATTCTTGCAAGAAAATTTGGCAATAAGAATTAGATAAAGTTCAGAAAAAATCCGCCTGATTCGCTTGGATTATGTATATGAAATTCGGAAAATTGACGCCAGAACTAGAAGACTCAAGAACTCCTTCTTTCCATGGACAATGCGGAATAGAAAGTGTAGGGTTAAATATAGCCAAAATTCCACTTGCGAACCTCAACGTCTAAGGAAAAACTATTTGCACTAAATTCCATTGATTTTCAATAACCTCGTGTGTTTTGCTGTCAAAGTACATCCCGCATGACCGCGTTCGATTGCCACTAATTAATGTAGTGCCCTTAACAGCATTGTTTGCTCTGCTTTTTCCGTTTTTAAGTTTCCCCTTCCATCCGTCGTCTCTGTGGTGGGGCCTTCTTGCTAGCTACAGCGTTGGGTCACATTCCGTGTCCGTGGGGGAGGAGACCGTTGTACGTTGCATTGCCATGTGGTAGTGAAATTTTGCTTCTTATTTGTCAAATTCTGTCTTACACATTTTGGATGAATTTTTTACCGTTTGCTAAGGTGCATTTATTTGTTAGTTGATAGTATATGTATTTGCATGCGCGTAATTTCAAAGGATTTTTCCATGAATTTATGCGCCATTGTGGTAATAGGTTTGCATAGATGTGTTGATTTTTCATGTGATTATGTTCCCTTTTACGGGTGGAGACCTAACACCCTCCACCACACGCCCTTGTGGCGGTCTGCGGGGCATTATGTGGATGTAGAAGAGATGTACTTTTTTATTACTCCTGTTTTTCATATTTCTTTGGAATAATTATTTAGTAATCATTCGGGGATTTGAAGTAGATCCTCCAAAATGGAAAATGGGTACTCCCTTTATTTAATGTAGCACATACGTGTCAGCGCGCTTTCGTTCTTCAAACTAATTATTTAAGTTAAGTAATATTTACTGAGCTAACCTTGTGGTTGATTACTCTTGGCGAGAAAGTTCTAATAGGGCGATGCTGAAATATTGTTATGGGTTAAATAACTTTGGAGGGTTTTGCAATCTATAGCATTTCCTTTTCAGAGGTGAGTATGGTACATGTCGAGTAGTTAATTTCAACGGTACGGTACGGTTAATTTCATCGATGGCAGCCATACAAGCGGTTCGTTAATGCTGCAGAGGTATATTTATGCAATTTGCTTTCAACCTTAAGAGGCTCTATGCAGCAGCTAGAGAAGTGTTGAGCCACAAAATTCTATAACCACAGCAGGCCTCCAGAGTAAAGTTATCGATTTTGAACGATAGTTAATTCTTATGGATGAAAAAAGATCCTCTCCAAATTATAAATCACCTTAAGATTGATTAAAAATTTCGTACGCCTTATTATTATTATTAAAACGTACATGCGCAAATAGACAAATGTCATGTGGCACACAAGTCCCAAGTATTACAATAAACTTGCCTTGGAAAAATTACATGATTTCTATAATCCAATCAATATCACAAAAGATAATAAATAAAATCAGTCAGAAAAATACACTTTAAGGAAATTTCCAAACACCAATCTGTAACACATACAAAAAAAAAGAAAATACCCATCTCATTCACATATATTTCCCAATCAACAAGAAAAAAATTAAGCTGTTACATTTAATTTTATACAACACCTCAATCAAATGATTACAGAAGTTGTGTACATCTTTTCTTAAAACTTTGCACTCTGTTAGGAAAGGGCTTTAAAATTTTTGCAGGTAATTTGTTCCAATCAACAATTGTTTTATTTAGAAAAGAAAATTTTTTTATTCGTTCTTTGTGCCCGGCCTTTTACCTTAAATTTGTGGTCATTTCTCCCTATAAAATTTGGGTTCCCCGCCTCTTTCCTTGGATCTGCCCAAGCCTTCTCCCCATTCAGAATGCGGAACATTCCACAAAGTCTGCTTACTTTCCTTCTCGTTTGTAAAGGTTCCCAGCCCAGCGTTTTTAGCATGTCAGACACACTATCCATCCTCCTATGCTTCCCCAGTAAATATCGGGCAGCCTTTATTTGCACCTTTTCCAGTTTTTTGATTTGTCCGTCTTCATGAGGGTCCCATACTAGAGAAGCGTAGTCCAAAATTAGTCTTATCAGGGTATGATACGCCTTCTCCTTAATTGCTCTAACGTTCCCTTTGAGGTTTCTCATCACCCAATGAAGAGTTTTCAAAGCTTTCTTAAAAATATTATCCATTACTCTAATTCAGGATTTTGATTACTTTTTTATGCCTTTATTTTTTAAAAACAGATCCGATGAGAATATATTTTATCCTCTCAATTTTTCTAAAATTGTTATGATAACTATGTATTAAAATCAGGAAATGACTAAATATCAGTAAAATATTGTGTCAACATTTTTATCACGACATTATAAATTTTTACGAAAGGGTTACCAATTTCCAAATTTTTATTCATTTTAATTAATTTTTCTTTCCCTTTTTTGAATACAAAGTGTTTAAACAGGAAAAATAATTGTTGCAACATTGGAATTAATGAAAAAAATTTCCTTTCATGTTTTCACATTATATGTTATTTTTGACAGAATTTATACGGAAAAAAGGTCGATCGATCAATGCACGGCATTTTAAGTCTGTAGATTGAAATGTACCTTTGAAGCTATTGTTTTAGGAGTAATATTCTGTTGCTAATAAAATATAGGAGCGAAGGCTAGATAAAAGTTAAAGTTTTTACGATCCTAATTTGGAGATAATCCCTATTTTTAATGATAGATCTTATTTTCTCTCTTAAGTAATAGGCACCACGCTCAGACATGTATGGACAATTTCATCCATGAATTTTTTATGTAGCTAATTTGGAAGAAATATTGACATATTTTGACAGTTACATGCATTACTATTATGGGACCATCCCATTTCAAATACCTCCCAGGTATTCCGAATATAATCTACATCTACAAAAATACCCTGCGAGCCACCAAAAAGGTGTGTGGTAGGGGTGTAGCACCATGAGGGAAGGGTAAGGGTTGAGGGGGTTGGGGGTTAGGTGAGGAAAGGTAGGGGGATCCTGTAAGAAATAAATATATATTTATATTTCCATATATATATACATATATATATATATACATACATGCGGGTCGCGGTGGTCTAGCGGGTAGAGCGTTGGACTGCTGACCGGAGGGTCCCGGGTTCGATTCCCGGGCAAGGCACTTTGGGCACCTGCAGCTCCACCCAAGCTAGTTGATTTTTCGGGTACCAGATCTTCCTGGGAAACCATAACCGGCACAGGGAAAGGAACTGGCCCCCCTACCCTGATGTGTGAATATTCACACGCCGTATAGGGCTTGGTACATGGGTGAGCTCTACCATCACCTACTAAACCGACCTTCGGGTTGATTACTGTGTTTATGGTTTTATATACATACATACACACATGTATACACATCCTCGCGAAGTCCCTAACCTGTACGTTAATACTTATTGTAATGAACTAAGTCCTAGGGAATTTCGGCTACAAGCATTCTGGTCCCTTATCGTTCTTGGAAAAAATGACATTTTAAACCTGTCAGTCTTGCAGCCCATCTCTCTAGTCTTATATTCGTGATCCCTTCGACCGTAATATGTTGGGGTTCGTATTATATCCTTGATGTCATCGGAAAAGGGCCAATCTTTAAATGTTTTTAATAAGTTTAATCTAAATTGGAAACGCCGCTGTGTAAGGGAATCCCAGGCTAAATTGTCTAGCAAAGTGGATACGCTGCTGCGTTGGTCATAACAATGTTTGACAAATCTAGCCCCCCTCCGCTGAACTCTATCTAATTCCGAAACCAAATTTATATTATGAAGATCCCATATACTGGCAGCATACTGTAGGTGGGGCCTGACCAAGGCAAGGAAACATCGTTCTTTCACTTTTTCATCGCATTTACCTAGCACTCTTTTCACAAATCCCAATTTTTTATTAGCACGACCGCATATTTCTCGAATGTTTTCCCCAGGACAGATCGTGAGTAATTGTTACACCCAAGTATTTAAAGGAATCTACCCTCCCGATTTTGGTTTGTTTCACTTTGTACCCATAAGGGAGGGAATTACTCTTTTCCCAAAAATGTATTACCACGCATTTTTTTAAAAATTCAATTCCAATTGCCATGTATTGCACCAATTTTGAATTGCATCTAGGTCGTTGGTTAACAAGACTCTGTCTTCGTGACTTCGGATGTCCCCATAAATTACTACATCATCGGCGAAAAGACGGAGCTTGCTCTTAACTAAGGTACTGAGGTCATTTATGTAAATAAGGAAAAGGAGGGGACCTATGACACTTCCTTGTGGTACACCCGACGTGACTTTGACAGTATCGGATGATACACCGTCCAGGACGACTGTTTGGGCACGATCACTTAAAAATTGTTTAATCCAGTTAATAATACTTTCGTGTATTCCATAGGTTTCCAATTTCGCCAATAATTTTCAATGAGGGACTTTATCGAAAGCTTTCTTAAAATCTAGGAATATCGCATCAACTGGAATATTACTTTCACCGGAGTTCAATACATCATGTACAAGAAGTGCGAGTTGACTTTCGCAGAATCTACCCTTACGGAAGCCGTGTTGGTTATTAATTAATAAATCCTGGCTATCGAGGTGCCTCATCATGGAACTAACAATGATGTGTTCAAGAATCTTACAGAAAATGGAAGTCAGCGATATTGGCCTACTATATAATTACTGGGGTCCTCCCTGTCTCCGTTTTTAAATATGGGTGTTACCGAAGCTACCTTCCAGCCGTTTGGCACGCTTTCTTCTGCTAATGATTTCTTAAATATTATATCTAGATATGGGGCAAATTCAGCCGACAGTTCTTTATACACGCGCGCCGGTATCTCATCAGGTCCCGAAGATTTGTTGGGGTCTATGTTTTTAAGGAGTAATTCTATTCCGCGGGTGGAAATATTGATTGCTTCCATTGACTGCTGAAATATTTTCGGAAGGTTCTCGGGTGAATTTTGTGAGGATATGTTGAAAACACTCTGAAAGAATGAGTTTAATATGTTGGCTTCATCTAAACTACTCGTTACTTTATCCCCTTTTTCGGTATTCAATGAGTTTACGGTGGACCTTTTTCCCTGCACTTCCCTGACGTAGGACCAAAACATCTTTGGGTTATCGTTCAAATGTTCGCCTAATTTTTTCCTTTTGAATTCCGCTAGCGTCTTCCGGAAGGCCTTCTTGGCAGTGGACCTTGATGCTTTGTAGTTCTGTATGGTTTCGTTGATTTTATTAGGGGAGGAATCTTTAACTGCGTTTTTCATTCTGGCATGGCACACCCTTTGCCGCCTAAGAGATTTCCGTACTTCTGAGTTGTACCATCGGGGTTCCTTATTCTCTTTTATATATTTACTAGGTATGTACCTTTGTATTGCTGAACGTGTTATCCTAAGAAAATTATTCCAAGTATCCTCGACACTACTAGTTTTGCTTAATTCGTCAAATATAAAAAAAGAACTTTTTAATTCACATTTTAAGACATCATAGTCCGCTTTATTGAACAAATACACCTCTCTCTTAGGTTTGTTAACTATATCTACACTTAGAGAAAATTTAGCGTTTACAGCCCTGTGATCACTGATTCCGTTAACAACTTCTATATTTAAGACCTTTTCGGGTATATTTGTGGCTAACAGATCAAGAATGTTCTTTCCCCTTGTTGGTGAAGTGACTAATTGATGTAGGGAATTCGAGGTGAACGCGATTATGAGGGACTCTCATAGATCCTTGTCTTTACCTCCATTTATAAAACTTTACGAATCCCAATCTATTGTGGGAATATTAAAATCACCTCCGATAATTAGGCTATGCTCACTGTAGTGGGATGTAAAGCTTTGTATCTGTTTTTCTAGGTCTGGTATTGAGTTAATGCTAACGTGGGGTGGTCTATAATACGTACAGATATATATTCTTTTCGATCTGGGTGTTTTCACTGAGCACCATACATTTTCTATACAGCTATCAGGAAATAACTCGGCTCTACTGACGTTAGAGTTCTTAACCGCAATAAACACTCCTCCTCCGGCTCTATTTTTTCTGTCGTTTCTATAAACTATGAAGAACTTGGGAAATATTTCGCAATCTGCGATGTCATCTGTTAACCAACTTTCAGTTCCTATAATGATATCCGACTCTGTGCTATGAATGAGATGGTGAAATTCCGGTATTTTATTTTTTAAACTTCGGCAGTTAACTACTACTACGGAAATTATATCCTCGTCTAAAACCTTCTCTGCGGTCTGCTTTCTGGGGATGTTATTTAATCTCTTTGATGTCTTAGTATGCGATCGGCCTATATTCTGATTAGTAATTCTATATTTTGTCTCATTAGCAGTGCAAGTACTTGGAAAAATCTCTTCTGGCAACCTAGTATTGTTAGACCCACTAATTGACCTACACCTTATTATATCATTATTTAGGCAATCTACTCCACTACCTAACCTACGAATTTGCCTAAAAAAAGCTACAGTGCTCGAAGATCCTATGAGCCACCCGAACCGACGCCTCAGGGGTGTAGTGAACCCCGGAACGGTTCAAGGGAGTGGGACATGACCCGAGCACCGGTCTCAAGTCCACAAACTCGGCCCCTATGTCCCGACAGAATTTCCACAGCCTCCACTGTTTCCCTTCCTCTGTTGTCATTGATTACCTCTCAGCAGCTTTATATCACCCTTCCTTGGCCTTCTTGCACTCTCGTGTGACGTGATTTCGCAACTTCTTGTGACGAGTTCCTCAGCTTCATTTCTTGAATTCTTGTATTTTTTCTTTCCTCTATAATGTACGTATCTTAGTTGAGCTGTTATCAATGGCCGTTGGGTTGGCACCGTCTTACTCACGAATTGCTTATCTGCTACTTCGGTTATGATATTCTTAATTTCCTCCAATCGTCCCTTTATGCAAGTCGCTTTGATGCCTTCTATGTTTCTGTCAATGGTCGGGGTGAACTCTTTGTCTTACCTGCTTTTTCTTCGGTATTTTTGTGTTCCATCTGGGTTCCTGTGTCACTTTCTTGATTTTATTGTATCGCAGTTTGCTGCCCATGGTTGTGATCGCTATTTATATCTGCACCGGGGTATTTCTTACACTTCTTAACATGGTTATGGTATCTCTTCCTGGCAAGGATGCAGTCAATTTGGTATCTAGCTTCGTCTCCAGGCATCTTCAACGAATATTTTCTTCGCGGATATTGATCGAAGATTGTATTTGCTACTACCGTGTTCTTCTCGTTGCAGAATTTGATCAGTCTTTTTCCGAACTGTCCCAATCTCCTTCCCTCTCCGCCTTCTCCAACCACAGCATTCCAGGCTCCCATCACGATTAGGTTTTCCTTCCCTTTTGCGGCTCATATAACTACTTCCAGTTCTTAACAGGAGTTTCAGGAAATAACTTTGCAGTTTCCACATAAAATAAATCAGTTATTTTATGTGGAAACTGCAAAGTTATTTCCTGAAACTCCTGTTCACAATGGATGTCCACAAAGTCTCGGCCTCAACCATCAATCACATACTTCCAGTTCTTCGTATACATCTTCTATTTTCTCTTCTGAATGGCTGGAGTTTGGCATATACACTTGCACTATCACTGTGACTGTAGGCTCTCCCTCAAATGTTATCATCTGAATCCTCACACTGTATTGCGATCACGATTTGATTCTCCTTGCCCACTCCTCCTTTAGTATGATGCCCACTCCTGCAATTCTCCGTTCGACTCCTTAGTATATCATCCTGTATCCATCGCTCCAGAATTCGTCAGCCCCGGCCCACTTAATCTCGCTCATTCCTAGGATGTCGATTCTCAAGCGGTCAATCTCCATCGTTGCATTTTTCAACTTCCCGCACACTCCCAATGATCTCAATTTCCATATTCCTATCCTACATTTTTCTACTTTGACTGATGTTCCCTTCCCAGTAGTCCCCACCCGGAGATCCAATTTAGGGACTTTTTTACTACTTCCGGAAGAGGGAGGAGTTCCATCACGTCATAACTTGAATGCAAGGCAAGCCTGCATCTCCTTGGGAGACTAATATGGTGGTTTCCCGTTACCTTCCACATCGCAGTACTGCGGCCATTACCGTGCCCTTCACTCATACCCGCAGCTGTGGCAGCTGGTGCCGGGCTGACCCACTCAGTCTGCACCACCAGTGCCTAATGGTGAAATTGCTGCCTTTCCCTATGGGTTCCGGGATTATATATACCTGTATACATACATAGCCGCCCCACTGGAGTCGGACGCCTGTGCAGCCGTCTCTTTGAGGAACAGATACTGCGTGGGTTACCTTTCGTCTGGCTTCTAACCTTCGACCTAACTGGCATGGGTGACCCTACCAGGAGCTGTTGTCATTACTCCCGCCAGCACTTCTCTATGCGTCATCGGAACGCACAAGACCTTCCACCACATCAAGGTTGTAGTTCATGGGAGGGTTTTACCAATCGTAGTAATGATAATCCACCAGTACTGGAGAATAAGTACGGTTCATAATTGCGAGATTAAATTTTTTTCAAATGCTCCAGGATTATTAATTTCTAGTTGTCGGAAAGTATGAATAGTCCTGTAGAAATGTTTGCCAGAAATACTTTACGTACAAGTCAGATATTTGTCTACATCTGTGTAATGTTCACATTGCTAACAGTTGAATTGCAGTTCTTACCGAATTTCCAGGTTTTATTGTAAAAGGCTGTTATAATCCCGGAAAATAAGTTTGGTGGGAGGGAAAAACATTCCACAAAGGATAGCAAATGGCAGGTTATAAAAATATTGTCATTAGAAAGAAAACAGGAAGTCCCCAAACGCAAGGCTCGCATTAAAGCTCCGAATATTTTCCTTGATTCGCAGTTTCCCTTAAATTTGAAGCTCTGCCGAATAATATTTTTCTTCTCCCTTTAACCGAAAACTTTCTCCCCCCCGCTCCCGATCGCATCAACATTTTTACAGGCCGTCTTCCCTTCAGTTCGGCGTTCTCCCGTCGTTGCTCCACACTCCCGCTCCCGCCCGCAAAATTTAAAACCTCTCATTCGTTCCAGATCTCTTTTCATGGAATGTCCGGGCTCCATTTCCAATCCCACTCTCTCTCCCTTCTCCCTCCATTCTCTCTCTCTTTCCCTCGGCGACGGGTATAATCCCACCACTCTCTTGTACTCCCTTCCTCAAGGAAACCCTTTCCCTCTATCCCCTTTTTCATCCCTCGTTCCCCTCCCATCCCTCTTCCCCTTTTTTGTTCTCACCTTCTCCCTTTCTCTCTCTTCTTCCCGGAATCTCCTCACTCCATCTAGAGTCCTCCATTATCTCCTTTCTCATTCCTTCGGCCCACCCACTTTTTGCCCTTCTTGCCCTCCTCTCCTCTCCCTTCTAAGAGACCCCTTCCCGCCCCTTTTACTTTTCCTGACTCTCACTCACCCACTCACACTCGCACCTTCTCTCTTCCCGCCATACTCGGATAAATTTATAACTCCCTTACGTTCTTCTTACTCCTTCCTCGCCTCCTTCCGTGCTGTTTCCCTTTCTCTCTCTCTCACCTTCTCACCCAAATTATGACCCCTAACCA
Source organism: Hetaerina titia (assembly GCA_037158775.1). NCBI lineage: Eukaryota > Metazoa > Arthropoda > Insecta > Odonata > Calopterygidae > Hetaerina > Hetaerina titia. The sequence continues at coordinate 57,487,087 of CM073778.1, read as the reverse complement.
AGATGCTTTGCGCAGCTCCCTCTCCACCTTCTCCTGCACCTTCAGGACCTCCTCCAGGACATTCCCTTTGCTCCCTTTCGCTCTCCTCCTCTCTCCCCCAATCTCCCGACCGAAAAGGGTGCCTTCTGTCTCTTCAAGGAACTTTCGCAAAAACCCTGCCCACGAACTCCTCTCACCCACGCTCGCCCCTCACTCCTTACCTCGCCCCCAAGCTCCTCTCTCTCTCTCTCTCTCTCTCTCTCTCTCTCTCTTTTTCCCTTCCCCTCCTTTACTTCCTCTCCCCCATTCCCCACCCCATAAAACTCAGCTCCTCCTCCGCAAACCCCCATTCCCTCCTTTTTCCCGCACCTCGCCCACCAATTTCGCATCCCTCCCGAGAGATGGCGGACCCTGGCCGCGTGAATTTAGGGGTTGGCAGAGGAAATGACTTATTTGACCCATCTCCACCTTCCCTTTCTCTTTGTGCACACACACACACCCCTTTGGTCTCCACCCCCTTAACCCCATCCTTACAGCCCTCCGCAGGCGTCGCAACACCCCTTGCATTCCATCCCCTCTCTACTCCTCACCCTTTCACCCATGGGATGCCCCAGCAGGGCGGGTCCTAAGCAAGACGCGACTCTTGAGGAGGTGAGTTGGAAAGAACGAGACTTTTCGGAGGCCGGTAAAGATTTTCCCAGTGGAGCTCCTTTCTCGCAATGGACGGCCGGAACTGCCGTAACTCTCGAAACATTCGGATCGGGACCCGGGGCCGGAAATAGGAGGAGGGACTTTAAGCCCGGGGGCTCATCGACTTTCATCGCCTCCCTGTTCTCGGAACGTGCACTGCTTACGCAGAATTTGGATTTAACGCACACGTGTGATTTTAATATATTTAAAAGGAGCAGGAGGGAGGTTGAAGGTACTATGCCAAATTTCACTATCAACAATCGAAGTATGATTTCGGATAATTTCGTTATCTAAACGAATTTTTAAGTTTCAAAAAAGGAAAATAAAGGCCATTCATTAACAAATTGTAGAGTTGTTCGTCGGTCACGTCCGTCTTGATATTCAGTGAATATTCTTGAATGGAATGATTGATTATTGATGCTAATCGTTGAATGATAAGAAATAGCTTAGCTTCAGATCACGTGTTGAGGGTTTCAAGTATGATTTTGTAAACCCGTATCATTGAATGGATGACTGTCTAATTGCAATAATCCGATTGAAAGAAATGGGAATGAATTCTAGTGGAAATCGATAATTATATGGTCATTTATTACGATCTATTTTTAACATTTCATTTTGTTTGTTTCTTTTGAATACGTCCCAGACAGTTTTTCGACAGATTCTTGATACGTTACGTTCCGCCTTTGGTGCCTCTATCACCTATAGAATACAAATACAACCTAAAGTGTTAAATAGAGATTTAAATTCAACTACTAAAAGTGTACTTGTAATATTACTTGTATGATAGCTATCAGTGCATGGAGGAAAGGAAAAATACCGAAACGTTGGCTACGAAAAAAGATGAACGAATAGATTGTACTAAGAGTAACTCAGATGACAGGATTATTTTACATTGCTGGCATACATTCATGATATGAACAAGAATAAATTTATATAAAAAAACGATGAATGAAAAATGATTTCTTTCTGTGCGTCATGACAGTTCCTGTATCTTCTCCCCATACTTCGTCGCAATCTGGTGCGACGCATTTTGTGCACACATCATGTCTCTTAGGTGTCACCCGGAAAAAATACCAGAGCCATTTTGTAATATTATGCTTCCTTCCACGGTTTGTCGGAATTCGTCTGATTGTGCCTCCCCCACAAAAGAAAATGTAGGAATGAATAACCGAAAAATAGGAACTAAATTCAAGAAATAATTTACATAGCCACAGTCATTTTTATCGCTCGGCTAACTAATCTATACGTTATTCGGCAAACCTCGTCGACTGCGTATGGCGGGGGATGTTACGGTGCTAACCATTAATGCAAGAACATAAGCTCATAAATACAAATGAGTATATTTCTGGTCAAATAATGGAAATGTGAATTTAGAAAAGAATAACAAGGACAAGATGGACGGACAATAAAAGCAAAATAGAAGTATTGAGAGAAATTAAAGTGGGAAGGAATTCAATAGGAAAGATGGAGAAAAGGAAAATTAAAATGGTAGGATATTTTCTCAGACATAACAACTTCCTGGAAAATATAATGGAGGGGAAAATAATAGGGAAAAAAAGGAAGAGGAAGCCCAAGAAATAAATTTATAGATGATATAAAAATTAATATGACAGTAACAAGCCACAATGAACTGAAAAGAACGCCAATGGAAAGAGACCTATGGCTGCAACGACAAGGCTCCATCTTTAGAGGATAAAGATGATAAACAAAAATATGCAAACTCGCATTCCTATGTAAGCCATGCAGTAATTAGTGTGTTTGAAACTTATGTTCCATTTCACTTTTCAAATAAAAATATTCGGGTGCTTGGGTTGGCTTTTTATCGTCCGAGGGAAGAACGAGCAATTGAATCTATCGGTTACGGTGACTGTCTCTCTTGTTTTATCCAGATGGTCTATGGTACAAATAAAGTTTAGGCCATAATATTATCCTCGGCTTCACAAATTATTCTGGTATTTTATACCTATCTAAAAGCCTTATTTTCCCACCGGTATGATGCTTTGACCGTTCGAAGCCCTCGATCAGCGGAATGTCGAGGAGAATTTTAGATACTCCAGGTGTTGTTTAGACCCCAACCTCTTGCCTCCTGGCAAAACCTACGACAACATGGACAACTTGCCTCGTCTCTCCCCTGCAAGTACCCTTCTTATCAATCTGGCGATATACCCATGTTCAAGCTTCTGCCACACGATAGCTAATAATCCAAATGTGTCATCCGAAAAGACTAGTTTTGGCACTTAAAACTTAGCTCTTTCATCGGTTGAAAATATACTTCGGAGCACTGAAACTTCTGCTCGGCTTCTGATTTTTGTCAATACTGTGAAAACTAAGGCTTGCTGAATAATTTCTTGCTGTTAAATTGTAAGCCGATATGTTCTGTATCTATTACTGAGAAATTGTGCATGAGACAAATATTGTATTAAGACTTTAGAGAAAATCTCGTTAAATAACATATTTAATGCAGAGTTTTTAAAAAGCAGTTCAATTAATATGCATAATGAATGCATGCATTCAATATACATGTATGATTATTTCATTGAAATGAATTTTTCTATGTACATGCTCTTGTTCAGCTACTGATAGAGCATAGTCATATCGTTATTCCTGTTAATAGGAGAATGGGTATTCTCATTAAATTGAAGTCACTAGGTACAGAGAAGGAGATAAAGGCATAGTGCAAATGATTGCTGATCACGAATTCTAACTCGTAGTTACATCAATAATTTCTGTTTAGTCACATAATCATGCAGGAAACTGTTTCAGGTGTAACTATATTAAAATCGTACATGAAGGGAAAAGTTGATGAAGTTTCAACAATGCGATATTCACGTGATATTACTTTATTGTTAAGGGTTCACGACCATGGTTTAATTGCAAAGCAACATACGAGGAGTATTCTTAAATTAAGTACCGTTTGCTTATATTTAAATATTGGCGCTTCAGAACACAGTTTTGCTCCTGCAGCGCCATATACTGATTCATTGAGAATCTATAGCAGCATTTGTTTTGTTTCAGAAGTCGTTTGCTTGTCCGTGCATGCAAACAACAATGTCCGCGACAATCGTTGATCCCACCAGCTGTGAAGTGCGTTCTGTCATACGATTCTTGTATGCAAAAGGATTGTCGGCTGCTGAAATTCATCGGGAATTATGCCTAGTTTATAAACCTACAGTTATGAGTGAAGGAAAGGTTAGACAATGGTGCTGTGATTTTAAAAATGGACGAACAAATGTCCATGACGAAGAGCGAAGTGGTGGGCCCAGTATTCTGACCGATGAAATTGTTTCGCAAGTGGAACAAAAACTGCGATGTGATCGTCGATTGACAATTAATGGCCTGGCTGAACAATTTCCTCAACTTGGACGCACTACTGTCTACAATATTGTTACGGAAAACCTCGGATATCACAAATTGTGTGCAAGGTGGGTACCGAAAATGCTCACCGACCACCACAAAGAGCGAAGAATGTCCAGTGGACGAGAGTTATTGGGTCGTTGGGAACTCTTTACACCACCTACCGTACAGTCCTGACCTTACACCCAGCGACTACTTCCTCTTCTTGCACTTGAAACAGTGGTTCGGTGGACAACGTTTCGAAACCGAAGAGGAACTCAAGAATGGCGTTGTCGATTGGTTCAACCCACAGGCGGCGAGTTTCTATGCAGAGGGGTTAAAGAAGCCGGTGTAGCGGTACGAAAAATGCTTAGAAGTGAACGGCGATTATGTAGATAAGTGAAGTAGATTTGTAGCTAACTAAAAGTGCCAATAAAATGTGTTTCATATGAGTATATTTTTCCTGTGACCAAACGGGCCTTACTTTATGAACACGCCTCGTATTTAGGTGGCATTATAAGGAAAGGCAGTAGTGTAACTGTGTATAAATAAGGCCGGTGACAGAGAACGGGTGTTGGAGAATGGGGAAGGCGTATGCTGGAAGAGGTCAAGGGGCGATACAGTGGACGTAAACAATATATTTATGCGTGGAAATTACTGTTATTATGCGTCACCAAACTTTACCAGTAGGAATATTTTATCGTAAAAATCGATCAAAAAACAAATGATTTCCAGGAGGAAATCATTTGTTTTTTGTCGTCCTCGGGCTCTGCGATATCTTCTGTGTAGATGCGTGACTCTAGTGAACTCAATTATGAACCAGGTTTTCCTACCAAAAGCAACAGGACAATTGGGTCGGAACAAATTCGAAGGCATGCAAATATGCGTATTAACAAAAAAGGAATCGTGCATAGCTCATTAGAAGGCACGCAAGGAGAAGGAAATGAGCCCATGTCATCCGGGGTGGGCACCCAATCGTAAGAAAAGGGAAATAGAGAAAAAGTTCGAAATTATTCATTCATTTAAGAAACCGGTGAGGAATGGAGAAAAGGGCCAAATTTCATTTTTCTTAAGAGCCGGGAATTCGACATTCGAATGCGGGAAATGATATGGTAATTCAGGGTGAGAAAGATGTTCCTTTCTGGTCGTGAGAGCAGTTAGTTTGCCTTCGGCCATCGGCAAGCCGAAACCGAAGCCATTAAGCAGGACCGACCTCCATGATACCAGCGGCACGCGAAGCCCAAGAAGCACGAATCAGAATCCAAGCAGGCGGAAAAAAATGGGTAAATGAACGTTTTGTTCGTCATACTCAAGCAATAATTTAGGAAGTCACGGCATAAATTTGAAGTATACCGAATAAATAGCCTAAGTTGGAAAGGAAAGAGGTAGGAAAGGGTAAAGGATAAGGTAAGTTGGGAGGAAATAGTCAAGTCGGTTGATAGAAAAACAAAAGTTTCAAAATTGGAATTTGGGCCATGTGGTTTCATCATTTCCCAAGGACGTAATTTTTGTGGATTCAGTTCCAAATTGTTGTGGAAGTATTTATTTATTATAGGTCGTCTACTAATAAGGGGTTTTGCAACAACATTATGGGAGTGAGAGTGCTTGAATGGTTTCGGTATTTGAGAATTAGGTTCAGCATAGATTGGAAAAAAATAGTGGGGTATGAAGGGTTTAAAAAATAAATTTGATAGAGAGAGGAACACATGAATTAGTCCATGGCAAAGATAGAAAGTTTTTGGGGAAATTTGACGGAAGATTGAAAAGCTGATTCGTGAGATATTGAGTGGCATAGGGGATATGAAGGTTCTGTTGGGAGAATGTTAAGGAGTACGGTGAATGTTCATTATTGATGAAATGAAGTGGGATATAAGATATTATAAGCGAAGATAAGTAGATAAAATAATATGACAAAATTTATATATAAAGATGAAAAACGTCAGGGGAAAATATATTTTGAAAAAATATGTTCTTTGGATAGTTCTTACATTTACAGAAGTCCAAGTATGTAGAATGAAAGACATAAAATTAATCAAAAGTAATTTAGTTTCTGCATGATTTGCTGGCCTGCCAATAAAATTAAAATTGACTGAAAATCGGAGCCCTCATTACACATTAACCATTAGAATGCATAAAATCGATTATGAAATTGATCCGCAATCAATTACGCCGTGAAAATCTTTTCAAGATTACCAAAAAAAATTAACTTTCTCATTAACTATAATGTAGCTGTTCTAAATAGACGTGCTCCCTTGCACCGTAGCAAATTGTTTGCTTTTACCTCCGTATTTGCGCTCAGTTCTGATGTTTGGGAGGTCAAATTCGGGCTGTAATCTCCATGATGATGTTTCCCCTGAGATGTGCGTCCCATACTTCGGGAACGGATCCAAATGTACATGACCTATATTTCAACCAACTCCCTCACAATCTGATTTATTTCTTGTACTTATTACGCATCATTTCACTCCGTTTCACCCGCATCACTCCTTATCCATCCATAAAAATCCCACCTCGTTCTCCTACCTCGTTCTCCCACCTCCATTTTCTCTTTCAGTTTACATATTTCGGGTCGAGGGCACGGGTGAGTCCGCGTTACCCATTCCTCCCCTCGTATGCTTATGAAGGGGAGATAAACTTCCCTCCTCTCAAATCTCATATTCGCCCGCCCTCTTTTCCTACCGTGTCAAATCGCTCCCCCAACAAACCACCTTGATTATATCAATCCAAAGTTTAAACAGGTGAAACTATAGTTTGGGACGCCAAGGCTTAATTGAATCATAGTTGATTCTTTCTGTGTGTCTTATTAATGTGCTCTAGGGTTGAGTTCATTCGATGACATTGTGGTATTAACGCGCACGTAGCTTCAAAACATTTTTTCGGAAATGTGTAGGATTTAGTTTATGTGATAATCAACCGTAAGGCCGGTCAAAAATTTTTAATTGATTCACATTGACGCGCCACTCAGTACGCGAAAACACTGTTCACGCATGTGTTCTATCCACGACAGGAAAGTTGATGAACAACAGAGAGCAGATGGAGAACCTCGAAGAGCTACTGTTATTTTAAATTATTAGAGGATTATTTTCAATTTTCCTTTTCGATACTCGGACTAACTTCAAATAGCCATTTAAACTTCCGTCACATCAGTTGAGGTAAGCAAAAGCATATTTATATGAAGCCGACTCAAAATACAATGATTTCCTATCATTTTCACCGAGTCAATGAAGACATACAGCTTACACCAAGCAGAACTAAGGTAGTCAGATCCGGAACCCTTGTACATCAATAAAAACGCGACTTGGTTTGGAGAAGGATACAGTGAGTGAGTTAAGTTCAGGAAGGGAAATGAAATTGGAAGGAATGTGATTGGATTGAAGTAAAAATCAGACTGACACCGTTTTCCTAAATTTCTGTTTGTATATTCAGGTATTGGTTTCAATAAGATGACATATTTGAATGAAATAATTCGTAGAGAAAAATGTAAACCCAGACAGGTGTTATCTCTCCACACAGCTCTATAAGACACTTAGGAGTAGAAGTTTTTTGTGTCAAATTATCTATCGTTTATTGGCGAAAAGCTGATTTCATTCCTACAGGACCACACCTCTACCTCTTCTGTCATCTCTCTAAATCCCTACGGCTACAATTCCCCTCCACCTTTCTCTGTTCCTTCCAATCTCTCCACCCGCCCTCCACCTAAGTTTTATTTTTATTCGTGCTGGTATGATGATTCATAGTCTTGCGACCACCACAAACATCATGTGCGACCAGAAAGAGAATGCCAAAAAACTACGAAAAACGCAAAGCTCGTGATACCCACGTTTGAGGAGAACTATACTATATCTTCGTGTTACGAAGATGCTGTTGAAAGATACTATTCAATGAGTTAACCTGACGCATCCACAAGCATGAGAACGCGATAGAACCATTTTTCTAAGATTTTTATATCTAAGAGTTTTATTGATATTCCTTAAACGATATTTTTTTTCTCTCTTCCCATTTTTTGTACAAATTTTTCATTTTCAGTTTTGGAGTCCTTGGAGTTTTGCTTCGTGCTAATGTAGATAAATATATCTGGTTTAGTCGTGTTTCAGTATGTACAAAATGCCATACAAAATATGTGATCGGAAAAATTAATGTGTAATGTGAATTTTCCTTGAGTACATCATTTATGTAAAAGCAAAGTAATTCAACAAAGTAAGAAATAAACTCGTGAATAAGAGCGGATTAATTTTGCATACACTCCTCTTTTAATCGTGTATATTTTTGTCAAGCAGCAACTAGCAGCAATACGGCAATTTTCGGGATTACATAAACTATTTGTAAGGTTATTAGCCGTTAATTAGAAATTTACGTACTAGTAGCTCACCAATAAATAAAGTATTCATGGAATTAATAATGGACGTAATACGTTGACATAAAATTGAAATATAATTTTTCCGAGCACTTCTGCAACGGGATATTGAAATAAATTCGTGAGTTCGAAAAAGTTCAAGCCTCTAAGCGTGAAATGAACTGAAAAATATTATATCTGCCTAGATATTACTAGATAAATAGAATTTTTTACCACTCAAGGTAAGTATGCAGCTATAAATGTGATGAATATTGAATATCATCAAATTACAGTTCGGAAAATGAAATTTGTTAACTACCTCTGAAAAAAGGTTGAAACTATTTTTTAAATTTGTTAAATTATCCTGTGCCTAATATCATTAACATCGGCCTCTGTAATTATTTGTCACCCTGTAGACTGACCTTTAACTCAAAGTGCTTTAATTTTTCTCGTTCAATGATTTTTAATCCATTATCTATGGAAATAATTTAAATTTAAAAAAATTAATTGTTCGTTTAACTTGAATTTACAATTTAGACTGTGGAAAACAAACAAGATTAAATTTAAAATCCTACACGGAAAAAGTTAAAGGAATATGGCTAAAAAATATATTCACTGGTAAAACACGTATGTTCAACATGCTCATACGTAGTTGCTCTTAGCCGCTAAGAATTAAACTTATCATGCAATATGGTGTATTAAGAAATCTCTTAAGTAGAATTATCTATCTCATAATGTTGATTTAATTTTCCCAGATTATTAGACTACGCAAAAATATTTAGTTCATATTGGCTGTTTGCAATTATTTACATACATATGAGGAAAATTCAAAGCATCAAGTAAAAATGCATGGAAGTTATATACCGCTAAGTTCATCAGCTTGCAAAATAGCTTATGGTCAATCAATTTGTTGGTCATCAACATTTGTTATTTAGATGCACACTTCACTTTCCAATCAATATATTATTTCCGGTGAGTGTATAGAAAGCAGGGCGCATGGTTAATTTATTCACTTGGAAAAAATAGCAGAACTCTCGATTGGTCAGTTATAGATGAGTTAATGGTTTTTGAGAAATTTGTGGAAGTGAGAATTCATGTTTGTAGACCAATATGTTCATAAGAGGAGACAACTGTTGAAAAGTAGGTGGTGCAAAAGTGTATTTATCATGTTTAATACAGTATGTGACAGAAATAGAAAGTGAGAATAAAGATATGGCAGCTAAGAAGAGTTGTGAAGTAAAATGAATGTAAAAAACGATGACTTTTACGGTACTTTCAATTCTGTATACACAGATTAGGTACAACGTGAACTGTAGGAGTTAGCATTGTCAAAAGTCAAATTTTATCAAAACGCTGGTCGACGAGATTTAAAATACCTGGGTTTACGGGTATTAATAAACGCATCTTGTCAACTCCTACCCTCACCATTTACCAGCCCATAGGGAAGGGGTTGATTTCCACAGCACTACCGTGTATGCTGAAATTATTCTTGAAAACCCATCTATGACGTTGACTTTTTTGCTAGGTTCTTCCGACATCAGTATGAAATGAAAACCTGCTGTTCAGTTTGCTGCGCATAACGTAATACACTTAATGAGATTTTGTCGGTGATCTACCGTCAGCTTGCTATAAATATTAATATATAAATTCATTACCCACAATTCAAGAAACACAAAAATATCTCTCTATTCACGGAAGATTATCAAATCAGTAATTCAGAATTTTCAGACTAGCGTTCGGCGTTCATACGACTGGAAGAGCTTTTGGTTTTGTACATAAGATAAAATACGAGGAAAGTCTGAAAATATTTCAAAGTAATAAATAACCGATATATTTTTCTTCAAATTTTTCATTTTTTTAGCATAAACCCACTTGAAATCGATACAATTTTTTCAGCGATGCTCTATTTAACACTTCAAAATAGTAGTTGATGTGTTTCTCCACAAAATATACGTATGCGTTTGCCTCCTCGTTCGATGGAAATCTCTGTCCTCAAAGCCGATGTGTTAGCAAGGTCGTTATCCTGATGGGAAATCACTTTCTTCCTCTTCAAATACGGACGCTTCTATACTATTTCTACCTTAATGTTATCAAGTAATGATGCAAAATATTCTTCCGTTATTTTTTATATTTTTTTAGAGATAATCAATTAACACTATTTCGTGACAATCCTAAAAAACAGTCGCTATCTCCTTCCCAGGCGATGGAACCGTCTTCGCGTTTTTCGGAGCAGGATCACACGTTTCAGTCCACTGTTTTGAATGTTATTTCTTCTAAGAAGTGTGGTGGATCTAAGTTTCATCTGCAGTAATGAATTGACGCACAAAACCTGATTCCCTTCGTTGAAAACACGCCAACGGAACTGTTTAATCGAATACGTTTTTAATCCAAAGTGAGCAAAAGCGAAAACCAACCCGCAGATAGCTCACACATGTCCAATTCTTCAATTAATATTTGACAAACACATTCTTTTAGTATGCTCATAGCCTCTGCTATCTCTCTAATCTTAATTTGATGATCGTCCAATACCAATTGGTGAACCTTTTCGAAGTTATCGGAGGTTGTAGCAGTTCTTGGTCGTGCTGAACCTTCATCATCAGCCAAGCTGATAAGGTCACGTTCAAATTCAGCTGCCCAAAATTTCAGGGTCGAATGTGATTCTGTAGGGACTCCGTATTCAGCTTCTAACTCGTCTTTGATTTACGTTGGTGTATTGCCATTCAAAAACAAATATTTAATGACAGCTAGATGCTCAATTTATGTATTAAATTTTCACAAAAACCCTTGTAACAAGTCATTTAAAAAAATAGCCGAGTGTCTAATATGGCTGATATTTTTGTGATTACCTTTCAATCTATACATTAAATCATTCTCTAATTTTTGTTGAAGAGTTCGACCATCTTCATGTTGAGGTCGGAAATATTTCAGATAATTCTTGTACGTATATTCACGTTGAAGTAAGCATCAGCCCACCCCTATTAGTTTACGAGTCCCTCAATTAGAATCGATACTTTCCAGAGGGAACTGGTATTAATTTGGATGCCAAAATAAGTCTCACTCATAAATATTGCATTTTTTTATCGTTGAATGTCTTATTCTTCGGAAATACAAAATATACTTTACGTTGGAGCTTACGTATTTTCCTCTAATATTAAGAATTTTATTCCTTGTAGAAAAAATAAGCGTACGTATACATATAAATAAATAAAAATAACCATTACGTATCACAACGTTAATCATCGAAAATAAGAAGCGTAACTACCTGCTATTAGTACTAGATTTAGGAAAAACTTTGATGACTCCTTAAATCTGGAAATCTATGTTTTATCAGTAGCTCTTTTTCTTTAAACATGCTCTGCACGTTTCCGGGATTTCCACCGCTTTTATTGGCTTGAATAGACAACGGATTTGTCAGCATTCCAGCAGACGGCTTCAAGATTTTTCAAATATATCATTGATTAATAGCAGATTGAGCAACGGAATCAAGATTAAGAGTCATTATCCATTGGAAACTGCAATCTTTTTATGAATTTCCTTTCTCTTTTAGCTAATTAAAACCTCACACGTTAGTTCTTCATTCAAGTCAATCACGATTCAGTTGTGCGAAAACAGAAAATCCATTCCTCATCGCGACGGATGTAAGTCAGCTAGTTATTACGAGATGATATCATCGCACGTCAATTGCGACGATACTAACAGAGCCACGTGATTTGCATGACAGAGAAGGTAGGCGACTGGATGAACGCCGGAATTACGGAGAGAAGAATGCTTGGGCGTCCAATCCACCTTCCATTGGTCACCTGCACGTAGACTCGACAAATAAAACCACCAATATCTCTCCACCGAGCGTACAACGCTACAACTTTCAGGGAGACGCGGGAGACAGGAAAGCGGACGGCAAACTCGCCGTGACATCGCCAACCATTTACGCTTCCGATCTCCCGTCACACCATCCCAATAGGTCTCTCCCTAGGGCTACCCTCGAAAGCAGTAATGAGTCGAATTCCGTAAAGCCCATTGCGGTTTCAAACGGGCGCCGCCCGCAGACGCTTCCAGAAAGGGGGAATAGAACGTCGAACATATATCCTCCTTCACCCACCTCTCCATCCCTCTTTGCGCCCTACCTGTTCCTCTCTTTGGTCCTCTTTTGCCTTCTGCGAGATGGTGCTTAGCTGGAGCCTGGGTACGTGTCGGGAGGACATTTATAGGGTTCCAAACCCACCCCTTGAAACATGTTGACCTCGAGAATTCTCGGAGAATTTTAATGGCGCATGCTTTTATTAGTTCCTAATTGTCGAGACGTCCCCCGAGAAATGAAACCATTAAAATTTCAAGAACTCTCATTCTCTCTCATAAATCTTGAGTTATGATAGCCGTGGAGGCCAAATTGATTCAATTTTCCACTACAGTCACCCGTATATGCCTCTTTTATAAATATCCCAGTTTTAATATCAAAATTGAACACAAGATATTCAAAAAAATAACAACATATTTATGTTATTTTATTTATACGTTTATATTGATAATATCAGTCATGTGGAGTTGCTGAAGCATATTACTCAATAACGTATGCTTGGGAAATTGAATAATCATCTGAAAAAACATTGAAAAAATAAAATTTTTACCTCTTTTTTAGTTTTTCATTTCTCATGTCACCGGAAAAGAATCTAATTGAAAGTTTAACAAGGTTTTAAATCTGTTTGGATGTTTATCTTAGTTTTGGCCCCGATATTTTTTCCAATCATTAATTTGAAAAATACAACCCAACAGAAGAAGCTCCCACTGCACTTACCATGGAGATCAGTCCCCTGTTCTACAAAAACCCTTTGGTCGATCGTGCGTACTATGTTCCGTTCTGTAAAGGGTGGGTTACTTTCAGTCCAGCTTCCTTCCCCTTTCCCTACCTCAGTGCTCTCGCCTCTTCGCGGAGGTTGTCTAGTGGGTCGAGAGGTTTAATTTGTGTTCCACGACCTCGAATGCCTCGATCCGTGGAGCCATCCGGACTGAACGAGTGGGCTACGCCGTCCTTCCGCCCTGACTCCATCCCTACGCCCCCCCGCATCTCCGCAATCCATTTCCCGGATGCCTTCTACGTCGCCTCGCCTCTTGCAAGTACTCTTACCCAGCAGGGCACTCCGCCGCCCCGAAATTTACCTCCTCCCCCCGACCTCTCACTGCTTCTCGCCACTCCTGGGATTTAATTGGAAAAATTTGCTTCCTTCTATTCCGCTCTTTTTCTTCATTTTGCCCTCCCCCACTTTGTTTTTTATTTTCTCTTGTTTATCGTCACCACTGGAAGTATTTCTCTAGACAAGCGACAAGGACGTTCGAAAAGTTTTCGAATGTGGGACGGACGACATTTAGTTTCCTTCTTTTGTCTCTTCAATGAATCAAGGTTTCCTTTAATTTTTTATTTTTTAATTACTCCACATACCCGTTTTTTAATCAGCCTTTCGACTAGTAGTTTGGGATTTAATTTCCCAGAGTCTCCCCTGGTTTAATAAGATATGCTCTACTCTTTTGAGTGTCGCTTCCATTGCCTGCAATTGGAAAATTAAATATGAAAAAAATGTTACTGCGGGATAAGATAAAGGAAAATTAATTGTATATGGTATAATACATTGCTCTAAATTAATAAATGAGTATTGAGGGTGGAATTGAAGCTAATATAATTCGATGATTTTTTTTGCGTAACATCGAAATCTGTTATCAGCTAATGTTCGGAAGAACAAAAAATGAAATGAAAGTTGGCCGGAGCATAAATGAAAGAGACACGTCGCAGTGCTGAAATATAATGTATCTTCAATTGGAGAGAAAAGTTCCGGTTTTAAAAACGTAAAGTTGAGATTTCATCCACTGGTAACACAGAATTTTGTGTTACCATTGGGTGATATTTTATGGTATGGTTCTCGATTTCCAAGTCACTATTGGCTGGTGCAAAATTATCTGTTTTAGAAGCATGTAAAACCAAATTACATTGCCTATTATTCCGAGGGTACAACTTCAGGGGATTGCTTTGAGGGACCATTCCATTTCCTGGAGCCCTGAGGATCAAGGGATTGAAGCTGTGGAATCCACACTATGAATCTCATCCGATAGCGTGGGGAATATCTCTACCTCTGCTGACGGGAGGATGCTCGGAACTTTAGGATTATTTTAACGGGGACCTAATGTTTGTTTCGTTCAAACTGATTCGGATACGCCCCCACTGCTTGCATGTTCATCCTATCTGGCGATATTTAGTTCAATTTAAATTACGACATCGCAGATAACGCCGTTACATTTACAGAATATATATTTTAACTTCCTGTGAGGGAAATCAGCAGAGATGGCAACAATTTTTGATTGAGTTCTGTGAAATATTTTTTTATACAAAAGATTTTACGAAATCTTAGAATATTGAAGGTAAATAGCTAACAGAAATCGCAGTAAACATATCCTAAATTAAGTAGGAAAAGAAAGATCAAAGTCTGATTTAAACTCAAGAGGGTTTAGAATTGGAACACTATTCCCCGTTTCACAAAGGCAGATCATGTTTAATTTAACTTATATTGGCCTTTTTTCAATGGCATGTTTGTTATAAGAAGTGGAAACATTGAAAAATGTATCCAAAATGGGATTGCCATTTAAGATATTCGGCTCCTTCACATTTTTATTTGCTGGTTTGTTATTCGGCAGAATTAACTATTCCGAAAGTGATTCTATTTTTACGTACGTACTTAAAAATGTGATGGGGATGAGTAAAGTGACAAATGATGTTATCAATTTTATTTCAAAACGCTCGATTAAAAATGGAATCATTCCTTTTTATGATCTTTGAAATTATACATACCTAAAGCGTTCAGTTGCTGTTATTACTTGGAATTCATAATTTCATCAATGGCCTTCGATGAGTTTTCCAAACACTATAGATTTTGACTTTTGGAACCAATTGTAAAGAAATGCTTCATTATCAAATTTTCACTTCTAGTTTTAAGACCAAATAAAATGGAGGCAGATAAAGGGCAAATTAATATCCAACGAGTATGCTAAACGAAATTTCCTCTTTATGTGATGATCCATCATATTAAAATTTAAAAATCATGCCTAGACGTCGAATATTTATTCAATAGATATAATCACCATCACAAATGATTAATGACTTTAAGTTCTATTTTTTCTGCTTTAAAATTTTTTAATATTGATTGTAAAAAAAGATATGATAACATTTTAATTTTAATTTTAGCTATCTAACAATCTCATGTGAACGTTTTGCAACTATCTCCATTTTCGTTCGGATCAACAGGCATTCACAGCAGGGAGACGATGCGAAACTGCTCTTTCGTACAGAATTGAATAAATGCGTACCTTATATTATGGCCATATGAATGCCAGCGGCATCGAGAGATTTAATCACATCTATTTGTAAAATTTTCAATTATATCCCCGGAGAAATAGGCGCCTCTCGGAACACCTTGGTTAAAATCTAGTTTTATTCGAGGTCGCTAATGATTTTTGCGGGGCCTTCACCAGGCGATGTTCATAATTGCGATCTATCAACCACCTCCGACGGCTCTTCGAAGAGACCCTTTTCAGCACCTGACGGTCGGAAGGGGGACATGGACTGCCGTCTAGTGTTGGTATGGTAAATTATGCCCCGTTGCTCAAACCCGTATCCCTCCATAAATTACGTACGCTGATGGAAGAGGTGCACCTGACGACGGATAGTTGTAGCAGCGAGTGGTGGCGTCTTCCATCTATGCTCTTCCAGTCTCAGTGGATATCCACATGAGGTCTCATCTCCCTTCTTGTCTTCGACACACAAACAGAGAGGGCACCAACGGCGCTTGTATTTGACCGTTACATTTGAGCTTCAACTTGAGGCGCCCGCTGTGTGTGTAGACTTGAGTTGTACCTACGTTCACGTCAGGGATTTGCGCCTGTAAGCACTAACATCTTTTGAGAGGATTAGACAATGACTCCCTTCAAAAGGAATTCTGGACAAGAAATTTAATGGAAAAAATAACATATCTTGGAAAAGAAATAAAGAAACCTGAAGAGAGATTGATATAAGGGAGGAGGTCAAACTAATATACAAATATTTTTTGACTGTTAGTCCGTAGGGTAAATTGAAAACTGTGGGTAAAGCGTAAATAGTGATGAGAAAATAACTAACATTGGACTACACGTCGTATTTCTTTCCTACGACAGTCGACTGAAGGCCTACAATGTATAAAAGGAATCAAAATATCTTGTAAGTGAAACCAGATACTGAAATGTTCGTAGACTATCAGAAACTTGACTGAACAAATGATTGAACTAATCAATGAATGCTTCAAATTTTCATTGAAATCATCTGTAGTATTGAAGTTAAAAAATAAATAACTTGGCTTTTCTACATAGAAATTTTATTTAAGACGTAGATCTTGTTACAGTATAACATCTTCAGGTAAAAATTGACAATCAAGTTAGTTATTTTTCAATTTCAATATGGAGATTTTTCACCAAGTCACGCCAGAAAGTTTTATTCATTCGTAGTAGTTGCATGTATGTTCTAAATCTTCCACTTCATAGGAAATTATATAGTACATTCCTTTTCAGATTATTAGTGTATAGATAAAAATTTGACATTGAGTACTAAATTGATAATGGCTCAGATCTAGTCAAATTTTTATTTGATCTTTAGCTTGTATCTTTATTTCTTCGTGTTTCCTTACGCAGGTGTCACCGTGACATTCTTCTGCCAATTCATCCTCGGTCTCTCTCTTTCTAAATTTTAACTCCTAAGATGCTTTCTGTTCTATTCTTTAGTGGACTTTTTCCACAAAGGTTTCAATTAGTGTCTATCTCATTATTTGAACTGCATTCTAATGGATTCTCTTGTGACTTTCCATTCAACATTATTCTTTGATTTTTTCTCAGTAAATCGTTTTATTTTCATCATGAATGTGCAGAATTACATTTACGTCCTTTAAATATGAATTTATTCAATATTTTGTATCTCGCAAGCACAGTAACTTACACTTAATGATTGTTCTTATATGAAATGCTCATGTTATTACGTGAATGCAGCTGACATCAATGATTGCGGCTGTCACACATTTATGCACAGACATGAAAAAGAAAATCGTCAGTGTAATCATATTAGTTTCTATAAAGTATGTTTTCTAACGTCATGATTCAAAATCTTTAATTTATTTGTCTTATGTCAAGCATCATGTCGAAAACAGGAACATGCTGATTCGTAAAACATAAGAACTCTATTTTTATATGCTCTCTATTTTTAAGTCATATTCCGACGTATTTTATTTAATGAATGTGCTCTAGTTGAAACTTTTTCTCAGAAAAAAGTTGGCATAAGGCCTCTTGCGTTGTACATAATTAATTATACGGCTGAAAAATAAATGATATAAATAATTAAAAAAATGTTGATAAGCTCCTTAATATACACGTTGATGAAAATTAAGCTGGCTTAATGATCAAAATTGTTCATCTAGCCCCAAGTTCATTTCTCACGCACCGTATTGAGTAAATTAAATTTTGAAAATTCTCAATGCTCAGTTATTTTTTTACATTCATTAATTTGTAAAAAACCGTACGTTAACAAACTTTTCAAGTGCTTATTATAAAATATGATATTATAGTTAAGGAAAGAGGAACTCATAGGGGATGGGATAGGACAGGGGATGATATTTGCTAAGAGAGATGGTACTTTCTTTTAGGCTCATACGTCATCTTTATTCAATTGATTGAGATTCCATTATTGGGAAACAAGTATTACCGTACTAGCGGCTAAAATGAATGAAATCTAACGCAGCTGGGAAAAAATCCAGGTTGCACATCCTTTTGATTGAGAATTGGTCCAACTGTCCATTTTCCGACGCAATCTGGCATTAATTATATTTACTTCATCATAAATCTCACCAAATGGGAAGTATTCACGTGAAAAAATGAGCGCTTTTACCCATTTTTTTAATTTCCATCTTTCCTAATTTAATGTGGAATACATATCAACATTAGTCCCCGCCGCCGATCTAGCGTTTCTCTCTACGCTCGAAGAATTCAGTGATTTGGACATTCTACATGATTCTATTAATTGACATCCAAATTTGTCTCCTATAGAAATATTTCCCCCGTTTGTTACATGATCGGAATAAAAACTATTATGCTTTGTTATTGAAAGATACAACATTAAAATAATGTTTCATAAGTGTGTCGTTATATTGATATTGGTATTGATGACACCGGAGCAATGGAAGGGTAAAGTCTAATTCAACACGTAATGCAAAAAAATTAACATTTATTCAGCATTAATACAGACTTCGCGAAAGGCGAGTTATCGACTTTTCCCACGACGAATATTTCAGCGTTTTAGGTGAATAGCAAAGCAATTTCTAATATTCATGAAACATTAATCGTATCTACTGGCTATAAAATATTTCGTAGCTTGTGAATATCCATCACTATACATATTTATCTTGCTATGATTTTTATTTGTCTTGGGCGCGTCACATTTCCATCGCCAGTATATAGCCTAGAACGCCCATGGGGTACTATGTGATCACCTACTTATTAGTTATCGGGAAACCAATGCGCGTCAACGGCAGTGGCGGAATAAAAATATGTATGTCAATATAAAACTTAGGATATCGTACCCCAGGGCACGCTTTGAGGCCATTAATATTGAGTGACTATAAAATATTTCGTATTTTCGAATGTTCATGGGACAAATTGAGTCCCTCGAAAAACCGTCGTATGCTTGCATAAGTTCTTATGGAAGTTTGAAATCGGTCTCCGTGGACGCTTATGCTTTGGCTATTCTTGTGATTCCTCTTTAAAAGAAAGAAAAGAAACGGCCCTCATCTTTTTACAGGAAAAAACTCAAATGGAGAGAGTATTCACGTGAAAAAATCGCACTGCTGCGCCTGTTTGTCAATTTGTATCTTTTAACACGATACATGGGGCAAATTGGTCTCTTTCGCCGTTCTTGCGTTAATCTTTGCGTTTGAATAATTCGACGTTTTTAGAATTCGAATTTGTTCCATTGATAAATACCCATTATGATAACCTTAAAAAAATGTTTCTTCCATTTTTAACATGTTCGGAGCAAAAATTAAAAGTCCAGGCAGCGTTGCACTCGAAATAACAAACTTGCTGGTTCTCCATCGTACTTACTCCGTCTCCTCAATTGGAATAATTAAAATTGTGGTGTTACCCATAAAATAAAATAGGCAACGCACTTTTCCACAGAGTTTATTTGGTTTGATGAAACAAGTTTCACCGTGATACATCTACATCTATCTACATCTGCTTAATACCCCGCAAGCCGCCGCAAGGGCGTTTGGCGGGGGGTGTTAGGGAACCACCCGTAATTAGGAAAAAAACGCATACAAAAGCCACAAATATATACAGTCCACAAACAAAACATAGTATACATTCATTCAAGAACCCTCATACCCCGCACACATGCAATCACACAAACCACCAACTGATATACACATATACCTACCTATACATCGAATATATTTGCAATGTTTAATTATGTTTCGTCTTGTAATTTAAATGTTTTTAATATTTCGAAAGTGACTTTGGTTTCTTCCTTTTATGATCTCTAATTGTTCTTGGAAAGAATGAGTATGTGAATCTGTCTGTATTGGAAACTATTTTCCTTATTTTATCTTTGTAGACTGATCTACCTAAGTTTTGTGGGGCCATTATAATTCCTTAAGTCTTATCGTTAAACTTGGCGGATCTGAATCTATCAAAAAAGTCTCGCTTGCTCTCTTCTCTCGTCGTATCGTATCTCGTGTTTCTAATCATATCGTCTCGTATCGTATCATACCGTTTTGCATCATATCGTTATAAAGATGTAATTTGTGATACGACACGTCCTCTTTAATTTGATTGTTATACGAGGTGTGCTAAAAAAATAATGAGAATATTAATTTTTCGGACAATAATATTTATTTATTCTTATTCATTGATGTTGTACCTTCAAAGTAATCTCCATTAGAGATTATGCACTTCTGCCAACGCTTCTTCCAATCCCCGAAACATTTCTCAAACTCAATCTTTGAGATAGCCTTCAGTTCTTTCAGCTTACTGCTGTAAAACGACGGCCCTTCAAGGTTCTCTTAATTTTTGGAAATGGGAAATAGTCACACGGAGCCATATCTGGCGAATATGGAGGATGGAGCATCGTTACAGTATTGTTTTTGGCCAAAAATTCACGAACAAGCAATGAAGTGTGAGCTGGTGCATTATCATGGTGAAAAAGCCATGAATTGTTTTTCCGCAGATCCGGGTATTTTTTTCGGATTGCTTCACTCAAACGGCGTTGAACTTGTAGGTAGTACTTTTTATTAACCGTTTGACTTGCCGGCATAAATTCATGATGCACTATGTCATTAAAAGCGAAGAACAGAGTGAACATAACTTTCACGTTCGATCGCACTTGTCGAGTCTTTTTCTCTCTTGGGGCGACAGAATGCCTCCACTTTTCTTTCAACGTCATATCAATAAACCCATGTTTTGTCACCTGTTATAATACGTTTCAGTAATTTTGTATCGTTTACTTCATTTAGTGACTCATGAGCATCTTCTACTTGCCGCTGTTTTTGTTCAAAATTCAACAATTTTGGAACGAATGTTGCTGCCACGCGTTTCATGCCCAAAAAATTAGAAAAAATGTCATGACATGATCCAATCGATATGCCAACATCACCAGCGACCTCTCTAATTGTGATTCGGCGATCGTTCATAACCATTTCTTTCACCTTTTCCTCGTTTTCATCGATTGTTGATGTGCTGGGGCGTCCAGGGCGTTCGTCATCTTCAAGGTCTTCACGGCCTTCTTGGCAACACTCATGCCACTCGTAAACTCTTGATTTACTCATAGCAGACTCACCATAGGTCTTTGTTAACATTTCACACACTTTGTAATATTTTATATAATTTTTTACGCAAATTTGATACAAATTCTTTGATCCATTTCTTTTAACAAACTAAAATCGCCGATCTCATAAAACACGCCTAACCTCCATCTACATCTACATAAATACCCTGCGAGCCACAAAAAAGGTGTGTGGCAGGGAGTGTAGCACCATGAGGGAAGGTGGGGGAAACCTGTAAGGAAATATATATATATATATATATATATATATATATATATATATATATATATATATATATATATATATATATATATATATATATATATAGGGACGTAAGGAGAAGAATTGCGCTAGGCAAGAAGGCTTTCTCAAGGAGGGAGTTGATGACGGGGACGTTGCATAGGGAGGTTAAGACAAGACTCGCAAAAACTCTGATATGGAGCGTAGCTCTGTACGGCGCGGAAACGTGGTTGCTGAAGCAGGAGGATAGACGTAGATTGGAGGCTTTTGAAATGTGGGTGTGGAGAAGAATGGAGAAGGTGAAATGGGCCGAAAGGAAAACCAATGAAGAAGTACTGGAGATTGTGGGTGAGGAGAGGGGTTTGTTGAGAGAAATCCTATGGAGGCAGGAAAAATGGATGAAGGGCGTATTGAGCGATAGTGGAATGTTGGAGAAGGTAATAGAGGGGAGGATGTTGGGCAAGCGAGGAAAGGGCAGGAACAGGATAGGGATGATGGATGGAATGAAGGGAGGAAGGAAGTACACAGAGATAAAGAGGGACTGATGTAGGAGTAGGTTTTCTTAGGAGTCACAAAAATATTTATTTGATAGTTATGTCCATCTGAAAACCTACCTTAACCGGTAGATTACCTAATAACATATATATATATATATATATATATATATATATATATATATATATAGTAATCTTAGTAGCTATCACAGACAAAGTCCATAATGAAAACAGCTGAAAGTTTTATCATTCATCATGGGCATGTATACCAATATAATAAAAAAAAGTATGACAATCGGACTCTCCAAGCCCGCGGAAAGAAAAAATTCTCGTTATATTTTGAACTCACCTCGTACAAAACTTTCACAAAGTGAACCTATAATCTGTATGAATTATTTTATGTGGTTACATTTATAATTTCACGATTTTCTTAGCTTTTTGGTATGAGCAGAAGCTAAACCATTTGATCTTGTTGAATAAAAATTGCTCCCCTATTTTTATCTACCTTTTACCGAGAATCTGAATGAAATACTCCCAGTTTCTCCAACTGGAAAACCAAACCAGAACTCCAGGAACTCTTCTAAAAACTCAATAGTCTTTCGATATTTATACTAAGCTTAATTTAGTATACGTACATAAGAATATTACTGCAACATGAATTAAGTAAAAATAAGAAATATATTGCAGAATATAGATTTGATTGGGAGGAGAAGAAACTAATCCTCAACTATACATGTCTCAGATCTCTCAGATACCAGAGGGCGATGCGATGGAGATTCCGGATTGACAGTGTTAGGTTGAGGAGTAGGGCAGGTTCGTCCATTATCACCTGTGTTATTCAACGTATATGTGGAGGCAGTAATCTGAGAGGCATGGGAAATGAAAGTCGGTGGTGGATTCATAAAATTAATTAGGTTTTGGTAATGAAGAAAGTTCCAGAATTTAAAAATAAATATTATTAAATTGGTGAGATAAAAATATGAGAAATTCATGAATGTTTGATCATAATGAAAGGCATTATTTTATTTTATCGTCACAGTATCTTTTATGTAAGCTGCAGCAAAAGAAGTTAATTGGGCCTTTCTGTAAACAGCTTGGAGTACTTGTACAGCATAGATCGTAGAAAAACCAGGGTTCAGTGGTTAGCAATATTATTTTCAAATGTTTAATTATATCACGCATTTTGTTCTTTTCTTTGGGTTGAGAAAAGATAAAATAAATGGCAGTAATTATAAAATATGAACATTTTCGTTAATTGTTCTTGAAACTGATAAAATTCGGGTTTTGTCAGAGTTTTAGTCATTGTAGGAAAATATTAAATATGACTTAGTAATGAAAAGTAATCAATTATTTCTATACTTGCTTTCTGCTTTAAATAATTTAATAGGTTCATGAGATAGTGAATGCATAATTTCGAGAGGAAGGATAGTTACCTAGTTCTATTATTTTTTTTCTCTTCGAATCCACAAATTCTACATAGTTTTGCAATTAAATAATATATTTAATCTAATATTTGGTGTGGTAAGCGATTTTCATTGAAATGGGAATCATTTTCCTCTTATGGATCTTCGGAGCTTACATAAAATAGCTATGAGCGGTAGCGGGTTGAGATCACCGGAAGACATATCCGGAATCTAGGTTTATGTATTGCGGATCTGGGCCATAATCTATTAATAGAATCCCTCTTCCTGAGGGCATTTCAATGTCCGAGTGAAAGATTCTTAATCGGAAAGAAATCAGCGAGGAAACAAAAGACTGCCGAAAAGTGATGGCCTGACGCCCTACCGAGGACATTTCTCCGATTCCCATCTCTTTTCGTTTTAGCCGATAATCGGACAGTTTCCGATTTTCAGTCGTCAGGGAGGCAAGCCTACAATCCATCTCAAATTCAGGGGAAACTTCCTTTTTGTTTTTTTTGTAATCCTCCACGGTGAGTGAGTGAGGAGAATCGGATATATTTCATTTGATGAATGGGCGATTAGGATTAAAATGCATCGCACAATGATTTCTTCTATTATTCACCCTTGACGTATGAAACCCCTTAATTTATTTTTTTCCCTTTTGATATCCTCTGTGACATCTCGGTGTATGTTCATAGATTTCCGTTGGAAATCCGATTATAATCTCTCCATTACGGTGCTCCAACTCCTCGCCATTCAAATGAACTTCTAATTTTTTGTTTTTGGCTACAGCAGACGAGCATTAAAATGCTTAGTTTTCCTTTATCCTGTCTATTTTTTTAATTTCGAAGGAATGGGAATGTTATTTACTTTTAAAGTTATTCTATATTCTAATTCTTGTATCGTCACTTGAAAGTAAGTGAAAACACATTCTTATCGTTCTCAGAGATACTCAACGGTTCTAATTGTGCTCTCATGTAATGTCATTGTGCAAAATATTCTACATCTCCATTACACGGTGCTTTGTCATGCATGAGTGTACGGTTTTTACCTCAACCCATACAAATTTAAAGACACATAATATTTTTTACATCGACGAAGAATATTTGGCCGTGAAAGTGTTCCCCTTAAAATAATATCCTCTTAATGTTCTTGCCCCTTTCATAAACGCACTTGGAAATATTCAAGACGGAGCCTCTTGGAATCTGTAGAGACTTTCATTTGAAGTTCCATTATATTACTTGAATTTTGACTTTGTATTAGTTCAAGGAAGAACTTTGTTCAGTTGATAGCGTGATTAGGAAACCAGACGATTATTGTAGATGAAAATTTCTTAATCCAAAGGCCATATGAGCAGGAGCGGTGCAAATGATGGAAGAACAATCTTTTACAAATACTCAGACCATGTGGGGTGAAATTGTAGCAATACCTAAAACATAGATCAAGAGAGAGTTGGATTCTTAGTATGTTTTAAAAAACCCTTTCGGACGCTGATTTATTCCTACAATCATTCTTTATGGATTAAACCATTTCTGAGGGAATATCACGTTTTTTTAACGTATTTTTATGGATGCCGCTGGATTTTTTCGTCCGTCGAGTCGTTTCATCATTTTCCAAAAGAATATGACCATCTTATATGAATATTTATAAGAGAGAATATTACATTTTTACTATTCGCACTATGCTTACCAATCGATGAAGATACAGCATTAAATATGTAGAGCGTTATTGATTAATGAGTTAACGCTTAAAAAAACGTTTTGTCTTCATAATGAATGGAATCTGAGCAACAATTGGCGTTGTTCAAAGGCTTAACTCGGAAATTTCGTTCCTGTCTCTTTTACGGGAAGATACACATCGGTATTTGCCGTAGTAACCCATATAAATAATCTATTATTCTATGATGCCTGTTTGTTAGAGTTAATGTTTGCGTGAGCTCTCATGGATGTTTAGAATTTGCTTCTATGCAGGCTTACGCATTGGCTATGCTTGTGATTCCTCTGTGAAAGAGTTGGAAGGAAACGATCCTCCTTTTTTTCCCGAAAAATGACCTCAAAAGGGAGAGTGTTCCCGTGATACTTTGGTACTATTACCTCCAAGTGGTTCTAATTGCATTGTACAATATGAAAATAAATTATTCTTACCGTATTTACTCTGAACTATGATTCTTTGCTAATCTAATTATTGGTTTTGAAAAATTCTGTTATATTTAAACCTGATACGACACAATATAATTGGATTCCCTTTAAAATATTAAACTGTGGTTTTTACGTTAGCTTACCGACGAAACAAAATCGAAAATCAAGCGGCATTTTAATATATCTCTGTATGCATGCTGCCCTGGTTATTTTTATCGCAATCCTCGCCCCAATCCTTAGTCCTCTCACTCCACATTTTTCTCCCACGAACGTTCATTAATGGGCGTTCCACTCTGCTTCCCCTTTCTTCCGACCGGAGCTTCCTTTTCTGATTTGTCCTTTCACCCAGCCACTGCGACGCCCCGCGTTTCAATCTCAAGGAGGGTGACTCCTCATTTGGAGTGGGCGACGAGGGTCACGGCAGAGATATTTCATTCACATCACCACGCTCGCTCTCGCTCGGGGCAAACGAAGCGGTCGACGTCACCTCCTCTTCACTCTACTTCTCCTACGGGGAGTGATCCCAGCGATCCGGGCCAACTTTCGACAATGGACTGGATAACTCACACGCTTACAGATTCGCGCGCGTTCCATGACAACAATGGTCGTTCTTGGGTGCCCACCGAATGGCTTAGGTGTGAGTTCAGTTCGACCGACGGAGCTTCCCGAAGGGATGCGGACCAGACGTCCCAAGTTTTGTGATTGTGTGTGGTTTTCTCGTCTTGTTTTTATTATTGTCATTGCTAGTATATTTTTTCGTCACTCCTCTCAAATTGGTTGTCGCCTAGGGTCATCTCCTTCGACCCCCTTGACTTGCGCCCTTGAGGGCGATGACGATGGTTTTTCTTGTCTGGGAGGGGTTTAGCGGGGCCACGATCCGATGCGAGGGCTGTTTCTGCACCCACTTTCCCTCACAGCTCTTCTCCTCCCCCGTCCTCATAGTCCATCTCAATTTCACGGTGCCCGGAGCTCATTTCGAGGATATTTCCAGCGATCGTTTGAAGGGATCGCCTTTCCTACTCTCCCGGCAGGGGTTCTAGTCCCGTGGATATTTCCATCGGTTACGGACGTTGCAACCCAGACGTTGGTCCTATGGTAATAGGTACGCTCGCCTGATTAGACTTGCTGGTGTACGTCGCGTCAGGTCATTCTCAGCCTCAGACCGTTGAATTGAACGAGAAAGGGAAAAATGTAGGGCTTCGTTAGGAATATCAATTGACGGTTTTTATCATAGTGGGCGGGAAAGATGAAGCGTTACTAGATCTCATAAATTACAACACTATAACCTTGAAATACTCCAAAAAACATGGATAACGAGGCAGAGGAAATAAATTGTCCACGAAACAAATATTCCTAAAGCATTTCCGAAATTCAGAGGAAGGCAATGATTCATTAAATTAGTTAATTGCATGAAATATCTAATTTTAATATCGATCGGATCCTTTTTAATTTAAATTCGATTTTTTTGCAATTTAGCTATGCCGATGTTGAGTATACTGTTTTCCATTTCTGATATAAGGGTATTATTATATGATATATGGCTATTGAGGAATATACATCATACATAAACAATATATATATATAAATAAATAATTTGAAATTTTCTAGTCAGAGCCAAGGACCCAATCGGTCTAAAGACCCCAGGCATATACCAAGTCCCGCGTGCCTGCGGAGACGTCTATATTGGAGAGACCATCCCCATCGAGACCAGGCTAAAGGAGCACAAAAGACACCTAAGTTGGAGAAATCAGCCATCGTCGAACACAGCAGAGGGATGGATCACTCCATTAAATTCAACGAGACGAAGTTACTTGCCTGCGCCGGAGGTTACCGGGACCGAATAATCAAAGAATCAATTGAAATTAGAATGAAAGGACATAATTTCAGCTGGGATTTCCTCAGTAATGCATGGAAATCTATGCTCATGGATTTAAGAAATGAAAGGAACAGACCACAACGACCCGGCGATCAAACAGGAGGCTCCCCCTCTTTGGACCAATCACAAGTCACCTGACTCGAGAGCTCAAGAATATAAGACGGCCAAATGCAGAGTGGCAATCATCTATCCGGAGGACGATGCACGATTTGGGCATCAAAACGTCGACCAACATAAACCCTTTGACCCGGTAGAAGGCCCCGAGAATACTTCATGAAGCAAATACGCCGGGAAAGCATCAGATCTTACTATATTATGCATCATTGAATACTTATAAGAGAGGAAATAATAAACTAAGTTCATTAGTAGAACGGAAATGCCTCTACAGTTAAAATTAAAGTAATACACTGAGGTAAATGTTTGTCTTATATTTCTATTCCTCTTTTTGATGAGACCAGCAATGACTGGGAGCTCTGATTACCTCTGCGTATTCAGTTTCTCCCAAAAGAAAATATTTTAATCCGTTCCACCAAGCTTTTAGGAAGTATTTTGATTTTCAAAGCTGCAGAAGAATTTATTCACTCTAAATTTATAAATCGAGAGAAACTAGCCATTTCACCATTATTTCGTCAAACTTAACTACGCCTTCGAGTAGCGTAGCCAAACTTTGGCTTGAAACTTAGCAGGTATGAAAAGCGCATACTCTCCACTACGTCCCTGAAAGAGGAGTTCCGATTGGCAACAGATACAACCTGATCCTCAAGTCAACAACAACAGGTCGTCCGATAACCACACCGGCAATTGGATTTGTTGTGGCGAGTGGGTCGGGTCGAGGCTATACGCTGTCGTATGCTATGTTAAGAGGGTTGCATCTCTGAAAGATATACGGGGTAGCCTATTTGTTCAACGAATCCAATATCTATGAAATTATGTTGGTGTGTCTATTTTATAATCGACATTTGATTTGATTTTCACGCGAAACTGATTTATTTGAGGCTTGATCGTTTAAAGATGGGTACATATGACATACATGCATACTGATGATGAACATTTGAGCCAGCGAAGCTCGTATGTACCAGCAAAGGAACGTATGTTCAAGGGAACGAACGTAATTGAGCTTCTTCGAACGACTTAACTCTCTGAGCTACGTCAGAATAGAGCCGAAAAACAAGCGTTCAATTCTAATCTCTTCATTAAAGGGATGGGAAGAACTGACTCAAGCATTACAATCGTTATTGGACCTGAGGTTTTCCTGGTTTACTATGCACACTTCAAAAACATTATTTCTTTGCATTTAAGTTTAAATAAAAGGAAACAATGATCCTACTATGTATTTTTTAATTTGTTATAAAGGTTACGGAACATCAATAATATGAGCGATACGTGGAAAGAAAGAATTGTGAAATGTAACGAAACCTCTCACTTAAAATGTAATTTCCGCAGTTTCCCGTCTCTAAATGCTAAAACGCAATGACGAAGATTGATCAAAGAAAATCCTACGGCGTTTTATTACAGAATCACTATATTTTGAAAAGCAGGAACTACCATTCTGCAGTCAGAGAGAGGATGGAAGCGTGAGAAATAGAGGGAATTATTTCGTACTTTTGCATCTCACACACCTGGTTTTTTTTACACAAGCGGGTACTTGCCTCATCAACAGTCTGCCTTCATTTCTTTCCTTCTCCAGTAGCTTCCTCAGTGGCCCTCATCTTGCCCATGTCTAACTCCACTTGGTATTTACGTTTTTTCAGGCTTTCACCGAGGTCTTCTCCCTACTGGGTTTACATTCCAAGCCTGCTTTTAAATGATGTTGTTTTCACTTCTCGTTGCTTTTTCATATACTTGCTCAAAATTAATTATTCCGTATCATTGATAATCTCCTGTTTAACTACCTTCTGGTTAATTTTGAGGTTACTCTGTAACCTCAATTCAACAATTTCTTTGAAATTTTAAATTGTTTAATACTATAGTTAAATGAGAAAAATTCTCCTTCATTTCAGTTCAAGCTATTAGTATTTTGTCTAATGAGATAGGCAAAAGAGCATAGTATTTCTATAATGTAAAGGAAAGGAGTGGAAGTATAATAAGTAGTTATATTGATTAATGGCACTTGATGATGTGACGAAGTATTTAAATGATGCACGTCTGTCTGCAAAGGTGTATCGGATTTTTAAATAACCATATTTTAAAGGAAGGAAAGATTTTAAGTCTGACATTTGACGGAACAGGATGGTGGCTGATCCACGACGTGATTTTCAAAAAGTGGTCACGCGATTTTGTTTCCGCTTTAAAATGAAACTAAACATGACCCGGTGCCTTTATATAAAGTTTTTGGTGATGAAAAAAACCTTTATTAAACTATTTATAGAGGCATCTTCTCTAAAAAAGGTTGTGCACATTTCTTCGAAAATGATAAGGCGGTTAGATTTAGAATAAAGGTGAATTTAGATTAATTCTAATGTAACCTTTCGTGATGTACAAGAGCTACCTACTGAAATACTTCTATTCTAAGCACAGGAATTAATCGTGATGCTTTATAGCTATTATTTTGCTAAAGCAGATGCAATTTTGCTACATTACACTTACTGCAAACATCCACAAACTAGAATGGTTGGGCTTGTCATTAGTTCACCAATCGCACATGATTTAAGATGACCGAGTAAAAGTAAACATTTGAATAAATTTAAATTTCCTAAACTGTCATTTCTATTTCTAGGTTTTTAATGTTTTAAATTAAGGAATATTTTTTGTTTGTTTTTCAATTATATAAGGTTCGTCAATGTTAATAAATATTTGTTTACGACGGTGTTTATTTACAAAATATTTTTGTGTTGATGACATTTTTATAAATTTAAATTGAGTGTAATCGATGCATATGACAAAAAATAATATTTTCTGATTTTGCATGAGTGACTTCGCTTTCAGTTAACCCTTCAACGCCTTTCTGAATTCATTCAACCGTTCGCAATTCAATACGGATGTTGGAATTTAAGATCTCCCTCTTTAGTCATGTTTTTATTAATCACCATTGCTTTCCCCAATTTTTAATACGTTTGCTATATCAGATCTATGCTGTGTTTTTCGTATTGGGAAATATTTTTACCACCCTCAAGTTTACCCCTAAAAAAGAAATCCTTCGAGATAGTCAAGAATGGCATGTGATCTAACATTACCTGTTAAAACATTCTCGCTACGCCACTGACGCTAGTAACTCATCCTTGGTTACCAGATAGTTCTTTTGGGTCATAATGAGTCTTATATTATTGAATCTAAGTATAATGACGCAGAACCTTATTTCTTCATCCATCCTCACACAAGGAACTCCGAACATTTTACCTTTTGTATAAACGAACAGAATGTTTCCAGCTCAATCAGCCTGTTAAATGCAAATTCTAAGGAAATGGTCAATAATTGGAAGTAGAAATTCAAATTACTGAATGTCATTAACTTAAAAAATAAGTGTAACTTGGACTGTCTGACGGAATGAAGGGAGGTAGTAAGTTCCTGGAATTGAAGAAGGGTGTAGTGCAGGGTGTCAGGTTTTTTGTTAGGATAGACTAAGAAATGCATCGTGGTTCAGTCATCATCGTTCATCCGTCGACGGCGGGGCCGTCGAAACGTCAACACATACTGTGAGTGTCCTTCCTTTATTTTTCTGTGCGTTAAATTTGTATCCGTGTGTTTGTGCGTCGCCGGAGAACGTCAACTTCAAAGAGATTTATATATATATATATATGTATATATATAAATTCACTGATAGTCATAACAAACACAGAAACCAAAACACACAAAGAGGGAAAACTCACTGGTTCTCGAATTTTCGGTGGCCCAACCACCTTTCTCAAGAGGAATTAGGAACAGAACTTCGAACAGAACAGAACAGAAGGAATTCGAGAACCAGTGAGTTTTCCCTCTTTGTGTGTTTTGGTTTCTGTGTTTGTTATGACTATTAGTGAATTTACATTACACGTTTGTGGGTTTTCCAAAAAAGTATATATATATATATATATATAATTTTTTATTTTTATAAACATACATGTTTTTTTACGTTACATAGTAAACGTAAAAAACATGTATGCATATTTTTCGTATTTCTATTCACAAAATATAATACATAGTTTTTTTTACTTTTGAGGAAAAGTTACTGTTGCTCTTGTATTTCACCAAAAGTGGTTTTAGGGAATAAGTTCACTAATATCTTAAAACTTTGGATATCATTACATGTTTATACTTTTAGTGCATCTTATTTTTCTTAGAAATGGAAATTTTACAAATGAGGCGTAGTTTATATCCAAAGCAAGATCTTTTCCGATAGAGTTCTTAGGGAACTATTTGACCGATAAAATATAGTATGCTTTTCGATGAATTAGGGTACTTACTGCAACAATATCATTTGCACACTGTGTCGGTAGGGCTTGTAACAGAGGTATATTTTATTTCCTGTCAATTATGTAATCCGTGTGTTACTTATAGAATAATTTTATATGCTACCGATAATAATAGGTCATCTTTAATGGACTTTAATCTCGAGAATGTTGGTTAAATAATTCAACTGAGCTGAAGGCAATTGTTATTGACACTTTCTTGAATGAATTTTAAAAAGCACAATCCGTAGTAATGAGTATGTGTTGGAAGCAGAACTAACAAGATGTGATTTGCAATTTGGCGTTCGTTTTCCATGCTTTAATTTTCTCACGATGGAAAGGTTTTTAGTGGTTATCTGTCATCATTTTGGATATGCTTACATAGGTATGCCTTCAAGATACATTTTTATCTCTCAATTCCTGTCACGGAGAGATATTAATATAAAATAAGCGAATTTATGCCTTCAATTAAGAAAGCAGAGTGACATAATTTCCGAGGATTAAGTTAGCTGTTAATTTAAAAATGATATCATTATTACGAATTTCACGCTTTACTAGTTCACAATAGTTTGCAAAACATCGATTAGCTGATATTGAATTTTCAAAGTAACCATTTCCCTTTTTTTATATATCAGAAAACAATAATTTCCGTTAATTCACTGTAATCTCAAAATAAGACGCATATTCGGAAATAAAACATTAAATCTACCATCGTATGAGAAAATCAAACAACTCGAATTTAATCCACCAAACAGTTTTCCTTTGACTCACGGTTTTGGATTAACTGGAAAACCTACGTCAAACCATAAGATAAATGTCAAGGAAACATTACCCGAATGATGTTTTTCTCCTTTTACGCATCCGCTACGCTTTCCCACTTACAGTAAAAACGACGTATAGCTAGTATGACTTCTGGAAGCTCTCGCTATTTGTCAGGAGACCGAGAAATTATGCTGGAATAACCCGTCGCATTTCACGCTCCAGAATGCGAAGAAAAATATGCGTTCTTCACATCCTTCGACATAACTTCTTCCCTCCGATAAAAAAAAATAAACATGTCCCAAAGTTTACCCTGGCGTCCATATACTCATATAGTATATCAATCGGTAACTGTTAGGGATCGTCTCGGAAATATTTATCCTCAGCCCGTCCTCTCTTTTCCTCCCACGGAAGAAAGTCCCCACTTCAAAACCCATCCGGTATTCCGAAAGAAACCCGCTGCCTATGTATCACTTAGGGCCATTGAGAATGTCAGAGGAGACTCCTCCCGCGTCCTTGGGAGGTCCTTTCAACTTTTGCGTGGGCGGAGAATGGGAAGGGGGTAATGTATGGCAAGGAAGGGGGATAGGGAGGGAGTGCAAAGGGTGAGCCCCCGAAATAAGACGGAGGCCGGAGGGGAAAGACCAAAAATAGGGTTGTACGTGAATTGGAGTTGCGAGATGGAAAAGGAGAGTAATGAGGGAAGGGATTACGTTGGCGGCGGAAGAGAGGGATATAACTCGTATGCCACGGGTAGAGGTCAATGACCTCATTTATCATCATTGGAACCTTAAATGTTAAGAATAAATAACTTTGTATCTCTGTCCATATGTTTTATGTTCAACACAACCAGTTTCAAGTTTATAATTATTGGTTGATGCACTTGATGATATCTCCGTAACGTTAAAATCAGTTGTGTTCAATAACAAATGTACATTAATGGAAAATAAAATTGTTTTTTCCTAACTATAACTATTTCCACTAAATATCTGCAGCTTCGACTCAATTCATCAGGAGTAATAAATGATATTCGTCAATAGTAATTTTTATAATAACATTTAAGGTTGAATTGGGAATAAAACATACTCAAATTGCTATTTTTTCTACGAAAACGTTTTTGAATGCAAAATATTCATGTACATAGCAACTTTGTTTGCTAATATAAATGAGATTTATTAATAACATCTAAAGGTAGTCTTTGATGTCGTGACACATTAGGTTGAAACAAATTTTAACTGGGACGGTACTGTTGGAATGTGCTGTTTTCTGCCGATGACGCAAGAGCTCGTCTGTTTTTACCTAAGAAAATAAATTCGTTTACTGGGATTTAAACCTGTAACTAAATTAAATGCTTGTTTTAGTCGGAAAATTTCATAAATAGTGTTAAAAGCTTACAGAAACCGCTTCTGCGTCCCAAACACAAAATAATAACCAAAATTGGAAAAATATGAGTCATAGCTTTCCGAAGATACGGAATTGCTTAGCAAGTCTATTAATGTGATCAAAATTTCCCAAAGCTTTCCTGACCAAAAACTTAGCTGTTTCCTAAATACTCACAGTTTCAAATGTTCCAATATTTCACTATGCGTAAAATATGTTTCCCCTATTTGCACGTGCATAAAATTTTGATTCATCTCTACCATCGATATTTTCCCGTGTAATAGAAACCATTTATAGGATTTGCGAATCGAAGAATGGTTTCTCGGGTATTTTATGCCCCAGAGATGTTATTTTGGAGGAATTTCTCGTCGAAGATGTATAAAAGAATAGCAGGTTTTCAGTTAGGTGGGATAGGTGAAACTGTTGAATTTATCGTTAAAAAGTACAATATACAAGGGTTATAGCTAACATCGCTGCAGTGCTCATAAGTTACGCAATATTGCTTGAATGAGTACTCCCTCCCTGCGGTATTCCTACCAGAGAAAAATGAAAATTTTGCTAAGACGGATAAAAGTCTTGACCATGATTTTTCCCGAAGCCAACGTGAATAAATTATAGATCCGTAGAAAACAAAAGGAAAAAATATAAAGTTAATAAGAGGCAGATTTAGAAGTCCATGTAACTTCAACCTTCTAACCAATTAATTTAGGGAGTTTAAGAATTCATCACTGCGGATCGTACACACAATTACCCTCTGTGACGAGTTAAGCACTTTTTTTTAAATACAGCAATAGGAAAAGGAATCGGAACCTATTTAATTTTTTTATTAAGAATTCTTTTGGATAGTTCGGAAATGGAACACAAAAATATGTTCTGAAATTGAATACCCGGTCCTTACCAATGACGATATTCAACGAAGTAGGCATGGGGGAGTCGACATCCATAAAAAGCAAAGACTTTGGTAATCCCTACAGGGGAAATTCTCAAATAGTTGTCCTTGTAATATTTTTTTCGTTTTTATATGCGTATATAGTCTCTCTACATCGTACTTATAATATAATATTAAATATTTCAATATATATATACACACATACTACTATTTATTCATTAAAATATTTCAACAATGATACAGAAAGACTACAAGGACACTTATGAAAATGAAGCAAACTTACTCGCAACATTTTCACCGGAACGAAAAATACAGAGGGATGACGCGTAGGAGATCGGAGAGACGGGGCTCAAGGGGTGGATTAGGAGAGAGCAGCAAAGAGGAGTGGGCCAAGTTCAAACCTGGTTTCAAGTATGCTGCTAAAAGACAAATATGTATGTAAACAAATGAATATATAAAAATATTATTATTTATTTCATGGATATAGATCAGATACTATGTAAAAGGAAGAAAAATATATAAAGGACAAACAAAAGATTGGTGGTGATAGTGGAATCAGAAAAATCACAAATGTGAAAATGTTTCCGTGACTGGGACTTGAACCACGGATCTTTCTTGTCTTGGTCTTACCTTTCTTTCACGGATATTTCATCTTTCATTTTCTATTATCCTTCCCTCATGTGTTCCTATCTATTTCTCCTTTGGTGATTGAATTAGCTCTCGAATTACATCTCCAGCAAGAGAAACGGTATAGTTGGTTGTATGAACCCCCGAAGATCGCTGAGTAATTTACGTTTCCTCGAGAGTTAATCGCATCGGCCCACCAAATGAAGATCCGTCGTTCTCCCGGTGAATATGAATATACATTCGTATATTCATATTCACCGGGAGAAAGCCTATCAACATCCGGGTCTCAATGTCGTTCACTAATTGTGGAGGGTTGAAGTGAATAGGTGTAGATTAGTTTCATCCGGGATAGTGTGAGATGTTTTGTTCATCCGCATATGCTTCGTCATTCTTGGCCTGGGTTTTGACTGGACAGTTCCTGATGATGACTGTGTGTGTTGACACCTGGGTCGAGGATGTTGTGATATCTGTGGATGAATTATTTATTTTCTGTGTCGCTTGGAACTATTTCCACATCCTCCCTCTCATTCCTATCCCATCTCCTCTCCTCTCTGGCCTCCTCTCTCCCTTTCCCCTTCCACAACCCCTTCTTTCACCCCTCCCCTACCACCTGTTCTCCCCTGCCCCCCTCCCCTTTTCCCTCTCCCCCTCCACAAACCCCTTCTGTCACCCCTCCCCCACAACCTGTTCTCCCCTCCCCTCGTCCCCTTCTCTCTCTGTCCCACACACCTCTCACTACCGTCATAACTGATATTCCGAAGAGTTCGAGTCCGTCGAAATTGTCAAGAAATAACGTGTGAGTGTTCCTTTTATGTGTTCTCTTGTTGTGTGTTGCTGTCTAAGTTTTTTATTTAACGCTACCGTGTTACTTGAAAGAAGACATCTATATATGAAACATTTAACAAACAAAACTTTCCATTTTTGGTGTGTAACCGCTTCATGGCTGCGAAACTTCTTTTATTCACTTTCATGAATATTTTAACGGGAATATTTCTATACACTTACGTGCTCGAGTGCATTCATTTATGACTAAGCATGAATTCTAAAGAAATTATATCGTGCACACCAACACTCTATGTGGAACATATGCCATGCATGCTCCCTGTCGGGAATTATAAGATACGATGGACGGCTTCGGTAATATCGCTTCTTAAAAGGAATTTCAATAAAGAAGATTCCATTACGGCCCGCATCCACGCCAACGGTGGGGTGTCGTACCCGTGGCCTCAGGGTTAGTGAACTTCTTTTCTATGAATTCGTCTAACCGGGCTGAAATTCCACTTTGCCATGTCAGTTAGCCTATACCCTTTCATAAAAGATTAAGTAAGTAATCAATTAACACTTCTTTAGGATTAATTCATTATACAATAACCGTTCAATGAATAATGATGTCATCAAATACTAAATCCGACTAAATAATTCTCTAATATCTTGGCGGCTATTTTACTTCATTTATTCATTTGAGGAAATATGATATACATATTAATTATTAATTATAAAATGAATTATTTTAGTACCTTAATAGTATATTAATGGACGTTTGATTACCCTAGTGAATCCGGATTAATTTTCCAATTATTAGAATGGTATTAAGGGCGACTACTAAATATGTTTGACATTTTGCAAAGAAAAGTTAGTCAATAGTCAGAAAGGTCCGTGTATTATTGCATATATGTTTTACGATTGTATTCCTATTAGTTGTCACCATTTCATATTTATATGCTTATTTTCATATGTAATTAAACATACAATCTCATCAGGGTGAAAATAATTTTTCAGATACGCAAAAATTTGTTAAAATAAGTGTTCTATACCAAAGCACAGACATAGGTAATCCTAACACTCAAAAAAATCATATGTGTTGACACTTAAAATAAAATCCATATTTTAGTGCAAATGAAAGAACAAAGAGACATTTTTAAGGTCAGAATGTTTTTCAATTGATTTATTTTTTATTATTCCTTTAGAATCACAGTACAATACTTAATTTGGGTCAGAGTTCTATCCTGATCCGGGAAATATTTAGAAATCACCAGTGCATGGTAATGTTTATGAGTAGTAAAAGTTGAGTGGCATTTCAATTCACGCCACAGTGAAAATAAAAATTAACCTAATATATGTCATGCACGCTTCAAATGATTATATATTTGTGCGTGCTTCATCATATGAAATGTTCGTTTTAAATTTCTTGTATGTATTATTCACCCAATCGTTTGATCAGACTTTCAGTTTTGATTAATGAAGTAGCTGTCTGGATCGCTTACCGTTCTACCAATGGTAGGAAAAACTTGTTGGCGCGAACTGCACGAAGAGCCTATTCGAAAAAATTTAAGGTGTGCAAACCGGTCAAGTGGGAGGGGGATCTCCCGCTCGAAAAGAGATGCGTCTAGCCTGGAGAGCAGAGTCTCCACATTTTAACGTCCAATCCGACGGAGTGTGTGATGAATGTTCTTTCTATCCGCGGGGAGGTGAACTGCACTGCAAACAGCAATACCATTGAAAAGGCATGCCGTGCCAGGAATTGAGTCTTGAGTAGCTGTCGTGAGAAGTGCAGTCGTCGAGAATGCTCCGGCTACTCTCATTTTCAGATTTCTTATTTCCCTTGAAAGCTTTTTTGTGGATTATTCTACAGCTTCTCCTTTTGTTAGCTTACTACGTGTTTTAGCGAGAGAAAAATAAAAGCATGATAATACTTTTTCTTCACTCAAAATTGATTGGTTTTGATATTAAAACTAAAGTTTGTGGATAAAATCTAGTTACGGAAAGATATTATTGCATATTGTAATTTAAACTATAAATAAATCAATTCGTGGAGGAGAACGCTCACACCATGCTGTTTATATGGTGAAAAATTATGTGCAATTTGGGTGTTCTACTTTCCTAATTGACACCATTGTATATAGTATAGAAATAACAGATGTTTACTTATGAGTACCTCTACATTAATTTATCACTGTAGGTTTTTGCTTAAGCTTAGGACAGTATGTGAAAATATAATATGAATTTTTGTACTCCTTTCAAGATGACCAAATAGAAACTTTTCATTGTCTATTTGAAGTAGATAAAAATGTACTAGTGGAGTGAACTTACAATACACATTAACGGGGAAATGAAATTATTTATTTTATTAATGAAATATGTATATTGGAATGGTAAAATTTACTTGTTTGAGACGTACTAAGTGCACAATTTGTGAATTAGTGCATGTCAGAATTGAACTGGAATTTATTTTTTTCAAATTTGAACTTTGTGTATCAGGTTGACCCATTTGCGGACTT
The DNA here is from genome assembly GCA_037158775.1 of Hetaerina titia. NCBI lineage: Eukaryota > Metazoa > Arthropoda > Insecta > Odonata > Calopterygidae > Hetaerina > Hetaerina titia. The sequence goes on along the minus strand of CM073778.1, from coordinate 57,448,435 downwards.
TCGAAGACTTTTCTTCTCTGTGAAAATCTCCGATTGATCGTTTGAAATCGAGGGGTTAATTGAAGGGTTGGGAGACGGAGAGTAGTTGGGGAAGGCGACCGACAACTGAGGTCATTTACGTCATTAGGAATGGATGGGAAATGAGGAAGGGTAGAGAGAAACCCATCGTTGGCATTAGCCTACTCTTAAAGTAAGGAGCCAGGAGATCCACAGTTTAACGCCCCATCCAACGGATGGCGTTTTCATTTGAAGTGCTCCTCACAAAGCACCTCAAGTATGGATCGGGACACCTCTGGAAAATATCTGCGGCCTCAAAGAATCTAACCCGGGGTCTCTAGGTGGCAAGCCAGATTGGCAGATATACGCCATGTGTTTTTGCTTTAAGAGGGTATGTATAGCTTATATTAAGTATTTTTTTAGGAGCAGAAAGTGTGCAAAAAAGGTAAACTCGAGTATTTATCAGAAAACGTCAGCGTACGATATTTAATCAAATTATAACATCGAATTATGGTCAATTCCAAGATACACGAAAGTGGTATTTCACCTACCACGTGAGTAACATCGAATTGTATTTCAGGTGTGGACACAAAGTTGTTGATGAAAAATGAGCATAACAGTTTTGCTTGTACGTGAATCAATGAAAATTGATCGCGATATATGGAATGATAGACGCTTATATTATGTTTTTTAGTCGTTTTACTCCATCTTCTCTTGAATAAGGGATGGGGAGGAGGGTTAAGGATTACGAAGTAAGCAAAATAACAGGAAACCGGATAGGAAACCGCGGGGTGACCCACCGAAGCATCGACCGGAACTGCGGAACTGTTGGCGGGAGGGGAACGGGGATCAAGCGGAAGGGTTTTTTTTTGAGGCGCGAGGGGTTAAAGCAAAGTCGTGAAGAGGCCATCACGTGACGTGCGAAAAAAGGATTCGCGTCAGAGGAGGAGATGAGTTGGGCGGGCGCATGTTCGAGGGATCATAGAGGGGATGAAAGGGGAGGTGGGAGAAAAGGTGAGGGGGATAGGATGGGGAGAGGACGCAAAGGGTTATACTCACGGCGTCGCGTGGAAGTTACGCCGAATGGAGCCATGGGAAATACCCTGCACCCTCTTGTTATATCGGTATATATGTGACGTTCTTTCCTACCTCACTCTCTTCCTTCTCACGCCCCTCCCTCCCCCGCCCGGCCCTGTATTTATGGCCTGGGCGTGCGGACGTGCATCTATGGGCGCCTTTCATCAGGGGTGGAAGAGGCCCCCATAAGGAGGCCGGTTTCTTCTCGTCCCGCACCCGCACCTTCCCCCTTCCCTTTATACTCCATTTGCACCCTTTTTCCTCCTCCATCTCCCCTTCCCACTCCTCGCACCATTTTCCACCCAATTTCCATCCCACCCTCTACCCGACCTCTGCGTGGATTCATCTACTTTTTTTTTAAGGACTCGATTTTTCTTCCCATTCGCAATACCCTTCCTCCTCTCCCCTCCCCTGCTCCTTCTTCTTCATCACTGTCCATCCCCTTCCCCTTTTCCTTCTCCCCGGCAGCCCCCGCCTCGGCAGGAAACCATTTGATGATTCCTCCACACCTCCCATCCCCTCCCTCCTTCAGCCTTCCAACCCTCCCACACCCGCCCTCCCGTCTTTTCACGCCGGTCCCCATCCCCCATCATCCGCCCCAAACCCATTCCCCCATCCTACTTACTCCCTACTCATTCCCCCGACTCTCACCTACACACACACCCACCGCGTTCCACTTTTTTCACTTCATCTCCAGTGTTGCCAATCTCTTGGATATTTTTGCATCATCAGTCCAGCCGATTTCGTTGGTCGACCTAGTTTTCGAGAAAAATAAAATGGGAGGCAACGTGATTGGTCGATTCGTCCAGGGGATTGAAGAATGGATTAAAAACCGCCCAGTTTCAAGACGCTCGCGTCAATTTCATTCGTATCCTTGGCTAAGGCAGAAGACATAGGAATGATCTTAAGATTCACGACGGACCGAGCCTGAATGAGATCAGAGGGGTTGGGGGTTGAGTGACTTGGGCTTGTCGAGTGTGAGTGGTTTGGGCTTGGCGAGATCAAAGCGGCTGAAGTGCTCGGAAACCTCAAATATGACGCTTTTTGAATGAAGATAACATGGGTAGCTGGGAAAAACCAGGTAAATTGAATATAAACCTTAAAAAGCAGAGGAGTATTCTTCGTTTAGGTAATGAAAAAATTCAAGACATTGGAAATATATTTTTGAATTATATTACCATGGAATATTTCGTTGAATCTGATTAGTGTTATTTTTATATTTCGATATGATTCAATATATGGGCGACCTGCGAACCAGAGAATATCGCTTAGTTTCTGAAGAACGTTTAGTCTATGCATTTATTATTTGACTTAGTGATGACTGGTTGAATTGCAATCAGCTTTCTTTGATTATTAATTCCATTCCATTTTCCTTAGTAATAGTCAAGGATAGATATTAATTAATGGTTAAAATCGCTTCGCATTTTCTGTCAATTTTTTTCGGCAGAAGGGGCACTAAATTTTGAAGTTATTTCTAAAGAAAATTCAAAATATTTCTGAAGATGGCTTTAATATTGGTTAAGAGGTATGTTTAAGAAATTGTGTGATAAAACTTAATATGTATCTAATCGCTTGTTTGTCTTAGTTAAGACCGTTACAGTATTAATCCATATCGGATTTTGGTGTATTTTCAAAATGAATTCTACCTTTTATTAAAAAATATCTTTTTCAACCTGAAAACCTAATTTTTAATATTAACGTATTCCTTACGTGAAGGCTTTTCCTCTAGGTTAATACTGTTTTACCACGCATTTGAAATTCCTCTTTGATAAGCAGAATGTGCTACATTACATCATAGCTGAAATGGTGACTTCTTTGAATCCACAATTGGACAAAAAAGACAACAGTCCAATTTCTATGCAGAAATCACATTGTTTTAGGATTTTGTTATACTATATATTCAGTAACAGGTAGTGGCCATGAGCCGTTCCTAGATTTGACATATGCTGTACAATTCATTAAAGTTAATCCTATGGCTATCATATGTGCTATTCCTTTCTAATTTGATTTTTGTAATAATAGTTTACATAGATGACAGGAGAGAAAACCTTTTATTAAATAGGGTTTATCCTACGATAGTATATACTATATACTAGTATTGACGAATTCAGGTGATGGTAGTCCTAAAGCATTCACATAACACCTCAAAAATGCTAATTCTTTATAAAAGTTGGAGGTCCCTTTTGTCTAGAGGAAACTTATAGTTTTTAAATTTTAATTTCCTTAATTTCTGTTTATTTAACCGTCCTATGTTTTCGGTGGGAAAATTTAATTCGGTTTTATGAAAGGAATGGCGGTATTCAATTTTGCAAATCAAACCAAACGTTAAGTTATTTATAATCATAAATGGAGATTTCTGAAAATTACGTGGATAAGTTATTACCAAAGAAGAGGGATATTAAATGCTTTGCTAATATTTTATCAACTGTAAAATCGGTGGTACCTGGTTACTAATTTAGAAGTAGTCTTATATGGAGTCTTTTAAACCGTAGGTGAGCGATAAAAATGATCATTTGCCAATTAGGTACTAATGATATTGGAAAATAACAACCAACAAAAACACAAATAATGAAAATATGGTTAAGGCTTCAGTGACATTGCCAAAAAAAGTATGTTTAATTCATTATTACTGCACGAAGTGAATGTTTCCTTGAAAAATGTCTGCAAATTGTTAGAAATGTTACGTAGATATTATTTAATATTATTATTTACAGAATATGTACCTGAATATCGATTCAAATTAAAATGATTTGCTATTTAAAATCACATTAATAATAGCTGTTGAACTAATCACTGTTTTAATATAATGCCATATGAAATTCCTTCAACTATTAAGCCGTCCAAAATATTCGTAAAAATTACTTATATTAGATATTTGAAGCTTGTGTTACTTGTAAACATAATATAATTGAAGACATACATACTTTCAGGTCGAAAAAAAGGTTCCAATACCATGGAGAACGTATCTGCGTTTATTTAACCCACTTAAAAAGCCAGCTTGTCTAATGCTGATGTTTCTTAGGTTCGTGTTCACACAAAATTTAGCCTTCTTTGAACTGTCGCACCCACGAACGAACATTTTTCCATCTATAACACTATATCCGCTTGTCACACAATTGACGATGAATTTCAATTAGTTGTAAACCACGCGAGTGGAGAAAATGAATGATTACACACCGTTCTTGTAGACCACTACTCCATATTGAAAATGCTTCTCACTCCGACCGAAGCTGTATGAACTCAGTCATATATATTTACAAAAGGTTCCCAGCAAATAGTAGCATATTTCAAGCTCAAGCACATGGGCCTGTCGTGAGAGAAATATTGGTTGACTTAAGCAATTGAACATACCCCGTAATGCGCTAAATTTGAATATTTCTCAAATATTTCCTTTAATGGTAAACGCCGTTCTGGAAAATGTCTTTAAATACGTACAAATAATTTTCTACTAGCGATGAAAAAGAAGGATTAGAACATTTTTTTCAGCTGACAAAACTTTTTTGCTTTTTTACTGTAGTATTTTGGTAGCAAAGCCGAATATCTTCAAAAGATTATTACATAATCCGGCAAAGATGGGCCTACTTTTTTGTAAGCCTCGGGCTGCTGTGTTCTTTGTCCATGTAAAAATCCCACCATTTAACTATGAAAATAAATTTGGACCGTGGAGAAGATGGTGAAGAGACCGTTGTCTCTGGAGCGGAATACCTTCATATAATTTATTTGCTCATCGGGTCCTTTCGGATCTGCTAAGTCCTTGCTTCGTTCTACTTTCCGTCCCATATTATTTTTGCTCCGCAATTTCGGTAAAGGAATCGTTTAGAGAAACGCGTCTCTTTCGAGTGTTGGATATATCTTTCACATATAGGTATATGTATATATATATATATATATGTTTCTGGTATTGCGCAGTGGTCCTTTCACTTCTTTCGGCCGTTCCTTTATGTGCTCTGCTTCCCCCTTTCACTTTTTGGCCTTGCCCGTTCCTCGGGTCCTTCTCGACCGTCGGACGACCAGAACGCGTCCCCGCTAAATTAAAGCGTTTTCATCCTATCATCTCCGTCTGATCCTTAATGCCGAAAAAGCCAAAAGTAAGGTTTCCTCAAAAACAGGAAAGGGCATTGAGTAAAAGGAAGAAACTGCACGCAATGTACGGTGTCAACTGTCTATTGCGGTGAAGTGAGGCTGGATGAATGAAAATGGTGACGCCAAATCAAGATTTGAATCAAATTTCATCGAGTCGGAAGAGTATAAAATGCGGAATAAGCATCAAAGAAGGTAGTTGTGGCACGAATATTTTTCAGATAAAACGGTAAATATCACAATGTGTGTTTTCTCACAGCTATTTAAGTTTCTGTTTACTTTGGTGCAGCATTTGTTCGTAAATCCCTTTAGATTTTTTTATAGTGTTGGAAAAAGTAAACACAACATTTCAATCAAATGAAAGCAACTACGTCTCACCAAATTTTCTTAAGAATAATCGATTGGGAGATATGATTCCATTCATTTCTATAAAGTAAAAAAATGGAATTACTATTTTATGCTAAATGGATAGATCGATTTTTATAAATTAGGTATACTAATTATTGAAAATAATGTATAATATAATTACTGGTATTAGTACAAAACAATTCAACAAAATAGGACATCGAAGTGTCAAAAATCAATCGAGTGTCTTTGGATAACCCGTCGATGTGCATTCTGGCTGAAAAATTGTCCCACCTCTATTAAATCTCTTTCAACTTCATCAGAAGCTACTAATCCCTGATTTAAACCTGAATACCTAATACTTGATAATACCCTATCAAATATTTCACGCCCATTCCTCGATTGCGGTTACTACTTTCAGCATCGACGAGGGATGAATTGAACTCCGGAGTGTTTGCAAACCCACTTCCATAAACATAGTTCACGATTTCAAGGAATGTTTTGCGGTATCTTGCGGAGTACACTGCACTGGGTTTTGCATTCTAACCCTAGCATCTGTTTCACGAAGCTCCACGTCACAAAGTTACACGGCGACGTTTCTCTTCCGTAACCTGCAAGTGGGACTGGGGGGACCCGTGAGAAAATTTCGTAAGAAGTGACCTCCAAAGTTTCAGGAATTTCCGTACGTAAGACGCATGGTTTAAACTTGTGAAACTCTGACTTGCCTCTGGTGGACTTGTAGTTTTATACGTACCAGGGGAACAAGTAGGGTACCATGAAAATAGTGGGAGGGGACTCAACAACCCAGTGTAAACTTTAACACCTATAAACACTGGTAAGTCGAAGCCATGACACTTGCCTACTAACAGGTTGAATGGATTTATTGTTCAGTTTTGTAAACACAAAGGAAACATCGGTGTATGAGAAATATATTTCATGTGCCTATCGTTATTTGTTCTTGAGATTCTTTTACTATGAAGACAAAAGCACAAATGCACAATGTACAAGCGTGTCATGATACACTAGTCGTTCTAACTCCTAAACGGTAATTATCCTAGGCACGTGAAATCCTCTTGGATTTATATGTAGTCACTGAACCTTAAAGCTATTTACTATATTTCTCCGCTTTTACGAGTCACCTATGGATTCAATTATTCCTATTCTTAATAGAAAACGCTGGCAAAATGATGAGTGACTGATTTGAGTTAATTTATTTTGACCCACGAAGAACTTTAATTTACCTCAACTAAAAATCGTGTCGAAATCCTGAGAAACCAGGTTAATGCTCTAAATTTAAATAAAATAAAAAGTGGTAAGAAATAAAGTTTGGTTCGATTTAGTATTGTGAATCTAACTCAGTGTCATTATTATTGAGTACCAAAACGTTGTTCATTGATTTATTTAAAAATATGACTTGTTTTTAATTTCTTTGGCACTAAATTTGGTGTTACTGGGTAGGCTTCGCACCACACCCAAACCTGATTTAATTGAAACGTTGTTGGTGATTATTGACACCAACAGCGTTTCAATCAAATGGATATTCCAAGGATAAATAGAGCGTTTAATCATCCTAAGAATATGCCAACATACTTGTAAAATGGATTAGCCATTCTTGCAAAATACTACGTAAGTACAGGATCTAAGATAATCATGTTTTCTTCTTTTATAAATATTCATCTTCTTTATAAAATTCCTAGTAATGCTCAAAATACTCATGTTTGCCTATCTCGAGGATTCTTCACAGTTTCTTTGCCTGTAGTTAAGATAGCCGTGGTACACATAACTAGGCCATCCAATTTTTGTATTAATTTCGAATTTCCCTCAAACATGCTTCCTTTCTTCGTCCAGACTATAATCATTATCTCTTCAATTCTTTTTACTTACATTACTCTATATATTTGGTTTTCTCTCTTTCCTTTAGTTATTCACGCGGTAAATGTAAAATAGTGGATGCCATAAGTTGGTAATATGGAGAAAAATATCAGTTTCATATGAAAAAAATGGCATGGGTTGGTGTAATAATTTGAATAACACAGAAATTCTAAATGGAGAATTTAATGGGAAGCAGTGCTGCGTTCTAGAATTTAATGGAAGGGAACGTTTTAGTTAAACGCAGGAATCTTATTATGATCGTGTACAAAGAAACACACGCACACACTAACACACACGCAAGAGTACGCGCGTATATGTTTTACCTTATGAGGGATATTAGTGACTATCAGAAGTGGGAAAGTAGATTATTTTCATAGTTTCTCATTCATTCTTAAAACTATGCCTTCGTTTTCAGGAATGTAAAACCATCTTTCTTGATGTAGTTGTTATTCGATGATAATCTTTTAAAGTCCCGAACTGTGTTCAAAAATAAATATTGTTGTTAACGTATATTTTTAGATGCTATCTCAATTGATTATAACAGCCACAGTATTGAAGCTTATCTCATGTCATCCTTCTTTATCCTTGAATGCTTTGCATAAGTTCCAATTTCCTTAATGGTGTATCTTTCATTAAAAAATACGATACTCGTATCCCTCCTTAATATAGAGGCGAGTAAAGCTTCGCCAACTTCCTTCGCTATATCTAAGAGCACATCTTACCAGCACTTACGGCTATATTAAACGAGAGGTCTTTCACGAAATAATACTTAGTACGAGAATATATTTTTTATATCACGGGAAAAGAAATCCACACTTTAGTACTTTGGAGATAAGAATTGGTATTCAAGCCATGTGCTTTTCGGTCCCTATTTTCGCTCAATGAATTTCCTCTCATAAAGCTAGCAATGATTACGATAACCTACCAGGAGACAAGCAATTGTTAGTTTTAGCATTAAATAACGTCGCGGCTGAATTTTATATTAGTAAAATTACTATCCGCTGATATCACATTTCACAATCCACAACATTTATTAGTAGCCTTGGGGTGAGAAGAACCTATCGATAAATAAAGATACGTATGATCCATTGGCACCTTAAAAGTCCACAGCAATATTCATCCATCGAGATTAAAACCTTCAAGAAGAGGCTTCTTTTTCGTGCCGAGAGATTATGATTTCTTTAAACCATCATCTCCACTCATTAAAATCAAATTCACGTTAATGGTTGATGACTGGGATTTCTTATTTTTAACAACACAGTAAGCTATTTTAATTTTACTCTTTTCTTTTGACTTTTTCAATTGAACGTTTTATTTAAAAACATTAAACACCTATATTTTTAAAAATTTAAAGCTATGATGACTCAATAAGTCTCAAAGCTTTTGCACCCGAATAATGCTTTCGAAGTATAGAGTTCTTCTGACCGCACAACAATGAATTAAGGGTTGCATTCAATGTCAGAGGCAGTTTCTTTCCCTTTGATAGCTGTGGTTCTCCGAAACCCATAAGAAAAGCAAAGACTCCATTTAACTGGGGCGTCCATTGATACAATCTGGAACTCAACCCACGAATCTCCGGTTTCTTCTCATTAAGGTACCAAACCACGCAAGAAGGTCAAGTGAATTACTCTGCCATTAAGCTATTATACAAATTCTGTAGTCTGTTGAATAACTGCAATATTCTGGTTCGTAACAAAATGGTTGAATATTTTTTTCGCGAAATTTTTAAGCATGAACAGCGGTAGTAGTACCTAGGTGGCCAGAGTGAGTTGTAATTTAAAAGCGCATTTTTATTACGAGTTCGGAATTATGACGACATGGAAAAATATTATCAATTATCTGCCGCCAACAAAATAAAGACAATTTTTTAAAGGTAGTCCACTGTTTAAAGCAGGTTTTAGATGGACATACACTATTTGCCTTTAAATTTCTAAGTCTCGCCGAATAAGATAGCTGAATAGCCTACACTAAAAAAACTTTTTTTTCCAATTCCGCATGCATTGTACCTCCCTTAAATCTAGTGGACACGGCAATTCAATCGCACCCCCAACCTCGTTTGCCTAACGTTCTTCCCTCTATCAAAGTCTTTTAAAATGTTTCCGCACTAGCTCTATGGTAAAGCCTTTTTGGAGGAAGAGTAAACTGAAGTTCTTCCGTTTTACGTAATGTACTGGATCAAATCTCAATGAAAAGGATAGACCAGTCAAACTGTATTCTTTATATTTCTCCACACAAATTTTGAAATCGAAGAGGGTTTCGACGCTAACCAAAGATATTGATTAACGTCAGTGAGACTTGAGGCATTAATCATGAAGACCAATAATCATAAAAACGCTATCTTGTTATCGTTATCAATATAAAGATTTTTAAAAGGTATTTAAGTAGCCTGAAAGTCATCACTAGGGTGTGTGGCAGGGAGTGAATACACACAAGAATACATTTTTACCTCTGGCGCGGTCGGACAAGTTTACTCTGATTATTATCGTTCGTGGAGAAAATGACATATTAATGGCATACTATATACCTGTTCTACATTATACCTCTAGTTTTTTGGCATGCGCTCTCCTACCGTAGTACGATGGGGGTTATAGTACATATTCAACATTACTACTAAAGAGACATCCTTCATATTTATGCAAGAGATTTAATCTGTAATTTAACATTCGATCCGTGTAATGATACCAAGCCTAGCTCCTCTAATATTTTGGATGTGCTACTAAGTTTATCATAACAACGGAAAATGAAAACATCATCACCGTGAGGTAACCATCACTTTGGATCTAGTTTAAATATCCCGAATATCCAGTTGGCATATCCCGTTGAAAACATTGCGTTCTCGCACAGTTTAATGGAAAGTCTGGGAGATAAAATTAACAAAATTGTCTGTAGTACTGATAAGTGAGAAACCGTTCCGAGTGGGCCAAGTCTAACTCTTTTGGAACGTAATACGTTTGGTGGAGAATAACGTCACAGGCAAGGTTTGGTTCAAATTACGGAAGAAAGTATCATAAACTCGATTACAACTCTAAGATGGGATCCAGCAACGAATTCCTGCTATCATAAACTTACAAAATTCTGTAGACATATAGCTTGCAGTCTTTGCCAAATACGTGAAAAATAGTTGCAATAATTATGTTGGTCATTCACCATAAAATTTTTACTTGACTTCAAGAACCGTCTATTACTCCGTACAGTTATTCAGGTGACTTTTCCCATTCCTATACCAACTTGTCCGCATTAGCACTCCCCTATCATTTTTTTGGATTTGTCTTCTACGTTAGTAGAGCGCGTCACTATATTGCTTCCTTGATAATGATATGTAGAACCACGGTACTCCAAATAAACCGTGTGGAAAATAAAGTGCTACTACGGCGCCAGCATTTCATTTCACAAAGTCGGATTTGATGCGTTTGAATTTATTCCTCGGCCGCAGAAGTCGTTACTTTACCAAACCGAAGGATCTATTGCATCCCTTTGTTGTTGTCGCTGTTGTTCGACGCGGTATGAAATGTTTATGGGATCTGTCCTAGTTTCTCCATTACTTCCCACTCGCTAATTATGCGCCATCTCTAGCACTTCAATCACTCCCCCGCATTTTCAGGGTGACTGCATTCCCCTACCGGTCACTATACTTTCTCATTCCCTCTCGCCCCCTTCCAGATACACATTTAACACCATCGTACTTCCTTCTCTACCCCCCCCCCCCAATACCCTTACTTGACTATCCCCATTTCCCTACCTCGTCAGGTAGGTCCTCCGAGCCCATCAACGTCGCACCATCCGACGTATTTATTCTCTCACCTCCCAATCCCCCAACTTCGCTCTCTCTATCTCCCTCTCTTCCTTCCTCCACATTAAATCAGCAAGCTCTCTCTCTCTCTCTCCCTCCCTCCTTCACATTCGCCATTCGCTGCTACATGTCACCGACATCAATGGAAAGATTTACTCGCCGCAACCTCGCAACTCTCTCCGCCTGCTTGCTGCGTGTTTGCGTGGCGGAGGTAGTTGTGTATGGGGAAAGGGCTGGAAGTGGAGGTAGGTGTTTTCGGGTCAGGGGGAATAAAGCGGAAGGGGAAGTGGTTCTGAGGAAGCGGGTGTGGGTGGCTGGGTCGGGGGATTTGAGAGGTAAAGGTTTGGGTTGGACGTGGCTGGGGTTTTGGAATTTGGGGTGTGAGTGAGGTCAGGAAGAACGGTTGTGAAGAAAAGGACCAGAGAGACGCGAAGGAAGAACTGGTAAGAGAGATGGTGCTATTCGGCGAAAGTGATGAAGAGTGGATAGGGAAAGAGAGAGATAGAAAGCGGTGAAGTGAATAGTGCTTTAAAAAAAGCAAGAAGGTTTTCTAAGTTATCCTCTCCTGCCGTCCTTCCCCTTTCATTTTATATCCTTTTTTCTGTTTGCCTTCCCTCCCTTGCCTCTCCATCCCTCTGTCGGAGCTGCTCCTGGATTCGAATTTTGGAAATGCTTAAATCAAATATTCGAGCAACATGTGTCTATATGAGCAACTTGTAGGTGAGTTTTTATGTGCATGGACAAATTGAAAGTGTCACGACCCCTCTCGCGCTGAGGAAGGGAATATTTCGTCTGCAGAAGAGACCGCAAGTCTCGCGGGGCATTTTCAAAATAAAACATCACATGATTATATAAAAGGGGGTTGTAAGTTTTTATTTTGCGTTGCGTTCACGCGTCACCCCAAGTGAATGTATCGAGTCGAATGCCATGATGGGTGGGGTTTTTCACGAATACAAAAATATAGTCACACATTTTCTTCATTTGTGTCTAAACTTGAATGATTTTTTGGAGTGCATCAATGCCAGGTAAATTAATCAAAACATTACGTCATCGAGTTCATTAAATAGGTGTTCGAACTTTAAGAATTAATTGGGAAAATACACATTTTAAGAATTAAAACATTTCCTAAACTGTCTGCGATCACAATTATTGAAAATAAAATAATGGTAACGTGATATGTAATTTTGGTACGATAATTCTTTATATAATTCCTATAAATGGAAGAATACGAAATTTTAGTTGTTACTAAACGTTGCCATTTATATCTAACATTGCTGTGGTCATATCATACACTGAATGCTAATTGGTATTGTTATTAAAGGATTTCAATATGCAAGCAATGCATACGAAAAATTTGATATGTAAATAAAATCGCAGTCCTCGTTAAAAAGGTGATTTTAATATTATTATTAAGATATTTGATCGTAACTTTTCGAGTCAAAGAACACAAAATAACGGCAAACAGTGGTTAATATATATGTAATTAAGGCTAATTGGCTAGGGTTAGTTTTCCTCAAGTCCCCGTTTCAGGGATAAAATTAATTTAAGACGATCAAGGCAAGATAGTTTACGGAAATTTTATTCACGGAAATGCGCAATTAATTTTTGCATTTGTGACATCTTTTTAATTCTTTCAAGCAAAATGTGTAACGGAACCTGTCACATCCTTTTGCATCAGATTATTACTTGAAATCATTCATTTTAGTATACATTTAGTAAATTTTATTATTACATTTACATATTATATACATTTTGCATACATTTAGTCTGCATGTCATTGCAAACGAGTAATATTTACTATTATATCTTTGCGTGAACTTGGAGTAATTTTCTCGAAAGTATTTTTTAAAAATTTAGTCCTTGACAGTTGTTATGATAAGTTTGAGCCGAAAAGACTGCGGCTTGATGGGCATCATGACATAACTATTATTATTATTTCCATTTCTTTCAAGCTTTTTCTGGAAATTATTATTCCCAGGTTTCTCTGGAGGGACGGCAAGGAAAATAAAAAAAAATCCAGGAAGTAATTTGGCTGGTATGAAATCTGGAATTTCGAGCAGAATCTTTTTGAAAAACGTCTTGGTGGTTAATAGTTAGGATGAAATATTGTCAATAAGGTGTCCGATATACAGTGGATTGTCCCCCAAAGTAATGCCTTCGACTGTTTCTGTTTCTTTTGGTCGGTGAAGCGGGTACAAGGGCTTTGGAAATGGGTTTTGGGGATGCAGAGGACGTTTTAGTGGGCGAGAGGAGGGTAAAGGGTCCTCAAATTGATATTGATGGAGGACGGATGTGGGAGGGAAAGAGACCATGAGATCGGCTGGAATGAAAATAGGAGCGGGTGCTGAGTGCAACCGCAGACGGAATATCAAAGTGTCCCCTTCTCCGGCTTCTTGGGCAGCCGATTCATTATAATAAGCGATATTTAATAACAGCTGAAATCATAGTCTCATTTTAATTATTTTCTGAATTTATATTGATATACAATTTGGTATATTTAGTTAAAAGAAGGTTGAAATGCTGAACATGCTAATGAAATTATTACGATTCCAATTTATGTAAATTGGACATAGGTATATTCATTAAATGGAGAAGACAATGTATATTTAAGTGAAAGTTATGTTCTTTTTTTAATAATCATGAACTTCCACAGTGTAGAGCCTGAAACAATTGGACATAGGTATTTTGAAACTATATAAAAAATAATTAATTGAAACCTTCAATCAAGAGATGAGGAGTTTATTTACCCGTTTATATCACCTTATTTTAAAAATTAAGCATGCTAATATATAGTATGTAGTTTTTGAGTCCTCGTTGAACAAACAAAAACTCACTTGAGCAATTATATGGCAACATTTTCACTGTTAAGACACATTTTTTTTGCATATTTTCCTTTCACTTTAAGATAAGCGAGTGTAATTAGACCATTTAATTCTGGTATTATCACAGATCCACGCCTTGGAACGAGACACAAAACATAGTTGACTATAGCGTATATTTGGTAATAAAACTTTCAAATTTTATAGCCCCCGAAATTCCAACGAGACCAACGAGTCAAACATATTGACAATATATGTTGTTATATTGTTATATGTTTGTTATATAACGAGGCTATTTATTGTTTTATGGAAAGGTACCTAAATTTTGGAAATGCATAATTAAGGAATTACCATGGTAGAATGGGAATAAATTCATTTTTCATTCAAAATACTTGGTCTTTACTTACTTAATAATGTTGCTGTTTGCTTTCACCGAGGGAATCCTATGTGAAGGTCAATCCAAAACATCATTTGTGCAGCAAAGCAGTACTTATTATTGCAGCACCAGCAGGATGATGAGGAAATGTGAAAAGCTGTAAATGATTATTCTGACTGAATCATCCGACACTAAGGGGTTGGAATGAAATGTTAGGAAGTAATAGGGATGAGAGGAAATCTGTGGGAACAATTCCGGGTATAACGAAAAGGATATATGAATGCCGGATATGTGATGGGTCAAGGTTAATAATTCCTCGTTCCTAGGCTGGTAAGAGAGTCCGTGTTTTGATTAGTGTTGTCAGATGTCATTAGCTCACACCCCTATTCCTCGTTCATCTCCTTTCAGATTGAATCAATAGAAAACCCTTCTAGTGAAATGTCCGAGACCGCTCATTCGCTTTGTCTGGACAGTTAAGGATACTCTAATAACACAATACCTGTCAAAACTTATGAAATATCACTTTAGGAACAAACAATTCCATTTTCTAAACATTTACATATATTAATCTAAATATTAAGGAAATATTTACTTCGCTGAAACAACGAAAGTCAGTGTGAATTGAATGAATTTGTATTGATCGAGGATTTTGTTCTAGGCAATTGTCATGTTTTCTCAAGCATGACACCGGCATGTTAAATTGCTAATTAAGTAATTTATTTTGAATATAAAATCAAATATTCAGTTTCCTTGATTCATAGGAAATGAATAGGAAACTGAAGCTTCCCCCCATTTGCTAAAAATCCAACTTCAATCAAATTACCCACCCATTCCTAATGACGCAACTGACGTCAGTCTTTGGTCGCATCCTATCATAGCTGCTAACATTACGACATTACATTTAGTAGGAAATTGTTCAATAAGATTTTGGATTGACACAAAATAAAAAACGATAAATTTCTTTGTTTCCCGTAACAAAACACAACCTGAAAATACAATTTACCTCTCCTTAATTCTTTATACCTGTACATTCTACCTTCCTTAATCCGTTCAACATGCCTATCCAATTCCTACCCCTTCCTCGCTAAACTAACTTTTGCTTTCGGTCATAGATGTCAACATTCCATTTCCAATCTTAACGATTTGTATCTATCTTTGCTTCCTCCTTTGTATTTCTAATTATCCCAACAATACTTCCTCCTTCCTCATCTAATTCTTTTTGTCCAAGTCGCCTTTTTCACTCATCTCCACGTCCACTTCTGAAAAGCCTCCAATCTACGTTTAACATCTTGCTTCAGCGATTATATCTCGGCTCTGTCCAATATCACGTTTGATATAAATGTTTTGACAGGTATCGTTTCAATATCCTAACTCAATTTCAATGAATTCATACCCTTTGTCTTTGTGCATTAAATATAATTCTCTACCAAGCTGTGTGACAGGCTGGCTGACTAAACCTTGACCATTTACACAATTAAACGATTAATGATTTTATGAAACACTTTCATTTCTATCTCCATTTATTCCCATGCCTCTTTTACATAAACTTCTGTAGTATGCTTTGGAATGAGCAGTAGATATTTAAGACCCACGTAGTAATGCGTGTTTCTTTCCTTCCCGAATTCGAACTGATTATCCCCTAAGCAATCATCCAATCCTATTCATATAGTTATTGATGATATTCAGTAACATTTTAGCTGCATACAAAATCACACATATTTTTGTGAAGCCATTACGTAAAACATCTTCCCTTTTTTTGAGATGGTAGGTAAATATTTTCTGACCAAATGTCCAATCAATTTCCTTTCTCCTTGGTTATAAGAATTAACCCATAAAAAACTACGTTCCGCGCTTTCTGAAACTCATTATTTTTTAAAGGTAAACCAACCAAAGGATCTATTCAATTTCGACTCCCTTATTTTCTTATCTCTCTTGCAATTAAGTATTAGAACCTAAGCTAACTCTCTCTCTCTCTCTCTCTCTCTCTCTCTCTCTCTCTCTCTCTCTCTATATATATATATATATATATATATATATATATATATATATATACACTTTTTTGGAAAACCCACAAACGTGTAATGTAAATTCACTGATAAGTCATAACAAACAAAAAAAAAATTAGTTCTGTTCCTAATTCCTCTTGAGAAAGGTGGTGGGACCACCGAAAATTCGAGAACCAGTGAGTTTTTCCTCTTTTGTGTTTTGGTTTCTGTGTTTGTTATGACTTATCAGTGAATTTATATATATATATATATATATATATATATATATATATATATATATATATATATATAATAATTTCTTTCTATATACAGCCTTGCTGGACTAACATTTTTACCACATCGCTCTTCTATTTTATTCCTTCTATTTTTAAGTTTTCCTGGTGGAATTAATCATTTTACTGTCATATCTTTAATGGTGTTTACGGTTTTCCTTTATCTTCTGATTGTGTTCACACCTTTCTGTATAGCACACCAATTTTACCTTTTCATTGTAAACTCCATATTTTCACAATGCGTCTTCCACCGTCCTTTTCTCACCCTATTAGTTTCCCGCCTCAGTTTGTTATTTATCTCTTTGTACTTCAACTCCCCTACGAGTCGAACTTCCCAGATTAATTTAGCAGATTTAAGTCAACTATAGCAACCACTCGTATGAATTGCAGATTTTTGTAACCATATCAGGAAAGATCTTGGATTATGAGTCATTTAAAGGCTTTGCTATGGAATTAGCGTGTGCTCGTTTAACTAGAAATATTAGATAATAAATATATTTCGATGTAGTTTAGGTTGCTGGATTGACTTGTCCTAGGAGTTACAAAATATTTATTTGATAGTTGTGTCCATCCAAAAACCTACCTTAACCGGTAGATTACCTAATAAAAAAATAAAATATATTTCTGAAATTTTCATGTATATATATTTCTAAATATATGTACATGTATACATATTTATATAAAACCATAAACACAGTAATCAACCCGAAGGTCGGTTTAGTAGGTGATGGTAGAGCTCACCCGTGTACCAAGCCCAACGGCGTGTGAATATTCACACATCAGGGTAGGGGGGCCAGTTCCTTTCCCTGTGCCGGTTATGGTTTCCCAGGAAAATCTGGTACCCGAAAAATCAACTAGCTTGGGTGGAGCTGCAGGTGCCCAAAGTGCCTTGCCCGGGAATCGAACCCGGGACCCTCCGGTCAGTAGTCCAACGCTCTACCCGCTAGACCACCGCGACCCGTACATATTTATATGTACATGTATATATATTTCACCCACATTTCAAAAGCCTCCAATCTACGTCTATCCTCCTGCTTCAGCGACCACATTTCCGCGCCGTAGCTATGTACGGCGCGGAAACGTGGTCGCTGAAGCAGGAGGATAGACGTAGATTGGAGGCTTTTGAAATGTGGGTGTGGAGAAGAATGGAGAAGGTGAAATGGACCGAAAGGAAAACAAATGAGGAAGTACTAGAAATGGTGGGGGAGGAGAGGGGTTTGTTGAGAGAAATCGTATGGAGGCAGGAAAAATGGATGAAAGGCGTATTGAGCGGTAGTGGAATGTTGAAGAGGGTAATAGAGGGGAGAATGTTGGGCAAGCGAGGTAAGGGTAGGAACAGGATAGGGATGTTGCACGGGATGAAGGGAGGAAAGAAGTACACCGAGATGAAGAGGGACCTGATATAGATTAGTTTGCAAGGTGGGGAGTCACAAAATGTTTATTTGATAGTTGTGTCCATCCAAAAACCTACCTTAACCGGTAGATTACCTAATAATAATAATATTTCTAAATCATTTGATAACTACTTCAAAGGTAAACCTTTGGCTAGAATCACGGAAATATTCTATATTTTTTAAATATTTGAGTCCAAATTCTATACTTTTAATGCAGAATAATGTGTATAAGATACTTTCTTTCGAGAATTACGAAGCACAGAAAATAATTTGTTCATACGTAATAGAATGCTATAACAATGCGCTTGGCTTTTCTGATTTTAATACGAACGCGTTTCGAGATGAAATATCCAAATCGTTCAGCATTGAGAACTCTTTGCAGGCAGATTTCCGAACAGAAAACTTATTATCGTACAATTCAAGATATGAATTTCCCGGTATATAATTTACAGTTATTTCAATTGAATTTACACTACTTTTTCGAAGTGTATATTTAGTAGGGATGGAAATTTCTTTACATTCAATGTGACAATATTGCCAGAGAGTGAAGACGAATTGTTCACAATGTGTAATATAAATAGATGCTAAGTAAATAATTAATGTGCTGAATTTTTTGACTTTTAATAATAAAACCACTTTACTTTTCCACATAAACTTATTAATTTTTACTACCTAGGTTTCGTTATAACATAACATCATCAGGTGATTGCACGATATAAGTTTTATAAGTTTTATTATTAAAAGTCAGTATGAGGATTTTCCACCAAGTTGGAAACTGTTTTATTTATTAATAATGTGCTGAATGAAATTTAATGGGCGTTTTGTATCCTAGCGTCATTATTCGAATATTTATTATATATCTCCCTCTATTTTTATTCACCGCTTGAAAAACACAAACTTTCACCACGAAAACAATAAAATAATATTAACTTTAATTTTTTATGCTACAAAATGTGGGAATTTTACCTTTTAAAAACTGCGATCATTACGACGAATTTAAACTTCTGTTGGGAACATTTTTGAATTGATGATTAATCGTTTTGTTTTAAGTGACATATTGACTAATATTCTCTTCTGATTTATTTTTATCCTTAAAAATTGATGTTTTAATACAAATCTGCTCATCAGTCATTGATGTAATAGTTTGACAGCGTTTCGAAGAATATTTCTAATATTGTTAGATTGTTTAAACAGTCATGAAGTCGATTTTTAGTTGATAAATTTTCGAAGATACAAAATTGAAGGTATTTAAGTTTTCCAAACGATTTTTACCTTAATTCAATATTCCAAGTAATAAATATTCTTAATAAACATATTATATGTTTCGAACAACTCAGCAGATAAGTTGAAAAACTGTAAATAAGTAAGATTTTATGTGTTAAAAAGCGGTAAATATAGTAAGAGAATGATAAGCTTAAAAATGTATATTTCAAATTCTTAGGTTATTCCATTCACTCCAAATCTCCCTGGATAATTTTATTTTGACTTTGGTCTAAAGCCAACGCCATAATTTAATCTCACTCAGGTCACCACAATTTTTTCCCACCATTTCACTCTTTATCTCTAGGCCCGTTTAGTCGAAGTTCTCAAATTACGTCAACTGCACGACATCTCCCCATAACTCAACTATGCTACTGGTTTATTGGGAATTGAGGGTACAAGGATTTTGGAGGTTAAGAACCTTTTAATGTAATTTCGCGCCCATACCTATCTAATAAAACGCAGGTAAATCCCCTGCAACATTTGTAGTTCCTGTTTTATTATTAACACCGAAAGGCTAGCAGTCCCGTATATACTCAAAAGACGGCTGGTTGTGAGTCACAGTTTAAAAAATGAAGTTAATGAGCTTGAAAAAGGTCGAATTATATTCAAACGTAGTTGAAGGAGCAATTCCCATTGATTCCGTATTTTATAAATTAACCCTTAAGTATTGAGACCTGCAAATCCGAAACTGACAAATAATGATGAATATATTATTAATAGTGAATATTAAACAATTAAATGTTCCTATCCCTCACATAAATAATGAATTGAAAAAACGTACGCCTTAAAAATGCTCTAATTTAACAGGATAATTACTGAAAATCCTCCATCGACCGGAGAGATAGGGTCAAGCTATTATTTTAATTCGTTTTCTAAAATTTTAGTCATGAAATTAACCTTCATGGCTTTTCTGCACAAAAAATTCATTTGAATCCATTATATTTTAACCAAAAGAGACAAAAGCATTATTTTATGCATTTTTGAAAATATTATGATTAACGCTCATCAATAATTATTTTATTTGTCTGCTCAATTAAATAAACTGTTAAAATAAAATAACAATACTATCATGTCCCTTGTTAGAAGCGAAGCTTATCCTGTGATATTTGCTGGGACGCTCTAGTAATGGTTTATGATAAAACGAACTGAATGTTTTGAAATAATTTAGATCAATATGCTGAATTTTAGGTTATTGAATTTTGGTTTGGAATGCATGCAAAGTTGTGTACTCGTATTTTTTATGCGGACAGCACCAACAGCGCTATAAAAATCCATTAAATTAGTTTACTTCCTCTTTTAATTTGCAAATAAAAATTAATATTTTCCGTTAATTTAAGACGTCTAATTCTTAGAGGATACGTGCGATGAATATTTTTACATTGATTTGTGCTCTTTTTCATGAGAAATACATGAGGACTTCAAGCTTTGAAAGCTGGGTTTCAGTTGATGTTAACAGTTCCGGGGATGGGACCAGATGTAGATGAGTTTTTCTTATTTGTGTGTATGTGTTTTTTTGCTAGTGTCATCTTGTCCATCTAGATAAAACACCGCAAGCCGCCGTAAGGGCTTGTGGCGGGGGGTGTTAGGTCATCACCCGTAAAAGGGAAAAAAAACCGCATTCAAAACCAACAAATACATGCAAACCCAACGCTACAGTGGTGCATACATGCAAATACATGCATTAATGAAAACTTCCTTCTCATTTTACACGCATGCAAATACATATCTACCTCCTTTCATTCTACAGGCATGCAATTACATATAATATCTTCTAACAAATTATTTCACCAAAGGATGCAGTGAGAAATATAGCCAATTTCTTGCAAGCTAGAATTCGATAAGTATGGATTTGAAATTTCACTACCACAGGAACATTAAACATAAAACGTTCTTCTCCCCCGGGACCCAGGGAATTTGACCCAACGTTGCAGGTAGCAGGAAGGTTCCCCCTCGGAGAGGGACTAGGATGGAAGGGGAAATTTAAAGCAAACAAAAGCACAGAAAACAATACTGTAAAGAGCACCACATTATTTCATGAGATTCTAATGCAGTCATGCGGGAAGGGTTTTGACATCAACACACTCGAGTATAGTGAAAGTGCCTGCAAAAAGGTAGAGCTATATAACGTATTCCCTAGGCGCTGAGGGTAGCAAGTGAAATTTTTGCTATCTATAGCCCCGATATGTGGAAGGAATACATTGAAGCACTGTATGGTAAAGAATGTCGGCCAATAAGGTTAGATATAGAAAAGGAACATGGCGCTGATGAAGATAGCTCAGATTCAGACATCCTCGACGATTAGATAGAAAGGGCTTAAAGGGAGATTAAAGTAAATAAGGCCGTGGGGGTAGACAACATTCCTGCTGAACTACTGAAATATTTAGGACAATGCGGGAGGAAGAGTCTATATGGACAGATTCGTAGTATCTATGACAAAGAAATCTGGCCAGAAGACTTTGTGAGATCAGTGTTAGTTCCTATTCTGAAAAAGGTATGGGCTACATCATATGAGGACTACAGAACAATAAGTTTGATATCCCACGCAGCTTAAGTTATTCTCAGAATATCACCAAAAGGATGGAGAGTAGAGCAAATGATTACTTAGGGAATGATAACTTTGGGTTTAGGAAGGAGAGAGGTACGCGTGATGCCATTGCAGTAATGAGATCACTAATTAAATGGAATATGGAATACAATCAGGACGTATTTGCCTGTTTCGGGACTAACACCGGACCTTCTACTTGCTGGGCGGATGCGCTACCGATTACGCTATTAAGACACACACTGAGATTTGTGTTTTTAAAGAGCCCAGGTGCTCCGACTCCTTGGCCAAGAGATGGCTTTAGGGAGCTGTTTCACCTACCAGAGGAGAAATAGACAATACAATACACACACAAGAAGAGGGGACAGTAGGTTAGAAAGCATATGGTATCATAGAGAATTGGAACAGTACGTTTCATGGCAAGCATAGCCAGAAGAAGAGATGAACCTCATTGGCCAAACACACATTCAAATACGAAATCCCGCCATACGGCGAACAAATATTCATTCACAGATAGAAATAGATATAAGGAAAGGGGATAGGAAAACACATGAAAGACGAACACAGGACAAGTGGGGAAGGCGGATTTGAGCAGATTCCTTACCCGGGACTTGAATACCAGACCATCCACTTGCCGGACGGATGCGCTACCGATATTAGGGAAACCCAACCTAAGCTACCCTTTAACCAAAAGACTTCCATTTTACAATACATTTCTTCTGTTTGGAAGCTAAATTTGGGATTCAGCTAAATTACGTTTGAAAATTAAATTGGAAATATTGGACCAACAGATATACTAGGATCTATTTTTTCAAATTAATTCTTAATAATTATTTAAAAGGAATTATTGTGATCGAGCACTCCAATTCTTACTTTTTAAATTAGTAAATTTTGATTGTAGTTGTGTTGCTGGCTCTGGGAGTTATTAATGACAAGGATAATCCATCAGAAAATTCCTATCGAGAGGGAGTCTCCACTTTATCAAAATAATATTTTGATCGACAATTTAACGTTTACTCCTGGCATCTTCTGACAGAACATCTCACTGTATGTTTTATTAGTACACGTGTATACTACTAGACAATTAATGGGGAATACAATCCTGAGGTAACCACCCAGAATTTCTCAGGATCTAGTACGAAGTCCATTCACGTTTGGAACTAATTTTCATTCCAGCTGGAGGCCTTCATGTTAAACTACGCGAAATGCTAGTTCATCATAGTGCCTTTCATTTCAGGTTCAAAGAATGATGCGGAAACCGGCAAAGAGGATGCTTGCTCTTTAAACCACACCAAATTTGGCAGCCTTTCAACATTTGGTGCTCTTTCAAGTGCCTTTAATGGAATGCGAGATGCAAGCGAGACTTCCCCTATCCAGTGGTAAGTAAGTGAAGCCATCTAAATGACCCCTTCCGATTCTAAAGCAAAGGGAAGAGAATACAAGGCGACAAACGAAGCGACTAATTCCCTTTTGAGTTTTATCCAGCCTACCGAGTAATTTTTCAGCATGGTTTCTTTTAACCTATGCGCTTTCTGTAATTTAATTTAGCGGAGAGTGTGAGAGAAGTTAAACCAAGTGCAAATGCCAGTCCTAATGCATGTGCGCGTCCCATCATTTATAAACAATGTGTATCACATGCATGATATAACTTTTTGAACGTGACCAAGTTTCATGGTGACTCGTTTTGCAATGACCTGATTTCCAGCAAGGTGAATATGCACGCGTGTATGCACGTTATAGGTTTCATTTTAAATGTAAAAAGAGGTCACCCCGGGGAAACACGAAATTTGCGATTCATGGTTTGGATAGTTTACGTTAAGATAAAATAAACTTCGAGGGAAATAAATAGCAACTTCTTCGGTGAATTATTTTTTACTTACTTTGAGGGATACTGTTTTTATGATTTTCCGTAAACACATCGTTAATTTCATTCATATCTGCGGGAACGTAGTGCCTTTTAATGATCTTGTATTTTTTTATTATTTTGTATGCTCAGTAATATAAGCGTTAACATCATGGATTTTGGTGATGAAAACTATGCATTCTGGAAGGCCACCTTTGTTTCCTGATAATCCCATCATGCTAACCCCTTTTCTCCGCTAATCCAACTCTTCTCTTTTCCATCGCATATAAGAACCGATGGTTACGTACAATGCCACACCTGAATATGACATTATAGTAATAAAATCGGGTTATAGTATGACTTCCAAGTCAAAATTAAACATGAATTTCATATAATATTGGTATTTTTCATCAATTTTTCGAAAAAACTGTCGATATGATTTTTTGGCGGTATTCAGTTGAATAATCGTTTTTCATTCTTTAATTCCTCAAGAATTATTATAAATTATACTAAACAATTTATTTATTAAATATGTACGTAAATTCTTCATTAATTTATTTGAAGAAGTGCTAATATCATACATATTTGTGTATTTTCTCTGTGTACTTGTTTGTAAATATGCACAAGCCAGTTTAATTTCTCGGATTACGCTTAATTACTTTTTCCGTTTGAATTTTAGAGAAACGTTCATGGAATTAAAAAAAATCGAAAACAGTTTTTAAATGCTTGAGATTCACGGTGACGCTTATTCCATGAAATCTTTTAATCGTCTTAGGAAGATGGACTTAGGGGAGTGAATTGTTTTTGCTAGAAAATTAGAAGTTAATTGCAATAACCAAGGAAAATAAACTTAAATGTTTGCTAGCGATGTTTGCATTAATAGCTGGGCATACGAGATACGTCCGGAAGACATCCAGCCGTGCAATAATTTAAGAAAAGTAACCTATCTAGTACAATGACGCCCAAGTTCCCTTTAAAGTACTCCCTCTGCGACCTTCGGCAAAACAATGAGCAAAGTCCTTTTTAGAAATACTTATCAGCTCCCTCGTTGTATTCTCTTTTATCTTGTCAACTCCAATAATTTAATCCTGGGGTCGCAGAGCTCATGCTCCAAGCCGCAAACGATAACCCAAGTTTTCTATGAAAAGGTCATTACTGGAGATTAGTCATAGTCTCCACCTATGACCCTGAAGTAAAAGGCCAGTCTTCCTAACAGTCAGTTGACGAGATAAAGGAGAAAGCTCCGAGGCAGCTGATAACCATTCCGATAGGGAACTTTACCAATTGTTTTGAATAGTGTGAAAGAGACGCTGGGATAAGTGTGTGAGGTCCCAAGGGAGTGCTTCGAAGGGAAATAAGGCCTCATTTTTCTAGGTAGGCTATTTGTCTTAAAATATTGCACTGTTTGGATACTTTCCGGAATAAAAGCGGAAAGTTTATTTTCGTTGTTGACTTCTTTAATTCCATAATATTTTCACGGAAGAGCCCTCATACGTAATTATGGACCCCAATCGCTAAATCAATTACAAAATTAGCCAATTGTTCTTATATTTTATTTAGTTTTGCTCAATACCGACAATGGCTGATTTTGGATCCCATTGAAAAGGAAAAAATGATGCACTGAATCATTTTTTTAAACACACAGTCCAGCTGTTTGCACGACGTGACTCCCACTTACACATTACTCAAAGATCGTCCTTTTCGTCTTTTACCTTCAAGAAACGTCGGTGAACGAATCACCGTTACGAAGTAGAGTTTGGCTCGATGATAGCCTCCAATTAAACCAAGTTATCGCAAGGGTATCAGGGTAACGGAGAGTAAATTGTCCGTCTCTCTCTCCCCTTTTTCCACTGGTGACGAGTTAGGATAGCCAAGGCGAATAAGTAGTTAAAATGGGTAGGGGATTGTACTAAGAATCCTAGATCCACTGTTGATTTCATTGTCCGCATAGCCCTAATACCCCACTCTTCCTACACTAACTTACATACGGCATAAGGTTTGAGCGGAATTTAATTGAACAAATAAATTTGAATAATTAATGAGTTCGGGCAGCAGCAATGTGGAATGACTCACTGCGGTACAGGAATAATTTGGGGATCATGTAAAACTTCGTAGCAACTTCTCTTCGGATTAGGAGCGACTAATACTGTACTGATCATTAAGAGTTTTTTGCTCACATTTTAATTGTTCCAAACACTTGAAGTTTCATTCATCATCATCAGTATTTTAATCACATTCGAGTTACCGAATTCTTCTCTATTCAGTGTTAAAACTCTCACACTCAATATAATATTTACGTCTTTCTTAATTTGCCGTGGGATTTAAATTTCAATTTTCCCTTTATTATATTTCTAATTAATCCATTGTACCTCAAGGTGTGTCAAGTCTATGTAGTTCTCTTTGTCGTAGAGTTCTTAATATGGTCCGATACTTTTCTCCTCTTCTAAATACACGCACTACCTCGTTCTTAACTCGTAAGGCTATTTTCCTATGCTTGATGTCCCTGATCCACAGAGTGCTTCATACGAAAGTTTTGACGAACTGCTTCCTTGATGGTAACCTCAGGTTCATAGATCGTAGTAAATGAGTTTTCTCTCTCTTCCAAATATCTTCATCGTTTATTGGAATATTTACATTACTATCTTGGAATATGTTGGATTTTTATTTCTTTCTCTTAATTGTTTTTATTAGAAGAAGTTTTCCTTTTTTCCTTCTTTATGCTGTCATTGATTTTCCTGCAGCAGGTATCTAACAATTCTTACTTGGCCTTTTTGCCCTCTTCTATGATTTAGTTCGATAACTTCCTCTGAAAATTATCCTCTGTTTCATTTCTAAAATTCTTGATTGTTTCTTTTCTCCATGAGTTTTATTATTTGGGATTTTATCCATGCTTGTTTAGATTTCATTGCCTTACTCATGAGTTCCTCATCTGTCTATTTCGGTTGACATTTTTCAATTCCTTTAATCGTCATTCTATGCTAGTCTCATACATTTCTTTTTTCTGTCGATGGTCGCGGGCAAGTCTTCACTTTCTTCCTTTACGTTTGTGTTCAATCTGGGTTCCTATGGCACTCCCTTCATCTTTTTGTGTCGCAGTCGGCTTTCCATGGCAACTAGTTACGATAGCTATCTTTATTTGTGCCTTGGTAGTTCTTAAACAGCCTAATTAGGTTTTAAAATATCGTTCTGGCAAGGAAGCAGTCGAATTTGCCCTATCTCTCAGCATCATCCAGATGTATGATCTTCTCCGATGTTATTCGAAGAGGGTGTTTTTCACAGCCCTCTTTCTAGTTACAGCATTATATTAGCCGAAGGTCGATCTTTAATGAACTTTATAAATCATTGGTCGGGAATTCCTTGTGTTCTCATGAAAACAACTATTGTATACGAGTTGGACCGGCTGATATTTATATATGCTCAATTTGATTCCAAATGTGTAAAAGAAGACGATACAAATTTATTGTTGTGATTATTTGCTTCACAACGTAAACGCCAGAGTGTACCATAGGTCTTAACAGCTTTACAATAGGTAAGAGTGGAAATAAAATCCCTTTTGTATTGTACATACGATCAGGAGATATGTTTAAAGTTTACCGATTAAATTTTGGCTTTTGATGGACTAAGCGTAGTAACATTAACCTGTCATATATTTCTTTGCAATAAATACGCAATTTAATTGTCTTAAAAGTAGTAATTTTTTCGCTTCATAAACGCTCTAAGTTCCTTCATTATGTTAAAAATGCCTATTCTCTACCGTTTCTTCCAAAACTGCCCCTTCTATCACATTCATTAAAATCTCTGTATTTCGTCTGTCTACTTTAAAATTTTACTTAAACACTCTCTTCTACTAAGATGACTAGAACTTCGTTTGCCGAATTTTTTGCTCGTATATCTTAACAAAACTACCTTCAAAAACTATTAATCTGTGTACTGAAAATATTGGAAATGTCAGAAAATATTTTTTCTCGTGAAGAGATAGGATTCAGCTAATCTAACGAAGTTAACTTTATGATTTCAAAAATACAGGAAACGTTAATCCGTATTTGTTTAATACCTCTATTTGCTCTATTACAAAGTAAATTAATTAAATTGGCCATGTGTTTACTTAGTACAAAGGCAAACCTGAAGGGAATGCAGTCGTTTTTGCATGTGTTTTGACTATATTAGAAACGTAATCTATGAGAAACATTCAAAGAAATATTACCAAATATGGAAAAATTAGTACTGTTTAATCGAAATAATGTTCGTGTAATTGACGTTTAAGGTTGACCAAATCAACCTAATTTAAATATACATTATACTAAATGGAGGAACTTAGAGATTTAAGAGAGAATTACATTTTGTGCCGGTAATGAAGTTACTACAGGAGTTCAAAAAACTCGATAAAAGAAATGTAAGGCATTCACATTGTTCAATAAAAATAATGTTCACTTAATTTTTATTGTAATTAAGCTCTTAATATTGGTGGAAAGAAATGTAAAGATTTATTTTCAAGTAATCAATTTTTGTTTCAGCTCACCAAAGGGTCCGCTTAACATAGTTGTGAAGTTATGCTTTCAATGCTCTCTTAGGTTTAAAAAAACCAAAATTCCCAACATAATTCATCCAAGTATGCTCTTAATTGGGGAACTATTTAGCGTCAAGTGCAATATTTGGAGGGAGTATAAGCCTTGAAGGAGAAGAATGGCGAATTTTGACTTCATTGCGGTCCGACATCCAGGAATTTCGTATTTTCCATGCTACTCAAGATTTTTACTTATGATTTTTTGTATAAAAACAGTTCCTATGTAGAAAAGTAGAATAGTACTTCATACACTTCAGCAGGAACTCGTTCCACCCCAAAACTGGATAGCAAGAGGGAGCACCTTCTCGAAGGAATAAGTGATGCGATGCTGTAACTCAAGGAAATGTTTTTACTTATCTTTGAATTTTATTATCTTCTTTCAAGTAGAAATGCTAGCCGTATCTCTTTACTCTATCGCATGCTCACTGCAAGTCTTTTTACTACGGTATCTTTAAATTTTACGGTATAATGCTCCAAGGATTATCTTGCATTATTGCCCTCGGGAATTCTTTTGCTGTCAAGTGAAATCGTAATGTCAGCTAGAGTTAAACCTAGCCAACTTCTTCCCGAGTGTTTACCCCGGTTTTGGGTTTATATATTACAATTCTAACTTATTTTCAACATGGGAAACTTTAAATTTGATTTATCAAGAAAAAATTAAGGGTAGTAAAGATTTTAGAAGATTTTACACAAGTTAGAGAACAATATATTGAATAGTGTTTAAAATTTACACGCTATGTGTGCAAGTATTCTCTTTAACGATAATTTTTTCGAGGTTTTCAAATCGAAAGATTCATAGGTACTTATTGCATATTAGATATACATGTGTGTGTATGTATATAGAAATGAATAAATAAATATATATATATATATATATATATATATATATAATTCACTAAATAGTCATAGCAAACACAGAAACTAAAACATATTAAAGAGGGACTCACTAGTTCTCGAATTTTCCGTGGTGCAACCACCTTTCTCAAGAAGAATTAGGAACAGAACGTTTCTCCTCTTGAGAAAGGTGGTTGCACCACCGAAAATTCGAGAACTAGTGAGTCCCTCTTTAATATGTTTTAGTTTCTGTGTTTGCCATGACTATTTAGTGAATTTTATTGTGCACGTTCGTGGCTTTTCCAAGAAAGTGAATATATATATATATATATATGGAAAAAAATGCCCCCCTACCCTGTGTCAATTTCATACGCTATCGGGCTTAGTCCTGGTTAAAGGTCCCTGTGTTCTACCATCTACCATCAACAACCAAAGCGAACTTCGGGTTCAATACTACTTCTATAGTATTTTTTATGGGTTACATATATATATATATATATATATACATATATATATATATATATATATATATATATATATATATATATATATATCCCAAGCAAGTTGATTTTTCGGGTGCCAGATCATAAACCATAACCCGCACAGGGAAAGGCACTGGCCCCCACTTATCCGCACATATTCATGTTTAACCATAAAAGAAATACAGAATAATAGTAATTTGTTTAAAAATCATTATAAGCATAAAGAATAAGATGTTTTTACCAGCCGAAAATTCCTTTTAAGTTGTATAATGCGTTGCACTTGTGGATGGGAGTTCGTTTTAATTAAAATGTTTACTATGCCCTGTTCATAGAAGCATGTGATACTGCTTCACATTATTCAATCAGGGTTACAAAGCTACTGAAGAAAAGCATATAGGATCGCGGTAGTCCAGGGGGTAGAGCGTTGGACTACTGACCGGAGGGTCCCGGGTACGATTCCCGGGCAAGGCACTCTGGGAATTCTTGATTTTTCGGGTACCAGACCTTCCTGGGAAACCATAACCAGCACAGGGAAAGGGACTGGCCCCCCTACTCTGATGTGTGAATATTCACACGTCGTCGGGATTGGTACATGGGTGAACTCTACCATCACCTACTAAACCGACTTTCGGATTGATTACTGTGTTTATGGTACATATATCGATGATGCGGAAGTACTCACGAGAGCAATATAAGTTTTGGACGGCAAAATAGAACACAGAATAAAACAGATAACACGTAAAAGGACACTCACACTGTAGATTATTTGAGCTTTCGGCCTACTCCGAGGCCTTCTTCACGTCAGACTGAGAGGTTTTGAGGGGAGAGTGCCTGGAGAGGGAAGAAGGGGGGCGGAAGGTTTAGAGACGGCTGGGAAGGGAATTAAAGATGGCGGTTAAGGTTGGGAATTTTAAAGGATCGGAAATATAGGGTGTATGCGGATTCGCGAGTTCTCACCTCTGTAAATAATTTCCCCAATTTGCAATCGCGCCCGATGTAAAACATGTCTGCTGATCAGATCTGCTCCCCTCTCCCCACACCCCCTCATTGTCCCTTCACCCCATTCCCACGCTAATTGCCCATCGAAAAATATCATCTATCTTTTGTCGTGCAAACAATGCACTTCATTCTACATAGGCGAATGCATTACCCCCTTATCCATCCGAATGAACAATCACCGCTACTCCTGTAATTCTGCTTCACTCTCTTCTCTTCCTATCCCTTTACACGTAAGTTCACACAACCTATCCTTCGACGAATGCTTTTCCATAACAGTTCTAGAATCCCTACCCGATTCAGCCACCAACATAGAGGTGAGAACTATAATATATTATATATGTATATATATATATATATATATATATATATATATATATATATATATATATATATATATATATATATATATATATATATATATATATATGTGTGTGTGTGTGTGTGTGTGTGTGTGTGTGTGTGTGCGCGCGCGCGTGTGTGTGTGTATGATACATACAAACAAACACACAGGCATGCATGCAAAAAATACATATGTATAAGAAATCATTATTTGATTTGGTGTTTGATTTGATTGATGAAATTGATTTATTTGAACAAATAACTAACTTGCAAAAGAGTAATATTGCGATAATAAGCGATTTCAAGCATTGCTCCTCGATTAATTTGTTATGGGTTTATTTAAATAAAAAATGTATTTTCCATATAAAAAAACTAACCATGATGCATCCATTAGGTTAGATAAAAGTAAATCACAGTTTTATTTAATACTTATCACATTACTTTTGTAATATCTATGAAATGCTTTAAATAGTAAATATTGAAAAATGGGACATAATATTTGTATATGAATTAGAAAAAACCGTCTTCTAATGTTTTCTAAACCAAGTATACTATATTTATGTAAAGGGATTCAGATTATACTCCATGTGCCTGGAAATGTGTAACATTTTTTATTGTTCTCCAACATACGTCACCATTGAATTTAGTACCTTTTTATTGTACGAATTTCCTTCCATCTAATCACCATCCTGTAGAAAAAAATTGCAGGCAAGCACAAACTTCGGCTGTTAACGCCCACCAATTGTAAATACTTTTCTCTATGTACCCTCAATATTTTTTATGGAATAAAGAAATCATCAATCGGTCACAAAGGAAGTTTTCTGATAAGAAAAACTCAAGTATTTATTGTTTATATCCATATTCTTTCTCACCTTCTCGGCTGTTGCCTAACAACAGCACCTGCGGATTGCGGCGTCATTGATTTTTTTATGCATCCGAAGAAGTTTTCCAAACTCTTGAGACACTTGCCGAATGCAGTGTAAACTTTTTATATTTTTTATGCTCCCAATGGTTGCAGCTAGAACCTGGCCGATATATATGTTTGTACGACAGAGAGAGAGAAAAGAGGATGCTTAAGGATTTGAGGGTCTTCCTTTGCCTAAATTCTTCTCGCCAAACACCAGAGATTTCCCCCTATTCACCCTACGCCGTCCTTCTTTTCTCGTTCATATCAAGAAATATTGGAAACCGTTTATTTTCTCCTCAAACTACTCGTCGCAAGGTTTTTTTTACTACTTCTCGGCTCCGCTTCCAGCAATGAGTTGGGCATTCCCCTCTTCCCTGCTTTGTCGTCGATGCCGCCGCAGCAAAAGAGACCCAAGCCTGTGCTCTGGGGAGAAAAAAATATCCGTCGATCTCCCCTGGTTGTTGTTTTCTAAGCGATCTCTCTTTTCGGTTCGTTGACCGAGAGTGCTCGAACGTTTTAGCACATCGTCTTGACGACGAAGAGGATTCGAACCTTTCGCATCCTGTTTTTCCCTCACTTAGGTATTTTTTCATGTTTTTTTAATTTGCTTTGAAAATCGGAACAAATGTGAAAACACTCTTGGAAGAATTTTATGATCGCTTTAAAAGTAGGATAGGAAATATTGTGACGACCCTTATATATAATATAATATATATATAATATTATTAATATCATATAATAATTATTGATTCGTTATTTTCTTCCGCATGTAAATATTTGTGGGATGATTCGATTATTTAATTGTAGATTTCCGTAAGCAAATTTGACTACAATACTCCAGTGTCATAGTCAATTATTTGGCATTATAAAATCATTAACAGCCACGTTAATTAGTAATGAAATAAGGTAACTTTTTGGTAGAATAAAATTTTTTGTATGTAGCTAGGGTAATCCAGCAATTATCAAACATTCTATTACACAAAACAAGGTGTAAAACTTGTTTTTCACTAGTGTAAATGAACATCATAGAAATGAGTTTAAATACGACTCATACTAATATGGAGTATACTAAAATTCAATTTTACATTATAAACTGTTCTTTCCCTTAGTGGACTGCCACCTTGACGTTGCAAAAGTTCTTTTGTGTTCCAAAGATCCCTAGAGATTTCATGGCGGGAGCAATAGTAATTGTATGCATTTACATGTAATTGAGTCACTTGATGCAAGAGGCTTTTATTATCATCGCCGGAGAAATATGTTGGCGGAAGAAGAAAATATGAAGCAAGTGGAACGTAAAAGATGTATTTCCAATTAAAAATTCGAATAATTCATGTGGTACGTTGTCTTGGACTCGTTTCATTGGGTACAAGGGTTCCCTTTTACACATGTTTTTTATGCTTCCAAATTCAACAACTTTTTCAAGGAAATTTTAACACCTTATGAAACTCTTATTTTGGCAACTCTTTTTCCGAAGAAAATTACTTAAAATGCCTCGCATCACCAGTGGGTGTTTTTCAATGATAGTTTTTACGATTAGCGATATAACTGTGAATATTCACGTGTTGATTACTTGGTGTAACATGGTGCGACATAAATGTCGGAATGTTAATATTATTCACCACTTTAATTTGGATTCATTGCCGTATGTCTGCACCATTTTATATTGTTCCACATGAGACAATAAATATAGAAGCCTATTCATCAGCTAGTAATTTCAATAACCTGGGTTAATTTGGCCAATGATTCAACTTATTTTTAAATCTATGTAGACCGGAAACTCAATTAATATCTTACCTATTGCAAAGTTTATCATATACATTACAAAGGTTGGGTTTGTCGATCTTAATATAGTATGTTACGTTGGCACCAAAGTATTGTTAGAAAACTGGTAGGTATCTTTTTGAGCCAATATTTTGTTAAAAAATAATGTTTTCCTCTAATTCCCTTTAACTTTAAATGGCAAAATTGAGTTAGAAATGCTTTATACACCTAAAAATATTGTTTATTGTACTGCAATTATCTCTTAGCTTCTTGCCTTGTTTTATGCTGCCTTTTTGAAAATAAATTTTTGGAACTAAAGGAGAGTTTAATCCACAATGGTCCATTCGTATGACTACAATGCTTCTAATTGTTTGAAAATATTTATTCAGGCATAACTCGATAACAGATTTACCTCATTATGTATTAGAATATTATGTTTATTGTATAGATTTTTACTTTTTGCGATCGAAGAATAAATTATTGGTTTTAGTTGTGGACAATGCTACTGAGAAGTATAACCAGGTCGGTCGAGGACTTACATTCGATTAAAAACAACTATATATTACAACCGATGAAAGTAAATAATTCTCTTAAATTATTTACTAATAAACCTGGTTTAAACCAAAACCATTACCCAGCTATTGTAATCGAGAAAGTCTTACGTGGAAGGTATTTTTCTTGTTGCATGTACGTACTTCATAAACCCCTTTTTCCAGCGTAAATGATAAAATCTACGTTTTTGCCATGGCCTCGTTTTTAAATTAGATTTTCCAAAATGGTTAAAATGGAAATTGATGAAGATATTTTAAATGTTCAAGTAAAGTAGCTTTTAATAGAAAAATTCGTGCTGTCCTTTGCAAATTTTAGATCCAAAAAACCGGAACGCTTTTTCTGATATGCAGTTTTCGTATTTCAAATAATTTATATGGGATCTACTTGGTATCAGTTTCGTTAAAAAATTTATTCAATTCTAAAATGTCACTCAAGTGTAAAAGTTGGGAAATGAAAAATCCTGAAAGTTTTGTCTTATTTTTTAATCAAATAGTTTTAAAAATAAAAAAATCCAGCCATACAGTGGGGAAACACGTTTCCACGTCACGCATAACAAGGTAATCCTTTACATTTCAGTTCGTGTTGTAAATATACATATCACTGTATGTGAAAGTTTTGTTATATTTGCCAAAGTTTTATTTTTTTGATGGCAGAATCATGCTTGTAAATACAAATTATCGTAAGAATCTTGACGCGCAGTAATTTTCGTGGCGTATTTATAAAAATAAGCGAAATTGAACAGAATTATTGCAAATCAATTTATGTACAAAATCATATTGAAATTTTAGTTGGTAAAAAATGATAAAAATTTGGAAAGAGTGAAGGAGTGTTAATTTTCAACTTTTGACTTTAAATTTATTTATCTACGTAGTATCCTTACGTGTTTAATAACATTTTGTACCATTATATTCGAGTTATTTCAATTGGTTGCTCTTACTTTGTCAACTAAAGGATATAACCTAAAAGATCGATGGTAATCAATTGGAAAGAAATAATTTAAGAGTAGATAATTATCATGTACTGACTATGAAAAATTTACGATACTTAAATGCTATTTATGAATTGAAGAGTTTATCCCCGTGTATTTGGACGAATAGAATTTTTTGCATTAAAGCTGAGGACGCGTGATATTGTTTCCTTGACGTATTTTTGGACTTTGGATGAACTCGCTATACTTAAAAAGAGGCGTGGTTCATGAAGTCGTAAAGCGGGCATGGAACGGCGAAACGGTCGATTCGCGAGGAGGAAAATGAAATGAAGAAATAAAGTAAAAATCCCTCCGTTCATTTTCTAATCTTCTCGGGTAAATCCGAACCCTCCATTTCTTATCTCAAGTCACATATTCTAATAGGTTTATCCCTCGGATTCATCGCGTATTTAAGCTCGGAGATGTGATCTCTCCTTCTCCAGCTCCTTCTTCACTTATATCTTCCCACGTGTTCTCTCCCGATACCTTCATTGCCTTCAGGTTTTTTGCCTTATACCCTTACCACGTACCTGTTCCACCCTTTATATACACTGCCACATCTCCGTTTCAACCCATCCCGCACCTTCCCCCTTGGCTTCTATTCACCTCCTTCTTCCGACCCCGCGCCTATTTCCTTCCCTTTAAGTTTCCTCGTGGAGGACGGGTCCGGATATGCCGGCGGCCCCAGTTCGCATACGGCGCCGTCATTTGTCAGAGGGGAACATTTCTCCTTCCACAGCCTCCACTCCCCGAGCCTTTATTTTTCCCTCTCTCCTGAAACCCGTAAAACTGAAACCCTTCCCACCAACATAAGGCTCCCTCAACTTCACAAGAAACCCCTCCCGTCCAGTGTTACCAACCGTATTGCCTTAGGCTCCCCCAACTCATATTTGATGTGTTATCCTTTGAAAGTTGATGTGCACCATGAGGATGAGACTTTTGTGCGGACTCACGACATTCAGTCGTTGCCGTGTTTTTATATGCCGAGTTTACCCATAAAAATTGGTCACATCAGTTAATATGCGTTTTAAAATATTTATAGAGGAATGAACTTTCCGGTTTGGAGCTCTCATTGGATCAGTATTTATGGCATGAATTCTATTCTTCATATCGGATTCCTCTTGGCCAACCGGTTTCCAAGTTTGAAAAGGGAAAATCTGCTATGGACTTGATTAACTGGGTTTATGGAGCATATGATTTGAAGGAAAATATATTTAAATGCCTAAAATAACTTGAATTTTCTTTTATTTTCACGTATAAAACTTTCTATTGCTATAATATCTTTTTGTAGAACTTTTAGGGCTGGGGTAAAAATCTGGGAACTAAAACAGACGGGAGAGTCTGTCTTTCAATCCTAAGGTTACTCGCTATTCTTTTTACGATAATTATTTAAGTGAATTTGTACAATTTGCTTATTTTGTTTTATTATATAGTAAAACGTTTTGATTCATTTGCCATTCGTTCTTCCAAGTTCAAAGTAACAAATTGAAAAGTCTTTAAAACATTAGACCTGGCTACACGGAGAAACCTTAGGCGGGTTTTACTCTGTACCATTGAAAAAGAATAACTAATTGGGTTACAGTCCGTCAAGGTAAATTGATTGAATAAATACTGTTTTTGAGTGCACTAAATATTAGCGGTAACCATCTTAACACTAGAAGTTTTCCGTTCGATACATTAAAACGCTTATTGTGAAATAGGAATAATTTTCTTTGAACTACTTCATTCGATTTTATGTGAATTTTATTGCATTAAGAGTTAAAAATACTTGTATACAAATTATTCCAACCGTACACTGTTTCACTAGACGCAGTTTAGTAATTTACAAAAAAGAAAAAGAAAATGGGGTACTATTTATAAAATTTTCAAAAACGTGATATTTGAGGTCGTGGACAAAGGGTCAAATAAATTTAAATGCGCCGATGGAAACTAGTATTCTCCTAGGAGGGGAATCAATAAAATGATAAAGTTGAATTTAGAATAAGGAAAATACATTTTTTCAGATTTTTAAATAATAATTGCATTGTTACCATTTTCGTGCAAACTATTTACGTTATCACAATAATGACGAAAGGCAGCTATTATATCATGATAATTATGATATGATTTATAATAATTTTACTTTGTTAAATAAAAAAATGTAATCTTTATCAAACAGTTATTACGCAACTGAATAGAGTTTATGTTCTAATGAATTACGAAAAAATGCAAGTATTAGTGTAAATGTGAAAGAGTGGGGTATTCGTGTTGTGGAAACCGGGACAAAAATATCAAATGTAATTAAATATGAGATTAAAACGGGTACTTCAGGCGTTCATACTATAAAAATCATAAATATGATAATTGAATTACCACTTAAAGAATACGAGACATAAATTCCATCGCCAACAAATGCAGATAGCATAATAGTATATGGGATGTATGAGTCAAGAGAATACACAATGAGAGTTGATAAAAGGAGAAAACAATACTATTTTGCGCGGTGAAAAAAATATCAACGCTTGTAGTGAAAACAATATCAATCAATAATTTACATTTTATCTTTGACGCTGACGCGTTCTATGTTGTTTTTGGGAATAATTCGTGGATATTATTACTGTGAACACCTGTATAGGTTTATATTTACCAAATGAAGAACACAATATACGTATCCATTGTTCTTTATTCTCGTACCACTAGTTTCAACGCTTAGGCGTCATAATCAGGTACTGTGGATATACATTGTTCTTCATTTAAAAAACATGAATTTCCGCAAAGTTGAGTCTGAAACAATATAATAGAGGTATATGTTTGTTTGGATTAAATGTAGTAATTTTGCCATGGATGACATTTAAGTAAAACATAACCAAGTTGTAAACCTTTTTCATTTATGTGTAAGCGTGATCCAATCAACGACGCAAGCGAGTTATCGGGAGAAACTGTAAAACTCTCGCTGGTTATCGACTTCCGTTTCTATTTTTTCAATCCACTCACATTTCTATGAGGCGGTTCAGTCGATCATGCACTAAGATGTTTCACTTCAACGTTGCTGGAACTCCTAGTTCGTGAGGTAGAGGTTGGCAGCACTTTATTCCCAAGTTTCCATTGACTCCTTACTCCGAAGCCTTTAACTTTGCCTCAATTTCTCTCCCCTTCCATTCCGAAGCACCTACCGCTTCTCTTTCTTTTCCCTTCCCTCTCCTCCCCTCCCTGGTCTCCCGCACCCTCGTCGCCACTCTCCGCCTTCGAGGAGTGAGTGTCACCAACATGTGATTCCCACTACGCCGTGTTCGCACGACCCTGGCGCCATGCCGCACTCATCCCTTATCCGTCGGAGGGAGGCAATTATTCCTTGTTGTCCTATCACCATCAACTTCCATTTTACGTGTCTCGACCTCCCTGCGTTTCACTCGCCTAAAGAGTGGGGATTGGTGTTCCTGCATGTTCCCTGACCATTTGGGAAAATTCCTTCTTTCTATTTATGGACGATTCATCTTTCTTGCTAGACTCCGAACGGTATTATTTTTGACGAAGGAAAACCTACCCTCCACCTTTTTTTGCTTTTTGTCTGACAGAAAAATATATACGTACACTAACAGGACACGTGATGCATTGGAATTAAAGTGTTTTTTCTTAGAATTATACACTTCTGAGAGTAAAGATTTGGTTTATATTTCATTCAGTAATATTCTTTAACTAATTGAGATTAAGGTAAAACGATAATTTTTTCTCAATTATTTGCCAAGTGCGAACCTTTACTCCCTTTACAGAATCTGTATATGGGAACACGAAACCTTTATATAGCCTTCCTGACTATGAATGAGTGAGCATTTTAAAATTATTCTCTGATATCTGAAAAAGTGGGTAACATAAAACAATGATAAAGCATATGCGTGTGAGGAAACTAAATTAAAACGAAAGATTGAGAAAAGCTATGCTGAAAAATTTTCCCCCTTTTGGCTCATAAATTTTTGTGTTCAACCATGGACACAAAATCTTATTAAGTGCGGTATCATTTAAATTAAATTATTTTAGGTTGGTTTTCAGAAATTACCTGTGAAGACTCTTTGTAGATATTTAGAGACTATTATACAGATGTAGAATCAAATTCAAAAGTAAATTAAATAGTCAGAACCGACATAAGCGATTCTTCTATTCGAGATGAAAGAATTTGAATGAAGACAAATATTTATTTGCGATTTTTTAATTTACTATTTTCTTGAAACTTGAAGGGAAACAACATTGGTGAGATCAGTAAAGCCATCAGATTGAGGCTTTCCTGGGTAAAAATATGTGAAGCATAAAAAAATTGGGATAATTATATGCTGATATGCCTGCTTAGTTAATCTTACTTATAACTATAGTAAAAGGATTTTTGACGTTCCCAGACCTATTTTAATTTTAAAATATCGTAATTTTTATCCATTTCTGGAAATAGTTCGCTTCAATTTTTGAAAACCCGAGCCACCATTAACAAATTTTATAACAATTTTCTAAACAAAATCAGGTATTAAATTTTCACAGTTCAATTATTTATAACGACCCAAAAATAATGGGAGCCACAGAGACTATAGGCACATTGAAGCATTAATCGTGAATGAATAACATTACGTGTACAAATAATTTCACGTCAATTCGTATATTTGTTGTCAAACATTATTAAATTCGTGGCAGAAACAACGGAGTATCAGTGCGTATATTCTTTTCGGTACGCGTGAGAAATAAGAACTGCGATCGTAATTTCACGAGATGCACCGACTTTTGTTTCCTCCTCGAGGATTTCTCAGGAAACACCGCGAAGTCGTATTTTGGGTATTTCCCTCTATCCAGCCCCCATGCACCCCAGGTGAGGGACGGAGAGGGGAGGAATATCTCCATCTTCTGCTCATAAACAGCGACCACCCCCTCCACCGCCTCGAAACCTTGGGCAGTATATATCAGAAGACTAGTAGTCGCTTTGGGGGACGCGCGGCGCGAGACGGAGCAAAGGAGTTGTTTGTCAGCAGCAACAATAACAAGAGAGCCCCACGGAGAACAAGACAACAGCGTCAAGCAGCCTCGGTGGCAACCAACAGCACTACTGAGAAAGGGAATGGCGTCGCCGGTGAGTGTAACTAAGCACCGTCCCTCAATCTTTGGATCGCGGTCGTATTGTTGGTCGCTTGTGTATAAATATTACCCGAGCCATCCGGACCATTTCTCATGCAAAGGGTGGCACATTCAAGGGTTCTGGTGGTGCAGGAGAAGGGCGAGGGACAAGGGGAGACGAAAGACCTATTGTTACCATGATGGATATCTATTCTGTTCCGCGCAGCTCCGAGCATGCGAAGCTTCTAGGAGTGCCTGCGGCCAACTATCTATCAATGAAGGAACCGATTCGTCTTATCTCGCCACTTACTCCACCCCTAATTCCGAAACGTCTGCTCCCGGTCTCAAACGGCATCATCAGGACACTAACTCGGCATTTGTTTCATCATATCTCAGCCGCATGGAGGCGGATATCCTCGACTTTCATAGTTCAGTCACAATACTATTTCTATATCGGCGCTACCGTCAATTTTTTTATTTCTTAGGTGGGTACCGTCGTTTACTAATTGTCATCACTATTACGTTTTCAAACTCCGAACTATTTTGATGATGAAAACCTTCACATCTACCCGATTCCCCATAAAACGCCGAAAGGTAGTGTGCCGGGCGGTGTTAGGACACCATGAATACAAACGGAAATATTGGCTACCACATTCATTATACATTCATTCACAATACTACTCTATCTGTGTATAATAGCTAATGTGCAAGTACGCTCATATACGAGGGTTGTTATTTATTCTTTGAGCATTGACAACACTAAGTGCTTTAGTCACCATTTGACTTTCTATCTGAAATTTTGACTGTTTTAACCCTAACTTTTTTCAGAATATTTTGTTGTTTGATCATGACTTGTGTTGTTTGCAGTGACTCGAAAATTTTGAAAAATCATTCCTCTTGACTGGTATCCCGGTCAAGGTGAATGATTTTCACACTCTGAAATTGTTGCATTGAGTTGCATATTAGCAAATGACTCCGTTAAAAGTTACCGTTGCGGCATCTTTTGCAGTTTCTTGGAAGTTACCCTACATCACTATTTATTGGTGTGCGATTGATTCACAAATTTATTAAAATTGCAGATAATACTCTAAAGCTATATTATTTTGAAAAATGAAATAGTTAACCATAATATTAAACAGTACAAATAATTAAGGTCGTGCTTTCCTAATTTAAAAAAGTTGCCATTTAGTGCCTTAAATATTTTCAGTTTTATTTTCTGACCGGACATGGTAATTTCTAATTTCTCTGTTATTCAATGCATTCTCTCACCCTCTTATCTATCATATTATGTTTTCCGTATTCGTCCTTCTTTTACATCTGCAACTGCATTTCTTTATCGTGAAAGTTTAATTTTCCTTCCTTTTGCAATGCCTTATTCAGATACTACCACTTAGGCTATTACTTATAAGGATCTACCAAATCTTTATGCGGAATAAATGGGACGTTATTGCATAGAGTAATAAAAAGTGGAATGAGTGCAGTTATAATCGATCAATTCCGAAGTTATCTTAATGTAAA
The DNA here is from genome assembly GCA_037158775.1 of Hetaerina titia. Classification (NCBI taxonomy): domain Eukaryota; kingdom Metazoa; phylum Arthropoda; class Insecta; order Odonata; family Calopterygidae; genus Hetaerina; species Hetaerina titia. The sequence goes on along the minus strand of CM073778.1, from coordinate 57,406,769 downwards.
AAACCTAGCGTAAAAACTAAAGAATTTTATCGGCAAAATGTTCCACTAATATTTGGAGTCCCCAAGAGCTCTTACTTGACAGTCCTTGAGAACAAGGAATTGCCCTCACATCTTTCTGCATCTATGCTAATAGCTTTATGTACAACTTCATTTTATCGTATGCCTACTTCTTTTGCAAGCACATTTTTATACAAACTCTTCTGATAGACTTCAATCACACATGCACGGTGCTCTTAACCAGATAATATACGTGCCTCATAATGTCTTCGTATAAACTATAGGATAATGTGTATTCACCGTTCACATCTAAATTCGCGCATTTATTGACATCCATGTGTTCTACCAATAAATATTTCGTGATAAACCAATCTAGGGATGTATATCTGTACCAAATGTGTCCGTCGATTTGGCTTCTACTCGAACGGTGATGGTCCTTTATTCCTCCGAAAAAAGGTGTCCACCCTCAGAGTTCCGAAAAATTCCAACGTCTGCACTTTAAAGTACAATTCAACACTGAATAGTTCGACTGTTTTTTGTCTCAATTACTTGGCATCGACGCCTCCGAGTGAGGGATGGACTCCGACCAAAATGGTTGAACAAGTTAGGCAACTTACGAATGCACGCGTGACAGGTGGGTTGCATATCCTACGCCTGGTTGAAAAACTCACTCTTTTATCCCGTAACTGCATGAATCACGAATGTTACGATAAAACTTCTATAATGACTTATTCCTTTTAAACTTTTAAAAATAGAGTGAAAACTTACTTTGGACACTATTTTTAATGAATATAATTGTTAATTTACACACGATTACGTAGCGCATTACGGCAGTAGTGTTAGGTATGGGATGGGAATTGTAAGTAAGTAATGTCATTCTTTAGGAACAGGAAGGATATAAGTAATTATTGAAGTTAGGGGACACTGAATGGAACAGGTTAAACAGTTCACTTATATGAAAAGTACTTTGGACAATGTGGGCAGTGTGATGGAGACATAAAAAGTATTGCAATAGGTAAAGAACAGTTTACCAAGAGGCGGCAGCTGTCGACGAAGAGTCCCCTTAGGTAAACACGGAAACAATATCAGTTAGAACTTTAATATGAACCGCAATTTAGCATAGTAGAGAAACGTGGTCGTTTAAGCAAGAGGATAAGTATGATTTTAAGGAGATTCTGAAAAGAAATGGAATTTTTAAGTTGGTAATTGAGAAGAAATTGCTGGAAAAGCGAGGTAGAGGTTAGAAAATAATGCATTGGTCATCACTAAGGTAATTCTAATTATATGTTATTGAAACCATTCGTTTCTTGAATGGTCAAAATATTTGGAATGAATTAAAGTAACGCACTCCATTGCATGTATTTAGAGGGAGAAATATCGTACTAGAAGCATGCAGCTGGAAGGTATGGGATCAGCGACACGATCATTTCTTTTTGTTTGCGCTATGAAAAAAAATATAAGATTGTTCTGCTTGTACTGTTGCTTGTATTACAAAAACCAGCAATTTTTTATCTGTAAAAAATATCGACTTTAGGATAGTCTTTAATAGAATTCATAACCGTGAACATAAGAATTAATTGCCTCATTCATCTCATCCATGATCTTACCGAAATCCTTTAGAGTATCGAGAAATGTGCGTAAAGCAGATGAAAGATAAAATTTTCTGCCATCAACAATAATAAGCAAAACGGGTCCGCATATGTATCTCCAGGGTCATTTGAAAGAACGATGTTTCTCTTCCAGAGGAGATTATAAAAGGAGTTCTGCCTATTGCAGTATTTCTTCTTCAATGTATTCGTAAAAGTGACTTGAAAATCCGAGAGCCGGTTTTTATTCAATAACAATTAATTCGTCGAGATTCTAACAAAGGGTCTCTTTCGTCAGGCGGACGGAGAAGCAATTCATTGAAATATCTAATTTATATCGGATATGTTTTAGATATCAAGGGCCTATGTATTGATTATTTTGCTGTGTTATGCTAAATACGTCTTAATGCTGTTATATAAAAAAGAATTTCACCTTCGTAACGGGTGCTAGCACAACAAATTTCGGCGACAGTTTTGAAAAGTAATTCCTACCGCGGATGTAAGAATCTTCATTTCCTTAGAACGATTGCAACTTTATAATAATATGACTGTAACAATAGTTTGTTTGAGATTGTGCAACCTTTAAATGTCTCAAGACCAATTACAATATAAATTTGTTTTTATGCCAGTAAAAATGATGTTGCCAGTATTTTTACTGATTAATATCTGAAACTGAGGGAGACTTTAATATTAAAATTGAGTCGATGTCTCAATTGAAGTGTGATTCTTGTGATAAGGAATGAATAAATTAGCAGGAGTTTAAAAACTAGATTTTAGGAACACACCACAGGCGTAAGATATAAATATCCTTAATATTTAACGGCGAGGAACTTAAATAATCACATGCACAGCTGCACTATACTTTTATTCTGAAAACCTTGAGTCAAAAGGCAGTCAGTTACATGCACTACAAAAGTTAGAAATAAACCTGCAGCATGGTAAAGAAACATTCACATTTAATAAGGGTGAAAAACAAGGCGACCAGTTGACAGCTAGCACCTTAGTTATTGCACATCATTATTTTATTACAAACTTCAACTATTGGGAAAGAAAAGTAAAAATGTTTTCACTCGCTACAAATATTTTACAGATTCGCACATTTCAAGTAAAGAAGAAACCATTTGGAATGATACCCTGGTTTGTATATTCTCTTCGTTACTATGGAGTAAAAGATCCAAGATTCAAGAACCAACATAATGGAGGGTTGAGGAATGGTGTTTGGCCCCCCTCCTTTCTGGGAGTAATAAAATGGGCGCCAGCCAAGACTTGTAGGAATTGAGTTTGCTAACTCTCCGTTCTTCACTTCCTTACGGTCGGCCTCCTGCGTAGAAAAAGTCCCCGTTCTGCTTGGGATCAGCAATACACAAGGAACTCCAAATCTATTATCAGCTCACATAATAAGACACTTGAACTGAGACAAAAGAGCGTAAACATTATAGACTTCATATTTAGGATGCATCAATATGTGTTTTAACAAACCTTAGGACCGTATTCCAAGCAACCCTCCAGAGGAGAATTTGCTTGGGCGAGTGGAAAGAGTCATCCCTCCTAGACATCCTTAACGGGATCAAAGACATTCTTATGCTTATTATTGGCGTTTAATATGACATTTCATTAAGTTTTGAACACAATCATACAATATAGTAAAATAGTAGTCTAATTTGTTTTCAACAAGGTCTACTTTTTAATGTTAATATATTTACCCAATGTGCGCATAGATCGTAAATATATCTAAAATTGCATTTATGTTAGCTCTTTCAAATTCAGCAATAAAATTATGTTCACAACACAACTGTTTAAACTGTCGTACTTACTTAATTTCTTTCTAGTATTCTTGCATACACTATTACAACTTTTAATTTCCATGATTGACTAAAAAAATCGATTGCTAACAAAAATACAATTCTTGTAAAACACGTTGTTTTGATTCCAAACCGGCACAATGTTTCGGAACTCATTGATCAGATATCTACTCACTGAACTCTCTGCGGTAAGCTGAACCTGCCAAAGAGACTGCTTAGTATATTGAGCGATTTATAGAATCTATTATAAATATATATAACATTTAAAGAAAATAGCAAATGTAATTGTTGAGAAAACTTGAAGTTCTTTTGACTTACGCTCGAGAGAATTATGAATGGTATATACGTTGAAAAACAGAATATGGCAACGCATTCCAACATTATGCGTTTGATCGAGGATGACTCCTCTGTGTAAGTACCTTTGGCTGCCCTCCTTTTTGGAGGCCCGTTGCAGGATTGGATGGCCGCAGTGGAGGAAGGGTAACGCCCAAAAACACCTCGCAGGGTTGGCCGACCCGAATAGTGACGTAGAGCTGAGCTTGAGAGGGGTATTCATCCCTCTAGGAGAGTCTTGGAATATGCCCCTTAAACATTTCAGGCCATATCCTTGGGCTGAGGATCCCCTCTAAAATGTGAGGTGCGTGACCTCTGCCTCACTTGACCTATTTGGTCCACAGTCACCGCTTATACTAACGCTCAACAGTGTGAACTGCCAAGTCTAATGTATTAATTTCAAGTAAACCGAATTATTAAATTTAGTGGATTCGTCCAGTAATTTAGGCACATAAAATGAAAGCTGAGCAATAAAGAATAGTTATATTCATGAATCGTTGAGGTTTCTTTGTAATTTGCATTCCGTTTGGTGGTCAATAATATTTGGCACTCAGTAATGTGATAATTTGTAATAAATGGTGATTTTCATCCAAAGAAACCATGAGAAGCACCTAGTTCACGTATTTCAATTAGATACATGCATGTGTGTACCTATTCCATGCATGGTTGCATGATTAATTTATTTAAAATCTCATAAACAATGAGTGTACTTATCGTTGAAGGTGTTATTGCGCGGTAAAACATAAAAAGTTTGTTTTCGTTTGGCTGCCGAACTCAGCTAATAATATTGTCTTGAAAACAGTGCCAAAATATTAAAGAATAAAAAATTCAATTCCTTTAGCCGTTCTTTTTCGCTATTTGTCACCAAAAATATTTAGGATAAACGAATGGCGTTCATTTTTTTGAGGAATTTAAATAGAGGAGTTGTATCAGCCGAATGATTTTTTTGTCTCTCTCCATATATCTCCGTCCGTTTAGACATATGATGAATGAATACTTAAAATCTTCACTCGATCTTGTGTTCCTGTTCATGGGCCACATTTGGATAAAGAGTTTCCCGTCGCTTACTACTCCAGATCGATCTCCACCATCTGAGGGAAAGGCCGATTGCTTTACATTTCTGTATCTATGTGCATTTGTCTTATTCCACTATTAGCGCTCTTGCTCCCCCGCAAACGTAAGACAAAAAAAAGAGGTCTTAATCCCTGATAGTATTGCTGTACTTTCCTTTACATCATTTATCGTCACAACATTTATCCGTGCTTGAATTATGCCATCACCTAAGATGAAAGGTTTGTTTAAATGTATCGGTAACAATTTGTTCCTGACGTGTGCGTGAATTGCTGAATTCAGACCGTCGGTAAAGTGTGTTTATGATTTCAGATAGTATTGACATTGATACAACGGCAGTACACACCATTATCACTAAAAAATTGGTGATTAAAAAGATGTCCGGTAAACTCGTCCCAAAGCCAACCAGTCACACCTGCTCCAAAATAATCGACTACTTAACAAAATCGGCATTGCAACGACTATCCTTTACAGTGCCGACTTGGCAACAGCAGACTGTTTCCTATTTCGAAAAGTAAAATCCTCCCTTAAAGGACACCGCCATGGGACAGTAAGAGCCATCAAAAAAGCTTGCACGGGTACCTCCAGGAATCTTCCAAAATTCGCCTAACAGGCAACCTTCTAGTCGTGGAAAAGCCGCTGGCAAAATTGCATTGACTCTCAAGAAATGTACTAAGAATAATTTTGAGTAACTATATAAATATTTCAACTAAATCTATTGGTCGAAATATTTCCGATACGTCTTACACAACCCACATATATGCAATGAAAACATTCTAGTCAGCAAGATTTTCATTTTCAGGAGGCGGCGATGTGCCACTATTGAAATATTATCCGCATTAAATCTGCAGAGTGAGAAAGTTTTGAAATATTTACATTTACCGACATCTTGTTTACTACAACTGAAAATAATTGCATTTAATTCTATGTATTTTTCTTGATTCAAATAAAAAAAATGGAAAATTCCATATGTTCATAATGATATTTCATTTCGCCAAAATGTTAAACATTTGTTATATTCTAGTTCTTATACATATTTTCTAGGATGCATCTTAGCTACCAGATATTTAGCATTGCTTCTGATAAGACTTCCAAATGTCCGCATTAAGATTTTACCGATAAAATACCGAATATTTAATTTTATATTTCCTTAATTCTTCTTTTAAATGAAAAATGTTGCGAACTTTAATAGTTCTAAAGCTATCAAGGTAGTATTTTACATAAGGGTAATCATATAATTTCGAAAGCATTGGTAACAAGATTTCATTTGTTATTAATTTTATTTGACACAAAAAGATTCATTTTTTCAAAAATAGTTTGCTTTAAATTGTGTTTATTTCAAGTAGTGCTCCTTCTGGATTAAGTTTATTTGGTGTTCAGCAAGAAGAATATAGTAGACTGCACCAAGGTTTATGTCTTGGTATTTTTCATTGGTGATCAATAAACCAGCCCTGAGCTGAAAAAAATTATGCCAGATGCAAGGTGCTCTTTCCTCCTTCCGGTTGGAGATATAGATACTCTATCATCACCTCAACTCTCCTTCTTCCCATTAAAGTGCTGTGTTTTTGCAGTGCAAATGATGACTTCTCTCGTTCACTGACGCCTCGGCGTCAATTGGAGCCTTCCTCGATAGGCAAAGAAAAATCATTCGTAAGCCACGAAAAGAAGTTCCTATTACCAGCCGACGGAAAATTCCAAGGAGCAGAAAACTTTAAACGCAAGAAAGGAAACCTCTTCGCAAAGGCATCGACCCGATAGCATCCAAGAACGAAAACAGGAAGTGCTCCGTTATATACCAGTAGAATCGTATACCAGCTGGGCACCTTAAGTGTTAAGTCAACGGTTTTATTGTAACCTTAACATTCTTCTACACTTTTTTGCACGTTTAGGGGTTTCTCTGCTGTGGCAAGGAGTTTTCTAAAATTTATGGAAAAGTGACCGGGGAAAAAAGCGCTTTTACAATAATACTATCTCAAAATCGAAGGAGGCCTTAATCAATGGCCACATTTTTGAAAGAGTTACCAAAATCTTTCTGGTTCCCATTTCAACTCCTTTCCATGAATACTAGCTTAAACTTAGTTGTAGTTCTGCCGTAAATAGCCTTGAAATCTCTTAAAACTATTGTCAAAATATTAATGCAACCTATCTAAAAGCATGTCACTCCAGAGATACCTGATACGACATATTTAATAATAATAATATAATAATACGACTAATACGACAAACCTCATTTAATGATATGTATTTTTCCATTTTTATACCATTGGATAAGTATTACTTTTTTTCTCATTTCTCAGGATTTGTGAAATATTTATGGTCCTATTATAAAAGTATAATACTAGGAAAGATATCTTTCAATATAAGTGATATAAAACATTATTACAACATACTGGTACGCTTGATTTTAGAGTAATTTCATTCAATTTCTGTAAAACGTCATTTGAAAGTATTGACGTTTATGGTATTTCCCGAAAATGGCAAAGCGTCCTGTGGAAGGTTGACCCAATTTCATCGCCCGATAACTCAAAACCTGACATCTAGGAAATAGTATCGTTAGAAGTAAATGTGAGAAAACCGCAAATAACAGACGACCTTAAAAAATTAATTTTGTAATCAGTTTCTAAATAGCAGAAGAATGTAAAAAATTCAAGTCGAATACTATATGCTTAGGAGGGCTATATAATTAGGTAATCAAAAATAGGCATTAAGTATTGATTAGGTTTAAATTTGAAACGATTTTACTGTTTTGTTTTCAATTATCAAGAGTATCCATTACTGAATCGTCGAACTAATCAGAAATCCAATCAACTAATCAGAAAAAGCTAATCAGAAACACCTTTATAACAAAGGAAATGTTTGCAGACTTTTTTCGTATTGTAGGATCTTAGTCTGGAATCTTTTACTCTATTTGGGATACAAGTGTTATTTTAGCCGGCTGATAGCTACATAATCCGACATGGATCCATAAAATTTCACTTTTGGTAATTAATTCTCAGGCCAAGTTTTGCGCAAATACTGAAAACTGTTGGTAAAGGAACTGTAGGGTGTAGGGACTCTGGTAAAGCACTCCTGCGTCAGGTTTTAATAAGCTTAGAGAAGCCAAAATTTTCCATGCGATTATCATTTCACTAAAGAATGACGCTCACCATTTTTAAAAATCTATGAATTAGCCAACAATCTCTCGTGATAACCAAATCGTCACATTTTCAATCTCAGAAAGCTTACCTGATGTGAATTCCATTACTTATGAGAACAGTCAGTGGTGTTTTCTCTCTTTTCCATCCCTTTAAATATTTTCCTCATTCTCATAGTTTTAAATATTTTCTTTTTTTGACCCAGTTACTTTACATATATTTTCACATCTTGCGAAAAAAATTTAAACTCAAACATTTTCTGTCAAAATCAATCTCTGCCATGCTGTTTGTCCTCATTCTCAAACAGAATTCAGAGAATGTTTTGGGAAATAATTTAAAAAATGAAATAATAATTTAAAAATCAATTAGGAAAATATGTGGTCCCACTACACTGTGCCGTGTTTGCAAAAATCACATAGTCAACCGATTCTTTTATTATTCAATAAACAACGGGATCTTCTGAAATCCTTTACTTTCTGTTCATGCATTCGGATATTAAATGTAATGTTATATTATTTCTCACATGGTTCTCCGTTTTGCTTATTCATCAGTTGCGGTCACAGTTTATGGCTGATTATAACAATTTTCCAAGTCCAAATATTATCTCCAAAAATTTCTTCACTCCTGTAATTTGGCATGTGAAGGGAACAAAATACAGGTACAAAAGTTGTTCTTTTTCACCTGTTAGGGAGAGATTGTAATGCAAGAGGCGAAATTAGTAAGGATATGAAACAAAAACGAATGCTTTAGGTTAATGTGATGATTTATTGGTCTGAAACACGATCAGAAAATCTAGAACATAATCATGAATTTGAGGTCTTTGAGATGTAGGCGTAGAGAAGAATTTAAAAAATAAAACGCTACAATATACAAGAACGAAATTCTAGTCATAGCGGGGAAAGAGAGAAGATAATTGAGAAATAAGAGTAAAAAGAGAAGACAGGAAAAGTGGATGTAGGGTATCTAGAGTGACATTTGAGTCCTGAAGATGAAAAGAGGGCAGAATGTTGGGAAAATGAGGTAGCGGGAGGAAAATAACAGGCATATAGAATGGAAAGTAGGCAGGCAGGAAATATTTTGAGTTGTATAATGTCCTACTGTATTGTAGGTATTTAGGTATTTGTAGTTGATAAAAGAGTAGCTCCACTAAGTCTCCGGGACGAACAAAAACCAACTTTGAACGGTAGTCTATGTTTCAGTAAAATGCGACTTAGCCAGTGCTTAGGAATATGATTTAGACGATCGGCGAATAAAAGCAACAACTCAATGATTATTTCAAATACTTCGGAAACCAAGATGGCTGTTATTGGCCATTGGCAAGATGATATTATTGTTTCAAGATGAAGTTGATGGTTTAATAGAAAAATGGCAGAAAGATCGATGCTGCCAATGGCTAGCCTTTAAATTCTGCTTCAAATTATAAAGATAACATGTAACAGCAAAAATAAATTGTTCAGGCATAATTTATTTTTGTGCTGTGTTAATCGAGTTATTTATTGTAAATTTTATAACAACTATGTATATATATATAAATCAAAGGATCTAGTAATTAAAATCAATATTAGAGGTTCTCTTAAAAGTTATTAATAGGTATTAATTCTATTCTTACTTCTTCGTAAAAACATATCCACCTTGTTATTCGGAAAGAAATTGATCATTTCTAAATTATGGCAAATATGTTTATCATCGCCTTACCGATCTAGCACATATCATCTATGGTTTATAAGTTTCATGTAATTCCTTTTGCATTCAAAATCTTATCATTCAGAGGCTCAAAGTATCTACAGTTAATTTGAGAGTTTGTGAATACTATTAATTAATATAATAATGCTGTATTGGTTGTAATTCTGGTTTGTTTTTTCTTTTATGAAATAGAACACGAATTTCTCAAACTGGAATGACTCCTGCCCATTAAGAATTAAATCAAATTAGCCAACTGGGCTTTATGCCCACCTCTAACAACTTAGGAAATAATTTATGAATTTTTAATTATTAAAATGTTCAAGACCTAACGCACCTTTTCACATCTTATCATTTTCCTCGTCATTAAATATCAGTTTTGGTTAACTGCAGTTGTTCATTTTTTTATTCACCTCACCGTGAAAATGATTCTTATACTACTATTCATCCAGTAAATTATTCATAACAATGATCTGATTAAAATTTTTAATGTCAGGATGACGTGATACACCATGCGTATTTCTCACGGACACACTGAAAAATGTAAAATTTTTGGTGAATGAGGAAGCAAGAAAAAGTATGCATTAAACAGCTTTGATAATTTGGGAGTAACTTTCGAGTAGTTAGCGGGAGAAGAATTGTCTGGATGAAAACGACTGGCTCCTTTCTGAACCAAGAGAGCACTATTTTATTCTTTTTCTTACAGATGTTTTTCGGATAGGTAAACTGCCTCTCAAAGTCTTAACATCCTCCCGGCCTTTTCAGAGAGGATTTCCGAGGGCCAACGGAAAGCCCAGTGGTATGCACGCCAATCGACCATAACTTCAACTGTTACAGTAGAATTTAAGTTATCCTGACTGTACTTACGAATATTTTACTTATGAAATTTCCACTATTTTTTATGATTTTAAGAATAATGATGACTATGTTCTTTTTTTCTTTTATTAAAAGTACGTGAAGAAACGAAAAAAATTACTAAAAAAAGAAAACTCTTAATCGCGCATCTATATTTTCTCTGAAAATATATGAGGTTACCCGAGAAATATCTCGTTTTCAAAAGCTTAAATCATTTTCTCAATATATTTTGACGAATATTTATCAGCTATTTAAGTCATTTTTTGCGATATAAACGTTCGGAATATTAATTATGCACCATTTTCAGCCTAAAATCACATTATACGATTATAATTTGAGAATATTTGAACTGAATGCCCCTTAATGAGTTTCTATTAAATTTTCAAAGAAACACGTTATCTAATCCTCATTCCTTATTTTGAAGAAATTATTCCTATTGCAGCTGAGTGCCATGTTTCTAAATACTGAAATTAATTTATGATCATAGTATGAAACGGGACTTGATAGCTATGATTTGTGCACTCCAGTTATTTAACGAGGTGCCGAATCTTTCGGCGCTAAAGTATTGATTGAGGTTACTTTTCTATCCCGATGCCGAGAGATGACCGGCGACTAGAATTTGAGGCACTCGCATGAGCAAATTTGTGAACAATTACAGCTGAAGTACAGACTTAAATCACACGGCCGCGAACCGTTTGATTTTGAAAATTTTTAATTCAATACTATAAAATTCGCGTAAAGTGTCCTCGGCAATAAGTGAAGCAAATAAAATATCTCATTGTTAGTGCAGAATCGTCACGTAATCACTCTTTTGAATCGGAAAGGCGTATTTTATCTTCGGCACTTCAAATGAAATTCCAACGACCGTATTATAGTCGCACACGCAGCGTTCAGCGCCGGCGGCAAAGGAACCTGAGATGGGAAGAGGGAATTGGGGGGAAAGGCAGGAGTTTTGGGAAGCTCTTTCTTTGTTTTGAATGTGTGTGAGTGTGTGTAAAAAAATGGAGAACACGTGGAAAACGGGCCATTATTCTTCACCCGTTGCATTGTCCCCAAGCGGGACGCGTTGCATCCCTTGTGCGGAACGGTCGTTTTTACGTCCTAGCGATAGAATGTGCATGCAAATTGCATTGACGAAATCGTTTTGGGGTTTTTTTTTTCAAGTGTCAGACGGGAGGATGGAGCTGACGAGACCTCAAAGTGGCAATTGAACAAGCAGTTGAGGAAATGCCAGTCAGTATGAAGTGTGACGCGGAGGCTGCGTCCAGGTATTACGTTTATAATTCGCAATCGTTTAATGGTTTGGACGCAAATGGGAAGGGGTATTTCCGTACGGCTATACGGAGAGACCGCGTGGGATTTTTCCAACCTAATGAAAATAAAGAATTTAAAAAAATGAAAAACTCATATCGAACGTATTCATTGACGCAATTAATAATGCTTCCATAAAAAAGATGATAAATTCATCAGCGTAGTCTTTCTTTTTTAAGGTGATGTAACTTTCTATCGTTATTATATTTCGTGTTTGTACCTCTTTAATCCTTTGTCATTTAATAATGTTTATGAGATAAATAAACAATGATTTACTGGAATACTAATCTTTTTGGATAAGCAATATATGCATGCATGCTGTGTGCGCGCACGAACAGGAAGACAACAAAAACACTCTCCTAGCTAATGATAGGAAATTGTTTTTTATTGAAACTTTTTCATTTCAGGCATGTTTATTGATGCAGTTGTGCTTCCTATAACGGGAATTTTTAAGTTTGGCGGATGAATTATCGCAATAGTTAGATTTTGGGGCAAGGTCTTTATTTTGGGGCAAGGCTAACACTGTAGCGTCTCTTATACCACCTAACCCCTCATAACACATTGACAACATTACATTTACAGATACATTTTTTACTTTAATTTAAAACTTACCGATGGGAATCTGTGACGCTATGGTCGGAGAGGATCGAGAGGGAAGCAGTTTGGGCCAGTTAGAATTGGGAAAATTAAAGCCTATGGGAAAAAGAAAGGTAGAATTCCCTATCAAGAAAATTGTGGCAGCGGTAATCAACTTCCTGTAACAACATCGGAGAAAAATATATAGGTGGATGATTTTGTTAGGCACTGCATTTTCAAATCGGTTACACCCTGGTCAGAATGAAATTGTTCAAGAATGGAATAAGGAACCAACGTTAATGCATGAGCTTGCCCAAAGCTGAAATACAGGAAAAACAGTTTGTGTAAAATCTCTGGCCAGCATTTTGCCCATTATTTCATTATGAATTCATTCCTATTTTAATTAGTCTTATTCCCATATTATCATTTGGGAAGTTAGTTTGATTATTATGTGTGTTCGTAATATTTCTAAGAATTTGAATTTCAACCAAATGATTTCAAGAAATAGAACCTTTAAAATCAATGCCGAAAAACTTTCCACCGATAAATCGTTGTAAAATGAATATGCATTTGGAATGACTAATTTCATATGCTGTACAATATTTTTGTTTCCTTTACCTAGGATGGAGGTATAAAATCCGATGTCTTACACTTTGGGGTTTGTATCGGGTGTACTTTATTGGTGGTAGGTTTCACTGATATCAGGGAACAATGTTGAAAGGATAACCTCATCCAGTGAGGTTTACATAGTGGTATTTATGAATGAAATTGCTAAATATAAACACGACTTCGGAACATCTACACTAATTTCTAGTCTTGCGATACTCATTGCATGTTACCCAAGACTTTAAAGCGGATTTCGAAATTGTTAGGTAATTGGGAGTAACAAGGGAATATATACCGTACAGTTGCGTGTTTTAGTTCAGCGGGACTTTACTGTAGTTTTAAGTATACCAGTGTGACTTCCAATAGTAGAGTTCTTCCCAAGACTTGAATACTCTTATCTTGCCTTGTACTTTTCGAGATATTAAGAAGTTATCTTATTGTCTGAGAGCCATTTTATACTGATGGACTTTCTCTAACCAGTTATGTCAGTAGTATTCGGGGCGCGCCTGTTGGGTAAGGTCTCTTGTGAGAAGAACGATTTAGTGGAATTACAACACTACAGAAAATGATTTTCAGAAAAATACGGAGCATGTGAGTTAAAAGATTGATAGAAATATGTTAAACTATTACGGCAGAAGAAACCATCCGAAGATATATGTACCTCCAGAGGATATAATCTTTCTTCCCTCGTGAAAATTCACTAATTCAAATAAGCCAAGTGAATTTAAAGCAATGATCGAAAGTTTAAATGGAATGTGGGATTTCAATGTGCTCGTAAATATAGGTTTTACATGGAAATATCTACACTTATTATGTTTTATGAACAGGTTTTGACTCGCATTTCGATGCGTTTGTCCGCGAATGTTTTCATTTGAGTGCAATAGGAATTTTGAAATCACGTTCATCCAGAAGATATTAATTGCATCAATCTATCTAATACACTCTACAGTAGATATTTGAAATTTTTATTAAAATATATTTTATTTAGGAAAATAGAAATCTACTGTAGATTAATTGAATTCAATATTATTTTTGTATATTTCTCCTGTAAAGAATGCCAATTTTAGCTTAATACTTAAAAAAATGTTGGCAAGGACTTTTGTACGACTTTTAAAGCAGGATATTTGACGTGAACTAGTTCTGTATGAAATTTTTCGGCTCATTTCGTTACTTCTGAACATATTATTGCTAGAATTTGGTTGAGGTTTTGCGAGACTTAGCTATTTAAGGATAAAATATTTCGCTTGTTTTATTTTGGAGGTTTTTCTAACACCTTTACATTCCTTTATGTTTCAACTCCATGGTTACATATTGTATATATATTCCATAACTTGCTAAAAAGATGTCGAACAAAATTAGCTGCAGAAGAATGATGTAAAACAATTGAATGCTTTTGGTGTTTACAAGGACTATTATCTTGAAAACTTTACAGAAGGTTTTGAAAGCGAAAGGAAAGATTGTCCACCAATTCAAGCATAAATATTTATGGCCTGATTGCATGGTATATATTAACAATATGATGATAAAAACGATCTGCAAAGAGAAGTACCAAATATGAAAGGTGACTTTAATACATAATATTTAATTGAAATAATCTAATAAAGGTTTAAATTTTATCTGCGCTCGTGCAGTCCGTTAACTTCACCTCATTTTAGATCAAATGGAAGAAGTAAGGAAAATTTGGACGGATTGGTAATTTAAGTAAAAGATGACTTTGATTAAAAACTTATTAAGTTAATTTTTGACGGTATTGAATGGGCTAAATGTGATTTTAAGGATGATAGTTAAGTTTAAACTTCATAACATATGCTCAATTTTACACTTATTGGAATGGGTGCGGCGCACAGTGCCTCTAAATTGATCGGACGAAGAGTCCAATTATTTATATGAGGCATATGTTCTATAAACATAAGATAAAATGTTATAGAACTTGGCAAATACTACTTGAAAAGTAGTATGTGTATTCAATATGGCTAAAATATGATGTGTACTTCCTCTAAGATTATCCTATACATTTTGAATATATATATATATATTTGAATATATACTCGTATGTTTCGATTCACAAAGCTTTTCGGTTAATGAATTGGCTTAAACTAAATTTTATTCCTCTGCTGACATATATGCTCATTAATCCCTTCTGTTTAATTTCATAACTGATATTGTTTACCCTCAAAATCGTTTTTTAAAATTTACATTAATGCAATGTGAAATTTTCAAATAAAAATGGAAAAATCGTTTTCAGGTTCTCTTTCTTGGTAGGATATTTTTGTACCAGTTGGTTGGTTAGGTACATACAACGTGATGCGATTAAAAAACCTTGCGGTATGGTGAATTCAGTTGGTATTTGTTTGAAGCGACACTGCGGTAGCCGCTGTGTGGTTTCAATTAAGGGTACTCTTTAAGTATAGAGGCTAAAAAAATTCAACCTGAACACATTAGTTTCAATCAGTTGTTTGATCTACGATCAATGTGTCAGCTTACGGTAGCATTTAGTTTAAGCAAAAATACAGACCATTATGTCTGTGTATTGAAATAAATATAGCCAAAATTGAGCGAGATATTATTGAGACGGTACTAGCATCATTTTAGATATTTTTGGGACTATAAATTCATTTTAGGGTAAAATTTACAATCCTTCCTAGTACCCCTATTTTATGATTAATATAATGTGGAGTAAGAGAAAAATATTCTGCGTTTATGCATGAACACGTAGTTTAAAATTTATATTTTGGTTAATATTTTTCGATTTAGGGCCTCCGTGCAATGGCGTCATGATAATCCTGATTTTTGTCCATGGATGTCCATGTTTGTTATTCATGGACATCCAAAAAACCGTGCAGTCGGGGTAGAACTGTGGGTGCACACAGCTGTCAACCAGAATCGAGCCAAGGTCCTTCGGTAAGTGCAAAAAAAACGCTTTATTAAGGTGTTGGCCGACCCCAGAAAGTTTGAGCGTTATATTATTAGAAAATATTCAGAGCTACTGAGTGAACATTTACATTACATGAGGAAATATTTCCCTTTAGTTTCGTCAAAAACCACTTAGTATCGCATTCTCTGTGCTATAAATTTATTGGTAAAGAGACTTCAGTGTTTATTTTACGGTATTTTAAATGATGATGATGAAAAATAAGTCACATTCAGTGAACAGCGGGATATTCTGCAAAAGTTTTTTAAAAGTTGTCCACTGAGATGCAGGTATTACTCATTGTGAAGTTCATCCATGCCAGTCAATGTGAATGATTTTTATTATGTGAAATTTTAAAAATAAATTATCCATATTGATAATTATTTGTTTGAAAAATATGATTTTGATCTAATGATATCATACAATATTTCAAATACTTATCTGTAGCAGGTTTCAAGATTATCTGAATTAATAAATAGTGCATGACACAACCATCTCAATCTAAGTACAATCGTGCATTCTTCTTTTTACTTCAGCGCAGCTTTCTTATAATGGCGATGTACAATTGGACATAAATAGTGATCTCTGAGAGATAAGGTATGCCTGAGAGAAATCCAAAGATCTCCCTACCACTTGCAGGTCTCTTAATACTTAGCTTTTTTAAATCTGAAAACTGCCATTAAATAAAAAAAACGTAATTTAATGAGTATATGCATTTATGATTATGTACCAAAGCCAATGAATTAGCTTAGATTCAAGCTCAGTCAAAATGATGAAGTTCCAAACAAATCATGAAGTTGGACCAAAACTTCATGATTTTGAAGTGTTTTGGAAGGTGATTTATTTCCTCCTATTTTTAATTATCGGATATCCAAGAGTTCTAATTATTCACCGTAGGAGAGTCATCAATACACATCCCATAGCAACATCCGTTAAAATTAGTTTTGGTGTGTGTCTGTGTGTGATATAGCTTCGGCTAATCCTTTATGCGAGAGTCTATATCATAGAGTTTGTCAGTCCATAATGTTCTATGTTGCTGATTAAAATACTTCTAGCGAAGTTCGTAGAAGATCAATATTCTGCGCATTAACTTTATTTATGGGTGAAAATGAAATGCCAGACTAATAAATCTCTTCATTTTTATGCCAATATACTATATGCGTTGGATTAATTACACATGGTCGACTACCATCAGAATTGAGGTAATATTTTGAGTTATACTACGCTTATCTAGAAATACCTAATTAGAAGTGTATTTATACAATTTTGTATAAGAGTGTGTGCTATGCTAATTGAAATATTACCCAAATAATGAATTTTACAGAATTTGTTATATTAAACCTTGGTAACAAAATTAAAACTTCAGGCTAAGTTTGAAACATAAAATGCTACATATGTTAAATGGAACATAAATATTCGTTTTAAAAGGCTCGTGTATCTATATTGTTCATATTAGCTTTTGATAAGTAGGGATGCTAATAATGTTCTCCGGAAAAGCCGTTTCAAACTGATTCAAAAGAAACCATTCATACTTTAATTTTGGCAATTTGAAGTCGGCAGTAATAACGGCATTAAATTAAAATAAAGGCTTTTGATATTTCCCATGTGAGTTTTCCCGAATGCCATTGAATTCATCAATAATCAAAATGTCCTTAAATATGCATTCTTATTTTCGTTTTGGCAGTTAATGAATAAGCTGAGTATGACAGAAAATCTATCAAACAAGGAAAATGGTGGGCCTCATAAAGACCTAATTATTCATTAATAAATATTTCAGTCTTATTGTCGTCGTCAAAATAATTAAGAAAATGCTTCCTGAAGTTTAATTTGTCTCATTTCTGTAATAGCCAAAAATCTAGTAAAAATAATCTGAACACGCTTTCCCCCTCGATTTATATCTTAGGTTAAGATATTCCTTTAAGAAATTATATCAATATTGCTACATTGAAAATATCATCTTTATTATTAGGTAGTATACCGGTTAAGGTAGGTTTTAGGATGCACACAACTATCTAATAAATATTTTTTAACTCCAATCAACACCCAATCCAGCAAACCTAATAATATATATATATATATATATATATATATATATATATTATTTATTATTAGGTAATCTACCGTTTAAGGTAGGTTTTTGGATGGACACAACTATCAAATAAACATTTTGTGACTCCCCACCTAGCAAACTAATCTACATCAGGTCCCTCTTCATCTCTGTGTACTTCTTTTCTCCCTTCATCCCGTCCAACATCCCTATCCTGTTCCTGCCCTTTCCTCGCTTGCCCAATATTCTCCCCTCTATTACCTTCTTCAACATTCCACTACCGCTCAATACGCCTTTCATCCATTTTTCCTGCCTCCATACGATTTCTCTCAACAAACCCCTCTCCTCACCCACCCTCTCCAGTACTTCCTCATTTGTTTTCCTTTCGGTCCATTTCACCTTCTCCATTCTTCTCCACACCCACATTTCAAAAGCCTCCAATCTACGTCTATCCTCCTGCTTCAGCGACCACGTTTCCGTGCCGTACATAGCTACGCTCCATATCAGAGTTTTTACGAGTCTTTTTTTAACCTCCCTACTCAACGTCCCCGTCATCAACTCCCTCCTCCTTGAGAAAGCCACCTTGCCTAGCGCAATTATTCTCCTTACATCCCTACTACTTGGACCGTATTGGTTCAAAATACTTCCGAGATATGTAAACTGTTCTACCTACTCTATATTTTTCCCTCCTATTTTAATGTTTAGCTTAGCCTTTTTCTGTCTTTCTGGAAAATCGCATAACCTTTGTTTTATTAATATTGATTCTCATCCCGTATCTATTGCACTGAACCTCCAATTCACTCAGCAATGCTTGCAACCTCTTGGCTGACTGAGCAACTAATGCTTGGTCATCAGCAACACCTAACCGATTTTACGAATTCACCTTAGACCCTCATTCCCACCTCCAGTTCTTCCCATGCCTCTTTAATTACTTTCTCTACATATAAGTTAAACAGCACCCGTGATAATGGGCAACCCTGCCTTACACCTCTTCCTAACACTGCCCATCCGGGCTTTCCGTTCCCCCCTTGCACTTGATCAATCTGAGACATGTACAGGTTTCGGATTAGCTTCCTGTTCTTCCAAATCTAATCCTATTTTCTGCAATATACTTATCAGTTTTTCCAAATTCACTCTATCAAACGCCTTTTCTAAATCTACGAAACAGACCAGTACTTCCTGATTGAATTTTATATTCTTCTCGATTAGTGATCTCATTACTGTAATGGCATCACGCATAACTCTCCCCTATACCCTAACTGATCATCCCCTAAGTAATCATTTGCCCTACTCTCTATCCTTTTGTTAATGATCCTGAGAATAACTTTAGCTGCGTGGGATATCAAGCTCATTGTTCTGTAATCTTCACATTATTTAGCCTTTACCTTTTTCGGAATAGGAATTAGCACTGATTTCACAAACCTTCCGGTCAGATTTCTTCCTCATAGATACTACGAATCAATTCATATAGTCTTCTTCTCACATTTTCCTAAACATTTCATCTCTATAAGATATATCTATATGCTGCTCATCAGTTACTAACTGTGAAATAAACCCTTGTATTCACCCGCAACAGGTAATTTGATTAAATATTATATCCGCGGTAGTGCCTCAATCATTTTGCTAGATGTCGCGATAAATTCATGGAAAACTCCTTTTATGTTTAAATATCAAACGAACCCTTTGAAGAAGTTGTGGATGGAGATAAAGAGAGGTGGTGGGTGGTAGATGGAGATTAGGGTGAATGGAATTCGGTAAACTTTTAAAGAGAACAAGGCGATGAAGGGAATTCAAACGGAGCTCTTTCATTCCCTAATGGAATGGGTGAGGAATTGGAGCAGAGTAACCTCGTCACGAATTTCTTCTCAGCGAACAAAAAGAAATGAGAATCGCATGCATCCTGACGGTGTTATAGTAGAATTAGAAGTAGTTTCAAAGTCTAGGGAGGAATTTGAAAAAAATTGCTAAATAGCTTCAATACGTGGAAGAAGGTGATCATTATCGCAACGCTTACGATCCCCAACCTGGAGTATTGAAATCGGTTTGCTTCGACAACGGTTGCTCCTTGCCATTCTCATCTTTCTAACGCGACCCCCTTTTATTTTTCCACTACTTTTCTCCCTTTTTATTTTATCAAAAACTCCTCTCAGCCAATTCCGACTGGCGGCTGTAATTGAATAGCCTTAATAAACTGGAAAATGTTTCCAAACCAGTTTTACATTCTAATAAAAGTCTCCGGAGGGTTGAGGGTGAGAGAGAGAGGGGGGGGTTGGGTCTTTTGATTCGTTCAGGAAAATTCTCCTTTTCCCCGAGGCGGACAAGGTCTCGTTCCCCTAACACTTTTGTCCTTTTTTCCAATTTTGAATGAGGGACATCATCCCCCTTATCCTCTTTGCCCGCCAATCTTCCTCCTCTTCCGCTCTCCCTCATCTTCTTAACTACAGGGTTCCATTTTCTTCTTCTTTTATGGTTTTCCCCCATACCTACTTGGCCAAAAGACGCCGTTAAAATAATAGGTTATATATTTTCGATTTTAATTTATCGAACAAATGGATATCGCTGGTATTTTAGTCAATCGATGATCGAAATATGAAGTATCTAGTTAATGTATACCAGTGACGACAACGAGTCGATTTTGATGTTGCCACGTTTGATGGAATTTCCCCAGTTCTACAAAAATTGGAAAGAATGCAAATCTCCGACCAACTACTGTTACAATTTTTCATCATTGCACAAGTTCTACTAAATTATTAATAGTAGTTCCCAATAGTAGTTATATGTATTTGATATAGGTCAACGTATTTGATAGACGAGTAAAGTACCTTGTTTTCTATTGTGAAATATTTTATTTCAGGGGTTTTCACTATTGATATCCAGTATTAAGTAACTATTTTACGACCTTTATTTCCAGTGGATGACTGAGAACTAGTGCATTTATCGATGCATTAATTTCGGTGGACATTATGTAAAGATAACCAAATCCATTCCTAACGAGTCATTCTTATTCCTCTCTAACCATTTTCTCACTCCGTAACTTAAGAAGCGCGGGCAGCGACGGATAATCTTACCCTATTCAATGAACAATCTTACTTTGCCATCTACAACGATTAATAAGATGTTTTCAGAAAGGTTCTCTCTTCAGAGTACTCAGGATTTTGCAACACGTTAATTAAAATTTTTACCTAACATATTCTATACTGTCTAACCCGTTCACAAAATCCACAAATAATAGTAAAGCACACTTGATTTCATAGGGATAATGGGAAGGGATTTTCCTTTCCCATTTTATATTTCGTTGGCATGGGAGTACTTCTATGGCATGACGCATTTCCTCTTTTTACAAAACTCAAACTATCTCTTCCTTGGTAGTCTTTTCTTCTGTTTAGGCAAATTTTTTTCAGAATTCTAATTACTACTTTTGCGACTTGTGAATTTAAATAGTTCTAGTATTTTAGTTTCAAATTTAGGCAAATTGGTTCTTTGATATTTAACTGCGTCTCTTTTTCCTCCACATAGTGAGTAGGTTTATAAATTACCTTATTTATTATGACCTTACATAAAAAACCTAAAAATTATCACCTTATGGCCAAGCTTCCTCCTCATAATTTGCCGGAAAAATCATAAAGAAGAGATTTCCTCCCGTTTTCCTCAATCATTATTAACTCCAAGAGGATATTTTGTTGCAAATATGGTGCTTAGCTTCATTTACTGTAGCACAGTTATCATCTGGTGATTTTATATCCGTTCTTTCAAGTTAGTATTAACTTGGTCGCGTTCCTATACATCTAATATCTAGTACCTGATAATAATCCTTACGATGAATTTCTTTCATATATATTTTTTTCTACATTACCTGTATGATATTTTGTGCCAATGAGGAAACTTCCATGTTTTCCATCTCTTAGCAGGCTTAGCACTTTTCTATTCGCACTCCTAAGGATTTTTTCATTTGCTTAAAATGGTCCATTCGTTTCTGTCTCCAAAAGTTTGCTCTGCCCAATTTCTTCGCTTACACCACGCTTTTTATACACTAATGGTTTTTCAACGAATTTTTTTACGTATCAATTTATTAACCGTGATTGTATTGATTTGTTTACTTTCTATAGTCTATCGTCAGAATTATTTCCCCCCTCTAATCCAACCCCACCGATAATTTTCAATTAGATCTTCTCACCTGGTCATGCGAAGTTCTTGCAATTCCATATATATTTATTTCCCATACATCCCTTGATGTCACCATTCGGTTATATAGGATATTAAAAGGGATATTCAATAAAGTATAACAAATATGGAATTTGGATATTTTTTCATTGCAAAAAGTCTTTTTATATTATATATTTATTTTTATATTTTATTAATTTATATTGTTATGACGTATAATATGAGGTGAGAAATTAATTGAACGAAATAAGCATAGCGGAGGACGCAGGGTGAAATTTGTCCAGCAAAAAAGGTGAAAGAGACATGAGGAAGTAAGGGTGAATCCGTGCATACTATGAAATATACGGCAGAGAAATATTTTTTGGAAGTAAGAAAGATTCGAGAAAAAATATATAAACAAGAGGACCTTTATGGGAGATGGCCGGTAAGTTTTGGCATAGACAGAGTTTAGGATCAGAAACACTTGATTGCAAGTCAGCGGGGACATTAAAGTAATTGAAAATCAACGAGGGTCGGGTAGGGAGCTAGGAGTAAAATTCCTGTGGAACTTTATAAGGGCTTAGGAAAACTTGGGAGAAAGAATGTTCATGGACTAATTGCAAGCATTAATGCAGGAAGAAATGAGACCTGAAGACTTCGTCAGATTGTTTTTGGTTAATATTCAGTAAATGGGGAAGCCACAGTTATCACCGGATCTGAGAACTGTAGTACAATAAGTTTGAATTCCCCTACAGCGAAAGTGGCACTTAGAATCTTTAGCTAGATATTGGAAAGGAGGACTAATGATTTCGTGGGAGTTGATGAGTCTGGGTTCATAGAGAGGAAAGATACACGTGACACAATAGCAGCAATATGGTGAAAAAAAGAGAGAGAAAAATATATTTAAACTTTCGTATATTAGGGTGAACTATGGCGCATTTAAATTTCTGTTTCATTTGGGGAGAGTTAATATGCCCGCGTATAAATGAGAACACTACACAATGTAATGTTGTTTCAATAATTTAAACGGTATTTTTAAATTTCCAATTACGCCGAGCTATTTATTTAGTTCAAAATATACTTTAATTTGCTATTTGCGCAAATTATTTCAGAAAGATGTAACTAAATTAAATAAACTTAGATAGTTCAGCAGGAGCTGGAAAGTTTTTCGAGAATTAGAGATGGAGGAATCTTAAATGACTACGTTCACCTTTCCGACCTGAGCATATTAAATTAGAGGAAAAGAAATAACCAGGCACAAGAGCTATTTATTTTCTCAAACCGATATAAAAGTCCATCAATGGGAAAAAATAGCAATGAGTGGGTGTGGAGAAGAATGGAGAAGGTGTAATGGACCGAAAGGAAAACAAATGAGGAAGTACTGGAGATGGTGGGTGAGGAGAGGGGTTTATTAAGAGAAATCCTATGGAGGCAGGAAAAATGGATGAGAGGTGTATTGAGCGGTAATGGAATGTTGAAGAAGGTAATAGAGGGGAGAATGTTGGGCAAACGAGGAAAGGGCAGGAACAGGATAAAGATGTTGGACGGGATGAAGGGAGGAAAGAAGTACACAGAGATGTAGAGGGACCTGATGTAGAGTAGGTTTCCTTAGGAGTCACAAAATATCTATTTGATAGTTGTGTCCATTCGAAAACCTACCTCAACCGGTAGATTACCTAATAATAATATACATTTTTACCATTTATTTCACCTTCTTGTATAAACTTTGCTCTTGTTTATTGGTTTATTTTACTGTAATTATGTAAAATATGTAATTTTTAGAGCCTCAAATTAACCTTTTTAAATATTTTCTCATTTTCCTTAGGTAAAAAAATTCATCGTTTTACTTTTTTTCACTGGTCTCCTTTAAAACGGTTTAAAAAACAATTTATTACTGCATATGTTTACGGTACGTATATATACCCCCAACTCATGAATTAAGCAGTGAGATTGTTTAATTATCTCGTGCGTTAACTACTATTGTAGTTACGATTGTGGCCGAGTGTAATTCTTGAATGGTATAGTCATCGTTCTCGTTTCTATCTGGATGCAAAGCTGGAATTAACCTTATATTATTTTCTATTCGATCGATCTGGTTAGTGCTTCCTCGATCCATTTCCTTAACGCCTTTCCTGTTTTGTCTTTTTCATTTGAATGCTACACTTCATAAGTACTCAATTGTGACGGAATTGCGATGATTGTCCACATCCACTCCAAGGTAAGTGCAAGTTAATCACGCTGTTCCTAAATCTGGGTCTAACCACAATAAAATCTCTCTGATATCTTCCTGAAGCACCGAAAACTTTTCATGTGCACCTACGCCTTTTTTGTGTCTAAACCATGTCCTC
The DNA here is from genome assembly GCA_037158775.1 of Hetaerina titia. NCBI lineage: Eukaryota > Metazoa > Arthropoda > Insecta > Odonata > Calopterygidae > Hetaerina > Hetaerina titia. Next base: position 57,382,372 of record CM073778.1, on the reverse strand, counting down.
GTATTCGTTTTGATTGATCTTTCCTTAAAAGCTGTATTCTTCCAACCACGGCCATTTTTTGTTACTAAACCTGAGTCCTATACCCCTTCAATGTCTCTTTCTTCGCCTACCATTGCATTCCAAATCCCCCTCACTATGAAATGTTTCCCTCAAGGAGTACCTGCGATAATCTCCTCCAACTGGGAGTATATATTACCTACTTCTTTCTTCCTTTGATTGCTTGGTGGCATTAATACTTAAACAATGACCACGTTCGTCGGTTCCGCTTTTATTTCTACAAGTAATATTCTATCAGTCGCTTGCTCTATTTTTCTTCTAAACCTTTTAGTCAATATTATTGCCACCCTTAGCTGGCTCATGTCCCCTCCGCTATTTAATTTACACAAACAAAAACAAATAGCAAGATTAGGCAAAAATTGCATGAAAGCATAATTCTTAAGTTTCAAAATCATATATTAATTTTTCAACACAGTCACCGTTGACTAGTTAACACAAGAAGAAGGTTAACACATTTCTCCCAACGTGTAAAAAGTTTTTTCATTCCGTCACTGAAAAACTCTTTCGACTTTTCTCGGAACCAGGACTTGACAGCTGACTTCACCTCATCTTCCAAGGTGTAATGATTGTCCTTGAAGTGTATCTTTAGTTGGGTAAAGAAATAAATATGCCAAGGCGCAAGATCGGGGTAATAAGGAGGGTGTGGAATCGGGTCAAATTTCATGTTTGGCACAACCTCTCCAGTTGCGCGCGAGATGTGTGGACGAGCGTTGTCATGTTGCAAGATTGTTGGCGCCAGGTTGCCTGTAACACGACAAACTGGACGTCGGATGTATTTTAGGCTCTGTATATACTGAGAAGAATTTACCGTTGCCCTTCGTTCCAGAAAATGGGTCACATAATCTTGGTGAGCTTCCCAAAACACAGTCGGAAGAAGTTCCATCGACAATTATGGCTTTTCCAGGCTCGCAACCACGAAATTGTACTACCCATCGATTTACAGTACACCTCTCAACGGCATCGTTACCATAAACAGCCTGTAAACGGCGAAGAATGTCTGTAGGAGTCACTTATTCGATAGTTCAAAATTCAACAACAGCACGCTGTTGCAATTGCGTTGCGTCTTCATACTTACGCTTCTCAAATTACTCTGGATGAATGAAACGACTTCAAACTTGCGCATGCGTATTTTGGGGAATGTTACTTCCACATGCCACCAAAAGTGCTTCGTGAAGGTCATTTTGTTTTGTCATTTTGTTTCAGCCTACTTTTCTAGTATATTACTCTTTATTTAGCACTACACCAATCCCCGCTATCCTTCCATCTCAACTCGCATAGACCATAAACATCTATATTTCGTCACTCGACATCTGTATTAATATTTTCTAATATTCCTGTCCCCAGCATCGTCCTAATATTCTGTTTCCCTATTCTATCGAATTTGGTCGTCTTTTGTGCTTTTACTATCCCTTTCACTTGGCAAGGATTTTGTGAGATGAAGCCGCGGAAGCTTTGTCTCCAACGGTATCGTTTTGTAGTTGCTAGGACTCAGTCTTGTTATTTGGTCTATCTTTGGTTCGTAGAATAACAAATTAGGATGTTTCCTGTTGCCTTCCTTAATAGTGTTTTTGACTTGATATCATTACTCAATGGCCTCCCCACAGGGTTCAGACGTATTTGCAGCTGCCTCACTAAGGAACATACTCTGCGCGGCCCTTCTCCCGTCTTGCTGCTATCCTTTGACCTATCTGGCAGGGATGATCCTTCCATGAATAAATTATTGAACACTTCTAGCGGTCATCAAAAGTCACAAACTCTGTCACCATTTTGAGGAAGTAGTCCGGTTGCGGAGGGATTTTCCAAATGCGCTATTTCATTACTTTAATTTAGGAACAAATTAGTATAAACTTCCAAAATTCTCATAGACCGTTAAAATAATTCGTTTCAGTTCGTACCGTTGCTAAAAATTCTATAAACCGTTGAATATGGATAATATAACTCATGAAGGCAAGCTGGGAATCATGAGTAAGATCCTATTATTGAGATATTTTTACTATGATATACGAATGAATGGGCAGAAAATATACATATATATTGTGTATAATCATGGGTTAGCCATAATGAAAAGAGAGAAGTTACCACTTAGACAATATGCCCGAATGGTGGAAATAAATTAAAAATTAGGGCATAAACATTTTAAATTATCTTAGTTAGAAGAGTGTATAGAGAATCAACTATTCCACTTGAGAATATCACTAAGGTATTCTATCAAAGTAAATTGGGGACGTGCTTATGTCTCCCAAGTCTATTGCACGCTGTATTTTGTAAAACAGAATAAGAGCCATAATTTACACAAGAGCCCTACTACTTGATGACCTTGTTGAGAATAATTTAATGAATAAAGGAGGCATAATAATTTTTTAGAGAGCGAGAAAGAGACTCCTATTAAGTTTAATATCTAGAGCGTTTTCATGGGTCTTATTTTATGAAATTTTTTAGGGAAAAATATTTTTTCTAGAACTAGATAAAAAAGATGAGTCAACATAACGTCAAAAACGTTTTCATGTTAGATTGTGAGACTGAAATTCATTCAATTCCAAAATTGTTAAATTTTCACCTCGTTGATCTGTTTGCTTTTTTTATAAATACCTTGGTTGAAAATTTAATTGAAGCTTTGTCATTTGAATTTGCTTATGATCACAGAAAGTCGAAAGTTAAATTTGCAAAGGCCAAAGGTCGCATATATTTGACCCTCTCCTTTTTATGTTAGAGGTATTTGAAAGCAAGGCTCGACAATTTTTATCCTTTAACCTCCGCTTTTCCTACAACACTATTTTTTACGATGTTCCTTTTTTACACCAGCATTTCTTCATACATGCATATACCCTTAGTTTCCCTGGTCTGGTATGCACAAGGCTACACGATGTTCTGGTAGTATTGCATCCGATTCAATGATATTTGAATTTATAAATACATTATAATTCATATACATGTATCTTTATTGAAAATTGTAGAGTAGTAGTTGTAGGTATTTACAATACTGATATTTAATTCTTTCATATGTCTGTTCTTGGAAAAATAATTTATAAAATGTAATCGCGGTTATGTCGTAGGTATGTAAAACTAGCCAAATATTTTTTTAATTGGTAAGGTGTTTTTTACTGTTTGGGAAAATTGCAATATAACTTTCTTCTAAAAATCTGTTAAACATTTTAATTTTTCAATAATATTTACACATTATTCCAACTTTATACATTTTTTGCCCCGTTTTTTTAAAGTTACAATCGTTTTTAGCTTGCTTACTAGGGTCTGGTCCTTATCTGATGAACTTAAGCGGTCATTAGAAGTAATCTGCTGAGTGGAGATTTACATGCTAGAGCCAGCATATATTTCGCATGGAAATCATTCCTGAAATATCAATGAGTATAGGAAACCGCAATCATTTGTAAAGCAAAAATACTGTAAAATGGATGCTCTAGTTACAATGAAAAAATATTGCTTAAATATATCTTTTGGTAAATAGTACTAATCTCTTATTTTTGATAACTAACAAATAAGCAAAATTTCATTTGGAATGTTGAGTAATTCCCTGCATTTCAATTTAGTGGTTGTTGACTTGAGTATACCATGTAGATGTAGATTGGTAGGAGAAAAGAGTAAAAACAGTACCTAAAACTCAAGTTTCACTCATTAAAAAATATTCATAAAAAGCAATCTAACCATTCACTTTCACAATTCACTCATTCTTCATTAGTTTGTCGATAGACATTTAATACCCATTCCTATAGGTAGTTTTGATAACCTTCAAACTCCTTTTAATTTTAAGTTGAACATCTGTACTAAGTGACTCATTTCAGTGACCCGTAAGAGGAAAACAGCGGCGTGCATTAACGTCTTGTAATTTAATCAATTGAATGCACATACTTTTCTCATTGCCAAGTGCTCCAGTCGGCCAAATCCGTTTGGATCTAAGAGTCTTGATTTAACGATCAATTATCTTTCCTCTACATCCTCACTTCTCATTTTCATTCGACTTTCGGATCACTCGGTCCTCCTCCATCTCATTCCTATTTGTATTTCAATTCTCGTTAAATGAAGTCTACGAATTCGATGCTTATAGTTTTAATCGTCGAATTCCATTTCAGTCAAATGTCCACCCCTTACGATTTTTAGCTCTACCCATGCCTTGTTCAATCTCTCTTCATTTTTATACACACCGAATTCTCCATTGGTTCCATTAGGTGAGCGACGAAAATTGGGCCGAACGAACCACTTAGCCCCAGCCGCCCAGCGTGGATCCGAAAACTTTTTGAGTTTTTCTCGTCTCAAGGTCAAAGAGGTTGAATTGGCATGCCATTAGTAGTGAGTAGGTTCTGGGAAAGAAGAACGGAAAACTAAAATTTATCATCCACTTTTGAATCGATCGAACTAGAAATCAAAATTAATCTAGCTGTAATTCAATTTTTCGAGATACTAGCTGGGTCATGATAGGGTCATAAAGATTCAGAGAAATTACTACAGATACCGCAGATGATAGTAACACTTAACGGAAGATTCCACTAATGCGTATTAAAATGTAAAAATTTCATAGTGTAAAAATCAGTCCCCTTGACTGGAAAAGGAACATTTAATAAACTAAATATCATGTATAAAATATATATATATATATATATATATATATATATATATATATATATATAATCATTCACATTGAAATAGATATAAGGGACACATATGAAGAACGAACACAGGAGAGGTGGGGAAGGCGAAATTGAACAGATTACGAGTGTAAAAATATTTCCTTGACCGGAGTTTGAACATCGGATATTTCCGGGCGGATGCTCTAAAACATTTATGTGTGTATATATATATATATATATATATATATATATATATATATATATATATATATATATATATATATATATATAACTTTTGGACGGCACAATAGAACACAGAATAAAACAGATAACACGTAAAAGGACACTCACACTGTAGATGATTTAAGCTTTCGGCCTACTCCTAGGCCTTCTTCCGGTCAGACTGAGAGGTTTTTCGTCTATATCGTATATAATTTCAGGCCAGACTGAGAGGTTTTTCGTCTATATCGTATATAACTTCGTCTATAATCGTATATATATATATATATATATATATATATATATATATATATATATATATATATATATATATATATATATATATATACGATTCTGATGACGACGGCGGTGCCGTCGGAACGTCAATATCTACTGTAAGTGTCCTTCATTTATGTTTCTGTGTGTAGAATATTTGTTATCCGAGTGTTTGTGTGTTTGTGCGTCGCCGGAGAGCGTCATTTTCACACACACACACACACACACATATATATATATATATATATATATATATATATATATATATATATATATATATATATATATATGCGGGTCGCGGTGGTCTAGCGGGGAGAGCGTTGGACTACTGACCGGAGGGTCCCGGGTTCGATTCCCGGGCAAGGCACTTTCGGCACCTGCAGCTCCACCCAAGCTAGTTGATTTTTCGGGTACCAGATCTTCCTGGGAAACCATAACCGGCACAGGGAAAGGAACTGGCCCCCCTACCCTGATGTGTGAATATTCACACGCCGTTGGGCTTGGTACACGGGTGAGCTCTACCATCACCTACTAAACCGACCTTCGGGTTGATTACTGTGTTTATGGTTATATATATATATATATATTATTATTAGGTAATCTACCGGTTAAGGTAGGTTTTTGGATGGACTCAACTATCAAATAAACATTTTGTGACTCCACACCTAGCAAACTAATCTATATCAGGTCCCTCTTCATCTCGGTGTACTTCTTTCCTCCCTTCATCCCGTCTAACATCCCTTACCTCGCTTGCCCAACATTCTCCCCTCTATTACCCTCTTCAACATTCCACTACCGCTCAATACGCCTTTCATCCATTTTTCCTGCCTCCATACGATTTCTCTCAACAAACCCCTCTCCTCCCCCACCATTTCTAGTACTTCCTCATTTGTTTTCCTTTCGGTCCATTTCACCTTCTCCATTCTTCTCCACACCCACATTTCAAAAGCCTCCAATCTACGTCTATTCTCCTGCTTCAGTGACAACGTTTCCGCGCCGTATATAGCTACACTCCATATCAGAGTTTTTACGAGTCTTGTGTTAACATCCCTACTTAAGGTCCCCGTCATCAACTCCCTCCTCCTTGAGAAAGCCTCCTTGCCTAGCGCAATTCTTTTCCTTATGTCCCTTACACTTTGACCGTATTGGTCCAAAACACTTCAAAGATATGTAAACTGCTCTACCTGCTCTATGTTTTTCCCTCCTATTTTAATATTTAGCTTAGCCTTTTTTCTTTCTGGAAAATCGCATAACCTTTATTTTATTAATATTGATTCTCATCCCATATTTATCGCATTGAACCTCCAATTCATTCAGCAATGCTTGCAACCCCTTGGCTGATTGAGCAACTAATGTTTGGTCATCAGCGAACCTAACCGAATTTACGAATACCCCCACAGCATTATTTGCTTTCATCTCCTTTTATTTGCTTTCATCTCTTCATGTCCTTTCTATTTCATCGTCGAATATGCCTGGACTCTAGCTATCTTCTTCTATTCCGTGTTCGTTTTCTATATCTTACCTTGTCGGCCTACGTTCTCTGACGTACAGTATTTCTACATATTCCTTCCATATTTCTTGGACTTTTTCTGGTTCAATTATTATCTTACCCAACTTATCGTTAACTTTTAGCACTGATTTTGCCTTCTTACTTCCCGATGATAACTTAACCTTGCTGTATAGAGCACCAATTTCACCCTTCTTCTGTAAACTTTCCATATCCTCGCATTGCATTTTCCACAATCCTCCTTGCGCTTTGTTTGCTGCCCTTCTCAATTTATTGTTTCACTCTTTGTACTTCATTTTGCCTAACTCTGTGTTTACATTCTTCCATCTTCTTCTCTCATCTATCTTTGCAATCATCTCATCCGGTACCCATGGTTTCCTTATCCTTTTCCCGTTAACGGTTCCTATATTGTCTTCAGCGGCTTTCGATATCACTTTCTTGATACATTCCCATTTTTCTTCGGTAGTACCCAGCTCTTTACCGTCATCCATGATTTTCTCTACAGACAGCTGATACTCCTTCCTCTTTAATCTATTTAATGCTTCTACATTCAATTTCCTAATTCGCCGCCCGTGCCTTATCTTTTTGAATCGGACGCTACATTTCATTACAACTAAATTGTGGTCAGATTCCGCATCCGCTCCTGGGAAGTTGTGCGAATTTAACACCCTGTTCCTAAACCTGTGACTAACCATACTATAATTTAACTGATACCTTTCTGAGTCACCTGGCATTTTCCATGTATACCTACGCCTTTTGTGGTGTCTGAACCATGTGTTGGTGATGACTAACCCCTGTCTCCTGCAGAATTCAATTGCTTTCTCTCCACGTTCATTCCTCGTGCCTAACCCATAGTCCCCCACCTCATAACCATCTCTTTCTTCGCCTACCGTCGCATTCCAATCCCCCATCACTATCAAATGTTTCATTTAAGAAATTAAATATTATCTTTGCTTTCTACAGAAATTTCTGTAGAAAGCAAAGATATAATTTAATTTCTTAAGTTAAACATGGATTTCTACAAAGTTAAGGCCTCAACCATTCAGTTCATCAAATTTTTCCCTGCATCAACACACGCGATTATATCCTCTAACTCATCGTACATCCTAACGACGTCTTCCTCCTTGTGGGTGCTCGGTGGCACCTGAACAATGACCAAGTTTGTCGCCTCTGCTTTGATCTCTACGAGTAAAATTCTATCTGTTGCTTGCTCTATGTTGACTACGCTTCTTCCTACCCCATTATTTAATATTACATCATCCCCTCATTAGCTCTCGTCTCCTCCGCTGTATATTATTCTATAATTATCACTCCAGTAATCCCCGCTATCCTTCCATCTCACCTCGCATAGACCTAAAACATCTATTCGTTTTAAATGAATATACTTGGTAACTTCCACACAATTTTATATTCGTACTACCGGTTTCAAGGCTTCGGCGTCATCATCAGGTACCTCCATATTAATATATTATTCATTCCTCAGATTGTCCAATGAAAATTAACGAACGAATGCTTAGACCCTAGCGACTCGGAAATTATTACCCCTCTATTACAACTACTGGTAAGCTTTCAAAATTGACAGCTTTAAAATATTTTAATCACGAATCAGTCTTTCTGAAGGAATTATTTCTATGCAGCGTATTTTTGTTTTAACTTTAGCGAAAAAAACCCTTGTTAATCTGTTAATATTTTTCAGGAAAACTAAAGAATCAGGAGGAGCAGGCGCGTCAAAAATATTTGAGACTGTTGACACTAAGAGAGCTCTCTATTTCTAACCCTAATGATTGAGTCACTCAAAAGTAAGAACAAATTTTAGAATATTTGTTGAAAATAAAATTAGCTGTTTACATCCATTGAAACTTTTGCATACATGAGAGACTCTCTAGTAAAGTTCCAATCTGTTCCGGTTAATTCCTTCAGTCATATCTGCAGCGGCACTGTATCGAAAAAGGTTTGGAGTAGTTAAAAAAATGTTCTCGTTACGTCCGGTCCGGATCATATCCAGTGAATATTATTCGTGCGGAAGAAGAGAGGGATTTGCGAATGATTTTTGTCATTTGTATCTGTCTCTGACGCTGCGGATATCTTTCAGGGCGTTCATGCTCCTCCCACACCGTCGATAAAAATAGCATCCCACTCGCTATCGCGCGCCTGTATTCCTCGGGAACGAGCTCCCGCCCCTACTCAACCAGCCTTTGATTGATGAGACCGCACAGCGCGGCCGTGTCAAAACGCGAATATGAACCACCGATGACCCGATAGGCACACAGTTCCCGCGCTAAGCGGTGTTTAATGGCAATCATTTATCCTCCGTGGGCGAACGGCACCGACTAAGTGACAAGGTGCAAGTCCTGACCGTTCGGTAAATCATACGCGTTGCCGTGGTGGAAGGAAGAAGAGGCCCCCTTTTTATTGCGTGAAATTTCATATTGAATGAAAATTTTGTTGTACTACATATTATTCTATGGAGGGATGGATCACTACGTGGCTACTATGAAATGCCAACCTAAGGCCATGAGAATTCATTGATTATGCGCAGGGCTTGCACAATTACTTTTTCTCTACATATGCCGGCATTTTGTTTTGTTAATATTGTGGATTCATAGATGGATCATGGATGGATGGATCGGTTTTACTAATTTTATGACATTCAGTAACTTTTTCGTTGCATCTTACCTTTCTCAGAAACGTGGCATCAATTCATAGTCCATATATAACCCATGATGCATCAATGCCACGGGTTCCATGGATGCCTTTTATCAAACAGCGGAAATATAAACAATCTAGAAATCCTGATGATCTTTGTGTTTAACGGGAAATATTTTGTCTCTCCTCTTGGGATAAAAAAATCATAAATACGTACGTGTCAGTGTGTACTTATATATATATATATATATATTCAAACAGAAATAGGTATAAGGAAAGGGGATAGGAAAACACATAAAAGGCGAACACAGGACATGTGGGGAAGGCGGTTTTTGAGCAGATCACGAAAGTAAAAATGTTTCCTTATCCGGGATCCCGGAACTTTGCAGTTTTCGACTTGCCGGGACGATGATCTTACCACTTGAGCTATCCAGGAAGCATAATTTATACTGAGATCTGCGTTGGGTTTATACAACCAGGTGCCCTGAGTCTTTGGCCATGAGATGGCGTTAGGGAGCTGTTTTGCCTACCAAAGGATAAATGGGAGACACAAGAAGAAGGATAAGTAGGAGAGGTAATCATACAATGTCATAAAGGATAGAAACAGTGCGTTTTGTGACACGCATAGTCAGAAGGAGACAAGCCACATTGGCCAAATACATATTCAACCACGAAAAACCACCGCGAGCGAATATTCGTTCAAATGTAATAGATATAAGAAAAAAGGATGGAAACTCGTACGATTTTAAATAATGAATACAAGACAGAAGGGGGAAAGGAGGAATTAAGCAGATCACAAGGGAAAAAATATTTTATTGACCGGGGCTTGAGCACCGGATCTTTCGACTTACCGTTGCTCCAGGAAACGTAAATTATATTTGTCGAAATCAAACTTTTTAAAATGGAATGTATTTTTAATTTAATGAAAGTATTCAAACACAGTATTAGTTTTTTCGACAATACGTTAGACTTTGAATGTAGAATAGGATTTAGCGTCTGGATGATTCTGCCGAACGCTAACAGAAGGGGCAATCACCAGCCGCTAGTGTGATATTGACCAAAATGGGCCTGGATAAGGACGTCAAATCTGGCATAGAGATCAGATCAAATCAAATTAACGAAGCAAATCAGGGCCGGTTTCATCTGGCCAAGTCCATTTCTTACCAATAAGTAACTTTGTAATAATACTCATACGTATTACTATAACGCTAGTGGAAGAAATGCTATTTATGATCATTTACTTGTTGGTAGATGTACCGCTCATGTGGTACTGTGAATGGGGTCCGGAGTGTGAGTTCCTATGTTATGTTTTCAGCATAAATGTCTGTTTTATTTTCCTTAGAAATTACCCCTTGAAGTGTCGATCACTGTTTCATTTTGGTTTTAACATTATGTACTGGGGTTTTCCTAGGTCAGCGAAAATGATTGTTAGACGCTATTTCATTTAGTTAGCTGTAAAATTTGGTTTTAATTTAAGTTGTTTGTTGATAGAATCTATCAAATATCAATTTTTTAAATGATGATTCTCACTTGATAGAGTGACACATTTTTCCAGTTACTTTCTTCTGCCTTGTACTAAGTACTTCCTATATTAATCACCATGAAATATCTGTGTCCAACATTTACAGTGCATTTTTAAGTCAGTCTCGTAAGACTAACCCTCAAATTTTCAACCTTTTCTTGTCAAAAGAAACACAAAAAACCATTCCTTCAGGAATGACTTCGTAGCGTTCATACGGTATACCCAAAACTTTCAGCAACTCCGAAAATTCGAGCTCGTGTGCTAAATTTCAGCAATATTTATTTTTAATCGTGGAAAAGATTTATAACTTTGCAGATTTGACCAACTTCCCTTTCTGTACAAGAACAAAATAGCTTCAACCCTGATGATGATGTAATACATCGAAACCCGATCGTAAAATAAATTCTATCAATTGGAAATGTGCTACGATCTAGTATTCATTCCTTTCTGTACATTTTATTTATCCTCTACGTCGTATATTATGGCTGCATTTCACAATCTCTCTTTTTAAGAAAGTAACACTTCTCTTTCGTCAGTGTTCTTAAATATGTGTTCGCGAGTCGATTGTTTTTGGCTATATTATATATTTTTTATTCATTAAATATTTAGTTAGGCAACAATGTACGTAGCCTGTGACCGTGGAATGTGAAGGTTCCGGGAATCACCAGGACCAACGTCCCTTAGAAAAGTTCCAAGCTTTCCTTTACGGATTATGCCCTTTAGTTCCGACAGAGTTTCAAGTCTTTCAGCGAGTTCATTTGACTCCAATCAAAATAACCGCAATCAGTTCGCAGCACAATGCTTCTACATGTGGACAACCTTCATCCCTCGTCTCCTCTCCGAGGAGAAAATTGCCACTCACCCTTTGTAATGCCTGAGGCTCCCCTACGACCTTCGACATTTGGCCACCTCCTGTTGAGATGGTGGTAGTGATGAACAATGCGTGAAAGGCTAAACTTTATGGGGGGACCAAGTGTTACTTTGGGTGATGACTTAATGGTGTTAGCCGAGTAATCTTATTTTCAAAAGACCCGACCTTTTCGGATGATTTAGCGTTATTTATCGTATTCCACGGAGTGAAATTATACTTTATACACGTATGTCATTTTAGAGAATTAATATACTTCACCAAGACTTTCTTCCGTCAACGTGCACATCAGAGAGTAGACGCTGAATGAACTTGAAAGATATCATCAAAGGATTTGTTCAAGGGTTTTAATACGGCTAGGGTAAACACTGCATTGTTTTATTCGCAGAAAAAGCCTGCTGTTCAACTCCCAGGTTTGATTTCATTTGGCTGAGTGCCACTAGGGTAGTATACGAAAATTATCGTACGACGAGGGTAGTATATGTATTATCGTACGAACTCTAACATTTTCGAGTGACTCGCGATCATTTTATTCATATTATTACATCCACTCCACTTAGTACCAGCTTAAACATTGATTATGAGTTTAATCAGAGGTCAAGTGTCATATGTTTGCCGGCCCCGGTGGCGGCGGGGTAACGTCCTCGTCTACCAACTGAGAGGTCACGGGTTCGATTCCCGTCTGGGTGGATTTTTCTCCATCCACGGCTTGGCTGTATGTAATTGTCTTCAATGTAATGTAAGGGTTAGGTGGAAGAAGGGACTATTTAGTCTCAACCTCGCCCAATTAAGTCGATAATAAATAAATAAATAAAAATACAAAGGCTCTACCACGATCGATGTCATTTGGCAACGGTAGAATTATTCTGACTTTGAGCGTATTTTACAAATCTTTGCAGTTACTTTTATTCTTGCAACTTTTAGGCGTATTTATTTTTAGGCTGCTCTTCCATAGAAATGGTTTTACGTTTCAAGCTGTGAAAATATCATTTTTCACGGTGGTGTTTCGTAGATCGGATATACATGTATCATTTGATCATGGGGAAAATGGTCCCGTAGATTGAAAAAATACCTTAGAAATGTAATTGAGAGTTATAAATTAAAAAATATTATGCATTTTTAATAATAATGTTTGATACATATTACAAAGTGCATTGATTTTATTTCATTAACGTAATGGATTTAAAATTTATGATTAATAAAAAATGTTCGCTGTAAAACAACATTGTCAATGAAAATGATTCATCAGTGCATAACTTGAGTATAAAGCAGAATGACGGCATTTAAATGCAAATATTTTAAAATATTGGGAATTGAAAATAGGCTGCTGGTGCAAGTCGGGGCTGTAAGGGAATTGGGAAATAGTCGCGATGCCGTTGCAGAAGAAGCTACCTTCGCAAACAGACACTCGACTCTGCTTTTGGTCGTCCGTCATGACCTTCGGGACGTGTTTAGCGCCGATGTTTCGCATCGCCTAATTTCAATGGTAATGGTGTGCACTATAATCTTATCAATGCCAATACGATCTGTGACCATGCGCACACTTAATCGACGGCCTGAATTCAGCACTTCACGCAAACATTAGGAAAAATTATTACCGATAATTTTTATACAAACCTTGTACACAATCCCCGCAAGCCGCCGCTAAATCCTGTGACACCAACTTTGCACAAACTAATATTGATTCACGTATGCATTTTAATATACATTTGTTCATATACACAATCATTCATATTCACTCCGTTATAAATCATACAAGAATTACTGTACTTGATTGAATCATTACATCTAGGTATTCAAAAATATATACGGTTGTTTGAGTCCGATTTTGTTATGATTGCGTATCGTGCGAGGTAAGCATGAGTACCGGAATCCTTCTGTGACGTGTCTGACCACCTTATTAATCCCCTTGATGGAATCTACTCCTACAATTTGAGACCATTATGATTCCCTCGGTTTCGCAGAATACCTCATAAAAAGTACTTTTAAAATTCTAAACGTCGTCAGCGTTATTCGTGAATGAATGATATAGGGATTTAATTTTTCCATTGCTCACATCCCGCTTATTTTCTCCTCGTAGCAAATGTTAACAAATCTAGAGGATATTGTCTGAACATTTTTGTATTTCTTAAATACCTTTTTCTCCCAAAGATCTCAAATACTAGCAGCGTATTCCAAATGAGGTCTAAAGAAAGCAAAATAACACCTTTTTTTACAATACCATGATTATGGCAAGTTATGGCATAGATAATTATGTTGAGAAAGATAATAGCATCGCTTAATCGTACCGCAAAATCGCCAGCAATTATATGATCCAAGTTTTTTCACGATATCAATTTTGAAGAAACCGTTCTGTATTCACAGGGTGTCTCCCTACTGCCGCCTTCCTTGAGTGGGGAGGGGGTGTGATGACGAAGCTTAAAATTTAACGTAACATATATGTTGGCAGAGGTTTGATGGTAAGGTGTAAACCAGGGTTGCCAAAAGGTGAATTGGGGGGAAGAGCTCCAAGGCAAGGAGGAACAGGTAGAGGAGAGCAAAGACGAAAAGCAATGTACGAGTATGAATCTTACCATGGTGAAAGAAATGCGTTTGAATAAAATAGAAAATAAAGGGAAAATTATTTAAAAGAATTGTTTTTTAAAATAATACTCAAAATAATGATAAATAATCAAACGATATACTCGGAATGGCAGGGGAAGAAAGACGGCTATTGAGAGAAATTCGAAGACGGATAGGAAACGTATATTACTCGATTATGGATATGGGATTCGAGGAAGGATATTTGGATGTATGAGATACTATGAGAGACAATGGGATACTGAGGACCGGAAGAATGAGAGGAAGGAAAGTAATAGACATTTTGGATGGAAATAATACAAGAGGGAAGCATGTTGAACGAAAGAATGAGTTATTCTAACATTCAATTTGAAGTTAGGGATTTCTTGAATAATGTTACTTATGCTCTACAAGTCATTGTCCCACCATTACCTTACCCTGAACCGGTAAACTAAAGTTACAAAAATCATTTCTTTTAAACATTGCACAATTCAAAAATTATTTATTTGATATGATACGTTAAACTATGGTTGAAAATATACAAGATTACAAATGTAGTTTCATAGTAATATTTGTTGCGGAGGTTGAGATACTCTGCCTGCAGAAAATTTTTTTTCTTCATAGAATGGCGAATATTTATTCAGGAAATTATTATAATTTTACAGTTTTCTAGGTGGTAACATGCATTAAGTTCATATTTATGGATAAAAGTTAAAATTAAATTTGATTTTATGTGCATTATATCTATACATAAAATTTCGCATGCGTGCAATTATCAAAAAAAATATTTCGTATTCTTTTTAAATGTATTTACATTGGCTAGAAAGGACTCGAATAGCTTTTCGCTTTGTGGTATTTAAGATAATTTTTCCTATGAAGTTAGGATTTCCGGCGTCCTTCTTTAATTCTCCCAAAGCTTTTTTTTCCTTAATAATATGGAACATTCCACGGAGTCCTACTTTTCCTCATTATCAGAGTCCCGAGTGACTTCTTGTATTTTTTTGATAAACACTACCGTATAGAAAATTCCGCTACAGTCACTCAACGAAACTCTTCTATTTTCCTTCCTTAAGTATAATTTACGTATAAACGCTAATCACCGCGAAACATTGATTTCAGATATACCTAATGATGAGAAAGCGCACCTTTTGCCGACCTACTATATTTTATAGTTCAGTAGGTCGTTTGAAAAATTCCATGGGGCATTTTCGTGACAATGACAAACACCGCTGTTATTTTTAATCGGGTAGATTAGTTCCAGATGAACAGTCTTATATGAGTGGATGGTTGTTATCGAAGTATCTTATACAGGCAGCAGTGAATATCTTACTTCAGCTACTGAATATATTTTAGATTTTGAGGGAAACCGCCTTTTTTCGCCTCTAAGGATTTGGGAATTACCACTTCTTTGATTTTTTCCAGAATTACTGCCAGATTTATCCCCACCAATGTCCTTAGCATATTCCCACCACTGATTCGTTCGCTTCCAAAAAAGCTCCATCCGGAAAAGGATTTAAGATAAGATTTGTGTCGTAAGAATATGAATCAATATCCAATGAATTCAATAGTTTCGGTAGAAGGTTAGTTTTTCATTATAAATTAGATTTTGGCGATGCATACATTTAAAATATAAATTCTTAGGAATTTTATGAATAAACATTTATAGTGTGCAAATGTTACCCTACAAAATCGTTCATTAGGTAACCTGTAGTTGAAGAAATGAGTGCTCCGTAAGATATAGTAATTGATATTAGTTATATTAGTTTATTATTGACTTATATTTATAAGTTAAGAGTTAAGTATCTACACAGCTACATAAAAAGTTTTCATAGCTTATATCAACTTGAACGAAAGGCGGACAGCTAGTTTATTCCAGGCAAATAAGGCCGAATTTTTAAACGGTTTAATTAATGAGGGTTACATTGAATAACAGGCAAATGACAGCATTAAATTGTTAAAAAATTGAGTAGAAATTACCTAAAAAACGTAATCCTATCCCAAATACTTAGGAATTACTCTGGATTCAACCATATCATGAGGTTACACACATCAGAAGGATATGGCGGCCAGACTTAAAAAAGCTAGGTTTCATTACATTGGTGGTCGAAAATTTCAATGAAGTTATAGGAGTTATTCGCGGCATTGCTGAAATTTGCGGAAAGTGTTCGCATCCAGTGCAGGCTCTTAAGCTGTGATAATTGGAGAGGATTCAAAGCAAATCCGGTAAGACTAACGCTTTAAGAAAGATACAGAATACCTGAGTTTCTAGGGACGCAAAAGTAATTATAATATCCCAGACTTATTTCTAATGGTAGATTTGACCTTCTGGTTGACATAAGAAACCGCTCTTCCCCACTTACCTTACACACATACACGTTTCCCATCTCTTTTCCTCCTCCCACTTTCCCAGCACCTCCTCCCTCCTCTTCTCTGTCTAGTATATAAAGCTGTGTGTCCTCTGCACTTCACCTGATGGTGATTTTTTACGTCTAAACCTAGGTCGTGCATAAGAAGATATCTGTGGAAGAACGAAGTATTTTCTTTTTCAATATGAGTCGCTTCCATAGAGTGACGCCTCAAAACATTCTCCATCCTTATCCACACCGACATTTTAAAAGTCTCAGATGAACGCCTATCATCCTGCTTCAATGACCATGTTTCCGCGCCGTATATAGCTTACGCTCTATATCTAAATTTTGACGAGTCTTTTCCAAACATCCTTACTCAACCGCATCAACTCCCTTCTAGTTTGACCATTTTGGTCCTAAACACTTCCAACATACGTAAATTGTTCCACCTGCTCTAGTTTTGCCGACCTATTTTAATTTTAACGTTAGCCTTTTTCGATCTGGAAAACCGCATAACCTTTGTTTTCTTTATATTCATTCTTTTCCCTTATATACCGAACTGAATTTCCAATTCAATCAGCAATGTGTATAATCCCTTGGCTGACTGAAAAATAGAGCTTGATCATCAGCAAACCTAACTGATTTTACGAATTCCCCGCCAAATATGATTCCAATCGCCAGTCTTTACATGCCTCGTTTACTATTTCATTCACATATATGTTGAACTACATAGGAGTTTACGGAAAATCGTACCTTACACCTTTCCCTAATACTGTCCATCCGGACTCTCCGTCCCCCACTCACTACTGAGCAGTCCGAGACATGTACAGGTTGCAGATTAGCCTCCTGTCCCTCCAATAGGTTCCTATTTTCTGCAACATAATCATTAGTTTTTCCCTATTGACTCTATCAAACTCCTTTTCGACATCTACAATGCAGGCAAATACGTCCTGATTGTATTCTATATTAATCTCGATTAGCGATCTCATTACTGCAATTGCATCGCGCGAACCCTCCCCTTCCCCAAACCAAACTGATCATCCCCTAAGTAATAATTTTACTTGCTCTTCATTCTTTTTTTGGTGAACCAGAGAACCACTTTAGCTTCGTGGGAAACCAAACTTTTTGTTCTGTAGTCCTCACATGATTTAGTCTTTACCTCTTTTGGAGTTGGAACTAACACTCATCTCATAAAATCTTCCGGCCAGTTTCTTTCCTCATAGATGATTCAAATTACCGCATATAGACTCTTCCTCCCATATATTCCTAAACTTTGGAGTAGTTTCGCTTGAATGTTGTCTGCCCCCACGGCCTCAATTATTGAATCTACCTTAATGCTCTTTTAATCTAATCTTCGAGTATACCTGGACCTAAAATTTCTTCATCTACGTCAAATTCTTCATCTATATAAAACCTTGATGGCCTAAGCTCCTTATCACACGGCTCTTCTATATATTCCTTCCCTCTCTTTTGAATCTTTTCTGTTTCATTATCTTAGCCGACTTATCTCTAACTGTTAACACAGATCTTCACTTCATAATTCCCGATATTGATTTAACCTTGCTCTATAGCGAACCAATTTCACCCTTCCTCTGCAAAATGTCCATATCCACGCACTGCGTCTTCCACCATGCTTCTTTTGCTTTATTTGTGGCCCGTCTGACTTTATTATTTCAATCTTTGTACTTCATTTTGCCTAACTCTGTGTTTACATTCTTCCATTTCCGTCTCTCAGCAATCTTTCTAATCGTCTCAACCGTGATCCCCAGTTCACTTGTCCATTTCCAATTAACAGTTCCCATAGTTTCTTTTTTCATACACACGAAATATCCCTTCTGTACGTTCGATCATCTCATTTCCGAGTTGAATTGGATCTTTCCGTATTAACTTTTGCAGTGTAGGTTTATTTCGACAATGCGTTTTCTCTAACCTCCTTCCTCAACTAAATGTGACAGTGATCATTATTACATGTATATGACAATTTCACAAATGGTCAGTCATTGATCTCATTTCACGTGATCATTAGTGATTAACAGTCTTCCTCTTCAAAGCAACACAGTCGGTATTGACTTCTTTATTTAGTACGTTCTTAGGAGCCATTTTCCTGCCAAAGAGTCCACCGTAATAAAAGTTTTCAGGTAAACGTACTTTTCCGCCCTTAATTTGCAGAAAAATCGCTGACCAGATTCATTTTTTATCGGAAAAAATAAATTGACCTTTTTCATTTTTTATCTTCCTATGAAATTTAATATAAAGAAATAAGAAAGAATACTTTTTTGAAGAAACATTTGTTTTGGATACATTTCGCGCAATAGTTTGCTGCGAAGTCACAGAGTTGAGTCCCCAAATATCCAGTCGGGCTCACTGCATCCTATTTCGCGGATATCTCTCAGATCTAAATTTGCAGACAAAATTTTCCATCCCTCGGTAAGAAATAAGACTATACCTTTGAGAATAACCTGGTAACAACATTAGTACACATCCCAGCACTCAATCAATCTCTTGTCAAGCATTTATCAATTAGAACAATCGCCATGCCTTTCGGGAAGGCACGAATTGACCTGAAAATCTAAATGAAGTATCATGTCCTGGTACGCAATCAAATCGAATCTTCAACAATCGAATTTTGTTATCAATCATGGAAGCTTTAAATGTTTCGTCTTAATCTCACATGCCGCTACCACAGGGTATGCGTATTATGATGCAGTACTTTGAACTCAATTATGTGTATTAAAACACTTTGTTATTTCACTATGCATTACCTATTCTTTATTTACCATTATCTCGGTTTTGTTGAGGTGCAAAAAACGTCATCATTGTTCCAAGTATATGGTAATAAGCTAGGTGAGGAACCAGAAGAAGAACTAAGGAAAGGTAGAGAAGTTTGACGGGCGTTGGGGCTGAGGGAAGAGAGTACTTGGTGGAGAGAAGAGATGACCGACACATGGTAGTATATGACGCATCCTGAAGGTCGACAGCACCTATGGTTTGTAAGGATACCGGAGCAGTTTGTTTGCTTGGAGGTTGTACGTGTATAATGTAGAATATTATAAGTATAACTACCGGGTTTTTGGTTCATTAAATTACGAAGTAGCTTCACAAAGGAAAAATAGGAAACGATATCTTTTGACCCGTTTAATTTTTTACTGCCAAGTAACGACATTAAAGGAAATCTCTTTAGAAATATATGCATATGCATGTGAAATTACGTTTAAGTTGGCCGATTTCTGTTATCAAAAGTACGGCGACAACAATTAGGAGTTAGCAGCAGTGGTGTAACACGTTTTGATATTTTACCCAATCATGCAATCATTTTCATCTCTCTTGCCAATATCTTTTTCAGTGTGGCTTTGATTTTGCGAAATTTTTGCAATTGTGACTAGTTCCTCGAGTATTTCGAAGACCGGCTACTTTTGGTGAATCTCCTCGTTAACTCGGTGAGAAAAAAGTCGGTAATAATTTAAATGTTGAATCTTTTTACGGAGACGATTTTGTGGAAATTAGTTTAATCTCCAAATGGGTGGAAAGGCTGAGAAAGATGAGAACCTCAACTCAGGACGATGAACCTTTGTGGTGTCTCTCCACTCTTAAAATGTTGTTTCTGAGCAAAAAAGTTGAACAAGCCATCAGAGAGGTCAACAGAATCATTCGAAAAACTTTGGGTGTCATTCTCACCAAAGGATTGAGGATGCCAAAGCGTTGTGCTAAGATCGTTTCAAAAAAACTTTGTAGGGTGAACAAAAGGAAAATCGTTTGCATATTTGTCAAGATTAGTTGAAGAATGCAGCTGTATTTAAAAATGCACTGCGTGGGACGAATC
Source organism: Hetaerina titia (assembly GCA_037158775.1). NCBI lineage: Eukaryota > Metazoa > Arthropoda > Insecta > Odonata > Calopterygidae > Hetaerina > Hetaerina titia. The sequence continues at coordinate 57,361,970 of CM073778.1, read as the reverse complement.
TTGAGTTTAACGAGTACGATACGGATACGAAGAAGCGGAGTGAGGAATGGAAAATACCAGATGAACCACAGACGAAAAGTGCCAGGAGGCCAAAATCAAGAATCAAGGATATGCTGATGTTTTTTTGAGCCACGTGAAATCGTACTTCAAGAACGGTTTCCCCAGGGCCAGACCGTTAATTCTACTAACTATCTAGAAGTAATGTAGCGTCTGCTTGAAAGAATATGCAGGAAAAGACCCGATTTTTGTCTATATCAGTCGGGGATGCTTAAAAATGATAACGCACCCTCCCTTCTTGCACAGCAGTAAATTGTCACGCAGTAGTTAGTCAATATGGCAGTTATTATCCTCGAATAACTCCCCTTACTCATTATATTTGGCTATCTGTAATTTATTTTATATTTGCAAAAGTAACTGAAAAAAATGGAGGGGCAGTTTTTTTCAGAATCTACAGTAAGGACTTTAAAGAGTCAACGTCAGATGGGTTGACTGGGGTGACAGATGAACGATTTCGCGAGTGGTTCGAGGGCTGGGAAGGGTGATCAGAGAAGTGCTTCACAGCTTAGAGGATTAAAGTGTTTATTGCATAATGATATTATTTTTTCAAAAAATGCATTTACATAATTAGTGCGATAAATTCATTACCATGCCTCGTATATAGAAGACTGGCGTGTAGACCTAGAATGCTTGGAGTAGCGATGATCGTGGTGATTGGAGTAAGAAGATCTAGAATAAGAAACAGGACAGGAATGAAAAGGGAGACGCCGCGGGGCGGTAGGATGTGTGGGAGGAGGCTGCAGTTGGTTCCCTTTTAAAATGGGTCGAGCGAAAGCAAGCGGATCGGGAAGGCGTTTCCTTGCACCCATCCCCTTCTTTCCTCCTCCTTCCCCATAACCCCTTCCGCCCCAGCTCCCCGAAAAAGGCATTATTCATCGTCTCTGAGACCTCGGTTCTTGCCCTTCTCTTTTCCGACCCCTCCAGTCCTCCTATTCCTGCCTCCCACCCCGCAGCTCCACCGACGAATGATGCGCTCCGCTATCTGGGTCGTTCGATTTCCGGGAGCAAAAAAATCGCCATTCTTGCTGAGTGGAACAAAAGATTTTGCTACTTATGTGATTAATATTCGCCGTATATAGCCGGAGAAGCAGCATCAGCAACGGAGGGGAATATCAAAAATGAAAAGTCTAAGGGTGTATGTATGTGTGAGAGAGTGAAGGAGAGAGGGTCAGAGATGGAAAGAGGGAGAAAAACAATAAGGAGAGGGGAATGAAACAAAAGCGTGGGCCAGTTCGCGTGATTTTTGTACAAGTTTCGCGGGGGTGGGAATGGTATGGAAAGGGCGGTTCTAACTTCCCTTTTTAGCTGCTGAGGATGCTCAAACTGATCCACGTTCTGGCACCTTACACGCCAACAAAGATTCCTATTTCCTCCTACTTCTCATACTTCGCTCTCCTTATGGTCCAGGGAATTGCGATCCTCCGTTTCGCCGCGGTGCTCCATTGTTTGCAATCTTTCTTCGCTACGAGATATACATATGTGTATATATATATATACACACACATGTGCATATATGAGTATATTTTTATATTTTTTCTGCTATTTTCCATACCGACCCCACCCACGCAAATAACCCTCGCGCCCCTCCGCCGCGAACGCTAGCATCTCCGTTAGCGTCGATGCATGCGAGCCGCTGTACTTTTTTACCTGCATCTTGGGACCGCATTTTCATATTTCCCCGTAGTTTTCTCAACCCTTTGTCTTACGTGAAACGCGAGGTGAAAAATGTTTTTAATTTTCGGGTCCTAAAAGTGCTCCTTCCGCGCGGAGCACGTTTTCTCGGTCACTCTTGTCGTGTTGGTTTCTCTGCCCGTTGGCGTTACAAGAGCTCTCCCGACTGTTCCTTTATGGATCCGCACACCCATAGAGGAAACCTTCCAGGAGCGAGGAAGGTGACGCAGGAGCACTTTTGCCTCCGAAAATGACAATGCCACGGTGTCTGTTGTTGTGAATTAAAAGGGGTTTTTCACACCAACGGGCTGTGCGAGAATTGCGATACATGTGTATAACTGCGAGAATTGAAAAATTACTCCAGATTTTTATAATATTTTAGATATGCATCCACGCTCGAAGATGGCGGCAATGTGTACTGATTGTAATTTTCGATATACGGAAATATTTAATTGAAATGGATGATAAAAAAGTGTTTCCTACTGGTTTAAATGAATTTAATTAAAATACAAACAATTTTATAGTGTAAAAAACTTTCACTTTGATAGAGAAATTGTTGCACTACATATATTATAGTTCACATTAGCGGATGGCTCTGTTGAAAGTAAATAAAGCTTCATCTCCCACAGTTTCTCAGAAGTTGATCTTAATGAATTTAACTATTTTAGACTCTCGATTACTTTAATTTTATTTGAATATTTAACACATATTGCTCCGTATTCCCCCTTGACATTTTCAACATTAGATTTCAGAATGGTTTATCATCATTCAGACTATTGAAAAACAAACAGTATATTGCTACGAATATGTGCATGTCTTGTGATAGGAGAGTTTGGAAAATGCGTTTGACTGCATAGATGTGGTAAATTAGACTCCCATTGGTTGATATTATTCATTGTAATGATTGGAAATTGTACATGGAGCTATGGTACACAAACTGATTTGAGGAGGGGTAACTTCTTCCAAACGTACAGGGCTATTTCACAAAGTGGCCAGAGAAGATATTGGAAAACTAACCCTTTGTTCCTTGTTGATCCATTTGACGTATTTTAGGAAAGAAGGCAAGTTCTATTGGTAAAAATGTTAATTTTTTGGTGAAATCTTATTCTCAGCAATAAGATGGTATTCCTACCTCCTTAATATTTTGGGTTTAGTTCAGGGGCGTGAAGCGCCTAAGTAAAAAGGTTTTGCTCTTTACATAGCAAAATCATTGTCAGGAATTGTATGGTATGATCAAAATATCAAGATGATTTTTGGACGTCTCTCTAAAAAAGGCTTCAAATTTATGCAAGTTTCTGGTGTGCTTTTTTCTGGGTATTTTAAAAAATTTTCTTCTTTGTCCCGAATATTTAGGGAAGAAGGGAACGGTAGAACAATCTCATGGTCGATGGAAAATTTGACTTATTTTCCCTGAATACGTTTTTACCTAGGGCATTAATGTCAATTAGTTTTTTCTTTATACGATAATGACCTCAAAAACGGAGTTATTGAGATACTTGATTACTATTCTGTTATTGGCTTCGCGATGAAATCCAAGTACTGGTAGATGTGACTAAAATGTCGCTAAAGAAAATGCTTGTTGTTATCTCTAATCTATATATATTCAGAAACCATCTTAAGACTTAAGGACCTAAGACAAGGACAAGACTTAACGTCCTAAGTCTAACTCTTGAGGAGTTTTTTCATTTCAACCAATTGAAGAGGTATTAAAAAAATTGAGGAATGTGAAATTTTCTGTGAACTTATTTCAAAATTCTGCATTGTTATTCGACACTTTTGGCCTCTTAGCAACGAGGTGTTTGGCTCTAACATCATATTTTGCTGCACGCCTTATCCGCAATTGTCTTTGAGGACATTGCAGGGCAACGATTGGAAACTTTATATCGGGTTACAATTACTAGCCGTCAAATTAATTATACGTATCCAATATAAGTGTAATTTTTAGGTTTAAAATATTATGTTTAATAACATTAAAACTAACCCCATATAGTTATACATATGTAAACGATAAAAAACTGCATCGATATTTATTGAAATGGAGTCCATCTCACTGCATCAATATTTATTGAAATGGATCCGGATGGATAATATGAAGTACAGGGATAAAAATAAGCCTGGTATGAGAAATAAACATTTTAAATCTTTAAGGTTATATCCCCCTCTCCCTTCCGTTCCTCGCCTCTCACAAAAGTGTGGGGATATCCGGCCAACCACTTCCTCAAAACTTCTATTCCAACTTTCTGCGACTTTTTTTCCTTCCTTTATTTTATTTTTAGCCTTCCTCTTCTTTCCATTCTGGTTCCACATTATCTCCAGCGTTAAAAAAAAGGAAGGAAACCATTCACCTCAAATCACTGTGCCCTAAAAATCTATTTCCCGTCTTACTCCCATAAGCATCCCTTTGAAGTATAACTTTCTAATATAATTAGGGCAGCGAATAATGCCTCGGGGGACGTTGCAGTTCTTCTCGGGGAAATCACTCTCCGTCTTTCTCCCTCTCTTCCCCTTCCCTCAATGAGGGGAGGAGAAGGGGATAAGAGCGGAGAAGCGGGCCGTGGAGATGGAATCCCCTTCTACCACTTCTGCTGAGACTTGCATCGACCTGGTGCACTTTACGGGAGAAGAAGCCCTTATTCCTCTTCTCCATCTTATTCATCTCGCCTCCTTCTTGGGGTGGAGGGAGGTGGGGGGGGGTGGGTGGGTGGTGTGGCCCCGGAGCGAGGGTAGATAGAGGTTTATCGGGTCGGAAAGAAGATGTGGGAGAGGAGGGTGGATCCAGGTGGAGATAGCATCTCAAAAGAAAAGAGGCAGGTAACCTCTCTGGTACAATTCCATGCGTTACCGACCACTCACTCACTAAAACCTACGTCATGAGGAGGTGGCCTCCTCCTCATTTTATTTCTTCCTCGTGGGACACAGAAAGAGCTCCAATTTACGGTGATTTTTCTTTTCTTTTTTCTTGATCGCCCTGATAAGATGTTTAATTCGTTCCCGCCGTGGTGAAAAATTGCAAACTGAACGAAAAACCTGCAGACGCTCCTTCGCATTTAAGCGCTTAAGAGGTGGGCATTGAATGTGAATGGAATTACTTATTTTTTATTATTCGGATGTTTCAGACGTCATTCCTGTATGATTCGCCACTATCATCAAAATGTTTTTATGCCTGTTCAAAGTAACCGAAAAATCACTGTTTAAAATACGATGATTAACAAATTCACATTTCTTGACAACTGAGAATAGTGACGGGGTAACTGACTCTTCCCTCACATTTAAGTTGGAATCAAATGTAATTCAAATTACCGCCAGATCCATAGCACGATTTTCTCAAATTGATTTCATCATCCGGCGGGGGAAATGGATTTACTTCGATAACATTGCACGTAATTTGTTTTTGGAATCGCCGGTGTTTGGTATAAATATTACTGATTGATGTTAAAATAAAATTGTATATAGATCCAGAATGAAGACGCCTGCATTTATTATTGTCGCATGATAAGGAGCACCTAAGACACCACGGTACAATAAAATGTTATTTAATTCCGCATAGAAAATATTTCAACTATCATATACATAATTTTTGAAGTTGCATACCCGTTTTTAACTCACCCACTGCAACAAATCCTGGCGGTCAATACGCGGGTTCCATGTAGAAGTTACAAACAAAATTCCACTAAAAAAATTTATTCTTCATTACTCGCGTGTTAGGGTCTTAGATGCGAGGGAAAAATAGCCGCTTTTCACGTTTGCGAATTTTTCCCGATTGTTGAGTCAAATGAGAAATCTTTTATCAGTTGATCAAGAAGTCACTGTAAATTGCATCCCAGTTTCTTTTTGCGTCTTATGTGGAAGGTAATAAAAGAGGCCACTAGACGTTGTTTACGGTGAGTGAGCGGTTCCCAACACTCGGAATTGTACCATCGAGGCTACCTGCCTCTGTTCTTTTGAGGTGCTTTTTCTATAGAATCCTCCCGCACCCCATCCTCTTTCCAACCTGATGAACCTCTGTCTATCTTCACTCATGAACCACTCAAACCATCCAATCACACTCCACCTCTACTGCAAAGGTTCAGTCAAGATGAATAAGAAAAAGCGCTTTTTCACCTGTAAAATGCACCAGAGCAATGCAAGGGTCGTCCTGGCTCCATGCCCCAGTTTTTTATCATTCCACTCGTTCTTCTACTCGTTGAGCGGCGGTGGAAAGTGCGGGAGACCAATGGGGAACTTGCCGAGAAGAACTGCAACGTCTCCCGACGCATTACTCAGCGCCCTAATTATATTGGAAAGTTGGACTTCAAAGGAAAAGCCCTGGCAGCGAGACCTGATCTATCATTCCCTCTGCTGCCATTTAACCTGCGGGAAATCACTAATTTCCCCCATCCGATTCCTTTTAGCCTGTCAGAGTACTCGGTGTGAGTACCGGTGGCGAGATCTCTTGGAGGTGACAAACCACGCCAGTTTAGGTGGGAAATCTGAATTCTCCCTCAGCCCGTCGCTGCACGTTACTCGCCGCTATCTCCCTTACATTGAATTTTTAAAATTAAGTCGCTTTTGGTTGACACACTTTCATATGAAACCAACCTTCGTATTTGCTGATGAGGTTTGCCTTCGCGTACAAAAGAATTCATTTTCTACGCACAAAACCCTCCGTATATAAGTGCTGAATTACTGAATAAAAAGGAACGTTACTTTTTCTAATATACATGAAAACTATAATTTATTTCTCATTAGACCGACGCGCTAATGATACGTAAAACTTAGAGCAAACTGTCAATGAAGAATATACATGAATGGAGAGGATGTGGGAGGAAAGAAACTAACATTTCCAGGAGATGAAGACTTTACCCAGATGAAAAGCTTACTTAAAAAGTAAGGCATGTTTTCTTTCCTATTTTTATTGACTTAAAAAAAATGTTTCTTTTTTCCTGTTTTTCCCATCATACGTGAAAAAGTAAAAAAACAGGGTTTGAAATCCCTGTAAAGCGAACATTATTTTGAATGCATCTTAGTTCATTATGTAAGGTTTTAGGCGTCATGGTTACTATGAAGTAGACAATTGGTGGAGAAGGGGAACCTGGGAAACCTATGAAAAAGATATAATTGAAGTTTGAGCCTGAAGAGAATGAAGTTGATCTGATCCCATGTATCGACATATCCATGACATCCTAAATTGGAGTGTATGGGGTGTGGCAGGGGGTGCATCCACATCAGGCATACATAGCACGCTAATATTTGTGGTCATGTACCATATATGACATTGACAGTTATTAAAATTACGTCATACTACACAATGGCAATAGTGTTATTTGTCAAATTCGTAAAACCCGTGGCCAATAGTAGAGAAAGCATTAAAACTATGAACCAGTTAAACTGGTTAACCTAAAAGTTCCCTCTAAATATAATTTTTATTGGCATTAACATAGCAGAATATTAAAGGGACCTGGAATTATTCTTGAAATTAATGGTTATATACTTGTTTTTTAAATTATGCGACATGAAAATCGTGATCATATATGTCCTGAAAGTCACAGACATGAATTCCTGGAAATGTTGACCAAGAATTGACGTAATTGAAGCGTTATCCTGGAGAAAAATTTGGAAGTATGTATGGAAAGATATCGTAGAAAAATGAAAACATGAATAAGAGAAAAGGAAATGTGATGAACTATTAGGAAAAGTAGAGTTCGTCTTCGGACCGGCCTAGAAGCTCTTAGAAGCTTTTGATACAAAATTGTTGGTGGGATAATTTTTAAAGTTAGAATAACATGGAAATCCACTCATAGCACAGAAAACCTCACGTAGCATTTGGCTATCTAACAAAACTATATGAATTTCACACACTGTAAGATTTCGATGCAAGTGAATTCAACTTTCACCTTTCAACACTAGCCTTCGGGTTGAGTGCTGTGTTGAAATTTCATTATTCACCAACATGTACCTACAAAGTACTTGAGTACCCCGCAAGTCACCGTCAGAACGGATAGAGGGAGATCGTAGGACTTCATTCACTTATGAATGCATGTTCAAACACACGTGCGGGGAGTTGGAAGAAGGTAGAATAAATGAGTGCAGGAGATAGTGACTTGAAATGACAGATAATGGGAAACTTTATCTGGAGCCAGAAGGGAAAATCGCTGGTTTCTCGAGGTAGAAGGTGGAAAATGAATTGTAGTTTGGATGGAAAAAAGGGGAGTAGAAAGTAATCGGAGCTAAAGATTGAGTTATTGTAAAATTCGATTGGTGAATATTTTGTTTCGTATTGATTATGGCTTAGAAGTACAGTAGTGTGAAGTAACAGGATTCATCAAAAAATTATGCTAAACTAGCAGAAAACTACTACTAAATTCGCACATACCAATAGGCATACGTGTACGTTAACGCCTTCACATTCATGCCTATGTCAATAAGTAAACGATTTTATAAGTATCGTGGAAGCATTCAATTTTCTTCATTTCTTTTTAATATTTGCCTATTTCCATACTGACTAAAAATCTCACTCGCTTCCTTCCTCTATCCTTCTTTCGCAATTTATCTCTTCTGCTTTGGCTTTCTACATATTAGTAGCATTCAACATTTACTCCTTTCACTTATTCTGGCTTTTTAAACTACCCCATAAATTTCTGACTTCACCCACCCTAATTTAAAACCAGTGAATTTCTTCCTCTTAGTCAAACTTATTTTCCCTATACAACATCACGCCAACATTTGTAAAGCCTTCACGCTCATCCTCTTACTTTAAAGGCTAAGTCTGTCATCCATAAACTACTAGCTAACGCAATTCTTCTCCTAGTCCCCCAAAACAATATCCCTTTTTCTCTAAAATACTGTCCAGATACATAAACCCTTCACCTGCTCTGGATATTTCCCTCCTTATTTAATATTTAACTTAGCGTTCCTACTTTTTGTGAATCACAATACTTTTGTTTTCTTGCAGTTAATCCCTATGCCATCTATACCTTTGGCATTGCTCCTGTAAAGCATTAATTAATAACTGAAATCCCTTGGCTGCTTGACTCACTGTTGCTTAATCATCTACAAAACTGACTTAACTAATTCGCGGCCTAATTTATTTCGAGCCTTAGCCGTTCTCATGTGACCCATAAAATTTCCCCTGAATATATGTTGAAAAGAGTCGGAGATCACCGGAAAATCCATTTCGCTCCCCTGCCAATCACTGCACATCCCGATTCTCACAATGCTATCCATTTATTTACAATTAGGACTTAGGGCTTCTATTCATCTTAGGGCTATATTTACTGCATGTAAAATTTAACTTATCGTCCTTTAGCCCTCACATGCAGCTGCTACACTCTTTTTCGGGGTCATAATCAAAATTAACCTAAGAAATTTTTCTGGTCATATTCCATATAAATAATAAAAATTTCAACAAATAAGGGTAATTTCAAAGAATCCCTTTTTTATATTTTTCCCTAAAATATGAAGAAATTATGTGGGGATATTATCTACTCGTACAGCCCTTGCCTTTTCGATCTCGCATGCTAATATTCCTGAATCCATACTGTTCTCATCAACGTCGCATTCCGTTTCCATTTGTAAACTGGCCGACCTCATATCTATGCCACAAAGCTACTCTACAATTAATTTTCATCGTCCCTGTATCTCTTCTGGCTCTATTAATGACACCATGTCTTATCTTTTTCGTAGACATAGTTTTACCGTTTTTAAAATCCTAAAAATTTCTTTTCCTTCTTAAATAACCCTTCTATTTCTCCTTGTATTCCTCATCGTAACTTTAATTTACCATTATCCCGTCAAATAATTCCACCATGCTTTCTAGACCCTTAGTTTCTCGTCTATCTCTATTTTTTATTAAGTTCATATTTCTATACATTCTTCACATTATTCTCCCCATTTCCGTGTTTTACTTATTTTATTATCTTCATTCATCCATTTTCTTAAGCCTCTTTCCGTAGCACAGGGCTTCTTCCTTTTTTTGCTATAGTCGACCACTCCTATTGATTTGTTTGATGCTCTTTCTATATTCTTAGGTTTCGAACATCTTTCCCCAACCGTTTTCATTTCTCTCTCCCCATTTGAATGTTCCTCGAGTTTTTATAGGAACTCTTTGTGTTTACTCCGGTTGAACTATCAATATGCTACGTTTACACTCTTCTATCCCTCTTAATCTTTTCAACCTTTAAAATGGGATTTTAGGACTGCTAAATTTTGGAAAATCTCCATTCGCACCCTGGAAGCAGTGAGAGTTGATGAAGCTGACTCAAAATTGATGTCAAACCATAATGTAATTTACCTGCTTCTTCCCTGCATGCCTATGCCTGTGATAATGTTTGACTCAAGTGCTGGTCATAATCAAAACCTTCTTCTGCGGAAATCGACTACTTAATCTCCGTGATCATTTTCAATTCTTGAACCGTTTTCAGTGTTTAAATGTCACGTGTATTCACCCTGTGAGTCTTCCCGCGAGCGCCATTTGGTGTGTTTCTTAATTCGTTGTAACTTTCTTACAAAATTACAAAAGTCAATGCGAAACTATTAAACGCTAAAAATGTCTTTGAACTCTGGCTGCGTTGAATTTTTACAATGCTTTTATAAATTTCAAAATACGTACCTCAAACACTGCGAAAATTACCCGAATTGCACCCAATGTAGGTGCTCTTTATAATGCAGCTATGAGTTAATCGGAGATATAACTTATCCAATCAAAAGTATTGCCTTTTTGGTGTAGAAACATTAAATTACAAAAAAGTCTATACATGTAGCTTCGGCAATACTTCTCGTGCTGATTCGTACCTAGAAATCCTTGAGCTGCGGGTTCAGTTTTAAATTGAAGTTGCGGTTGTGTCGAAAGTGGTGTGCAGGAGTTTGAGGATATCTCCTCCAACTTACTGCAACCACAGAGATAACGCTTCCCCAGTCCCCATTGTCATCTCTATCGGAGGAATAATCGACTCCATTGAGAGTTTCCATCGTTCTTGAAACAATGCTTTGCCCTCCTTCTCTCTCCATGACCCTCTTTTGTGCACCCGTTGCCCAGCCCACTACCCCGCGCACCGATCCATCTTTCAATCTTTTTGTCCGTGCTTTCCGTCTCCTCTCCAAAATCTTTACAGAGAGCCCAAAGCCCAACTCCTCCCACATGACCCCTTGCTTCCCTAATGTTATCGCAAGTGGGAGACGCACTGCTTATCTCCCGGGAGCCGCCTCCCTCTCACGGCTGCGAGAAAAAGGTGAGGAGGGCAGGTGAAGGGGGAGAGGGAACCGCGCCCTTCTTGCTTCCGAAGGAGGTCAGGAGAGCCATGTCGGGCTCTGCTCTCCGTTGAGTGGTGGGGGAAGATGAGGCGGTGGGGGTGAGAGTGCAACCCCTTTGTGATACGAACAAGATTGTAGCGAGACGAGCGGATAAAATTGAAAAAAAAAAAATAAAGACAGCGGTTTCGGTAAAACACGAATAGATTTGACCCGGGAATCGCGAAGGAATCTTTGATCGCCTCTTCGAAGGAAGAAATAAGTGACGAGTCGATATTTATGCGGAATACAGTCAAAAAAGAAATGCGCTCATTATTCTCCCAATATCAGAGTGAGAAATGTATGCGTACTTCTTGGATAACCATACAAAAATGATTGCCTTTTCGAAGTGAGAAATCAAGAGTCGAGTCGAGGTGCCTTCCGAATGAATATATTGAATTCGTGATTCTCGTATTGTCGGAGTATACAATGGGTGAATACTTCTTGTATTATCACGTGATAATTTCTTCTCATAGAAATTTCTACGCTGATATGAACCATAAATTTAGTTCAAACGTAATACTGCAATAAACTGCAAATGTGCATTTTTTATTATTAGGTAATCTACCGGTTAAGGTAGGTTTTTGGATGGACACAACTATCAAATAAACATTTTGTGACTCCCCACCTAGCAAACTAATCTATATCAGGTCCCTCTTCATCTCTGTGTACTTCTTTCCTCCCTTCATCCCATCCAACATCCCTATTATGTTCCTACCCTTTCCTCGCTTGCCCAACATTCTCCCCTCTATTACCTTCTTCAACATTCCACTACCGCTCAATACGCCTTTCATCCATTTTTCTTGCCTCCATAGGATTTCTCTCAACAAACATCTCTCCTCACCCACCATCTCCAGTACTTCCTCATTTGTTTTCCTTTCGGTCCATTTCACCTTCTCCATCCTTCTCCACACCCACATTTCAAAAGCCTCCAATTTACGTCTATCCTCCTGCTTCAGTGACCACGTTTCCGCACCATACATAGCTACCCTCCATATCAGAGTTTTTACGAGTCTTGTCTTAACATCTCTACTCAACGTCCCCGTCATCAACTCCCTCCTCCTTGAGAAAGCCTCCTTGCCTAGCGCAATTCTTCTCCTTACGTCCCTACTACTTTGACCGTATTGGTCCAAAACACTTCCGAGATATGTAAACTGTTCTACCTGCTCTACTTTTTCCCCGCCTATTTTAATATTTAGCTTAGCCTTTTTCTTTATGGAAAATCGCATAACCTTTGTTTTACTAATATTGATTCTCATCCCATATTTATCGCACTGAACCTCCAATTCACTCAACAATGCTTGCAACCCCTTGGCTGACTGAGCAACTAATGCTTGGTCATCAGCAAACCTAATCGATTTTACGAATTCCACTCCGACTTTCATTCCTACCTCCAGTTCTTCCCATGCCTCTTTAATCATTTCCTCTACATATACGTTGAACAGTACCGGTGACAATGGGCAACCCTGCCTTACACCTCTTCCTAACACTGCCCATCCGGACTCTCCGTTCCCCACTCGCACCTGAGCAGTCTGAGACATGTACAGGTTGCGGATCAGTCTCCTGTCCCTCCAATCCATTCCTATTTTCTGCAATACACGCATTAATTTTTCCCAATTCACTCTATCAAACGCTTTTTCGAAATCTACAAAACAGGCAAAAACGTCCTGATTGTATTCTATATTCCTCTCGACTAGTGATCTCATTACTGCAATGGCATCACGCGTACCTCTTCCTTTCCTAAACCCAAACTGATCGTCCCCTAAGTAATCATTTGCCTTACTCTCTATCCTTTTGTTGATGATCCTGAGAATAACTTTAGCTGCGTGGGATATCAAACTTATTGTTCTGTAATCCTCACATGACGTAGACTTTGCCTTTTTTGGAATAGGAACTAACACCGATCTCACAAAATCTTCCGGCCAGATTCCTTCCTCATAGATACTACGAATCAGTCCATATATGGCCTTCTTTCCACCTTTTCCTAAACATTTCAACATTTCTACAGGAATGTTGTCCACCCCCACGGCCTTATTTGCTTTTATCTCCTTTAGTGCCCTTTTTATTTCATCGTCGAGTATGCCTGGACCTAAGCTATCTTCTTCTACGTCATGTTCCTTTTCTATGTCTAACCTTGTCGGCCTAAGTTCTTTACCATACAGTGTTAAATGTGCATTATTGAATGAAATAAGAACGATGGTCAGGTGCTTTTAACAATTCATTGATTTGACGTAGTAGTAGATTGACTCCTTGAAACATGGAAGTGCCAGTGTAACCCAAATGTATTTTTTATTCGGTGGCTTCACTTTATGCGTTGAATCAGAACGCTATAGTTTGGTTTTTACGGCGAAATCGAAGGATTACTCAAGAAATGTCTCCGCTTTCCTATGAGCCTGTAGGAACAATGACATGTCACAAATTACAGTCTTGGATAACGAAATATTGATATCCTCCGGGTGTTGGGAAAATCGTTCTCCTACTTCACGAGGTTCTAAAAGTACGATGCAGACCATAGTCTGGGTGGAGGAGAAAACAATATTTCCTCATTGTTGTAAAAGTCGTATCAGTTGAAACAACATCATCCTTTTCATAAACGTTTACACCTGTACCGATCCCTCTGTGATCCATACACGATGAGCTTTTTGATAGCTCAAAATTCCAAATTAATAAAAATATTATTTTCCTCTAACATAAACTGGAACAAAATCCATAGTTGTGTCCAGGTTTCATGTGAATAGATTGAAGGAATTGAATTGTATATTTGTTCTGCCGTGTTCTTAATTTTTTTAACAACCCTCAGTGAGCAAAAATATGTCATTACCATTCTTGGAGTCACGAAACGGGTGTGTGAGCGAGGTCGCGTGTGATAGGAGTGACGAAGAAGATTCAACTCACTTGTATCTCGGTCATATTCCCCAAATTTCATCTATGCTATTGTCTTATGATCATTTGGTTCACATCTGGGCATAAAATGAATACCTAAGAATATGATATAATTGTAAGTACCGGCAAAATCAAAGTGGCCTCCTTCTCCTCAAGTAGGGTTAGGGTAATGATTCAAGCCTGAGAAAGTAAACATATTTCTTACTCAGTTATTAAAATTTTCTATTCCTGAAAAATAGACACGAAAACCTTAATTATATATTTTGGCTGTGAATCCTTGCCTTGCCGTTTAAATCACATCCCCTAACGTTCACTGTCTCCTCCCTAGTTCTATGGTGTAAGTGGATCTGTGTCAGTTCTTTATCAAAGGCAATATATCCATGAATGACGCAAGCGGTTGTGTTATTGATTACAGCTATTTACATGCCCCTTATTATCAGGAAAATAACTCCAAATTCAGCATTATTCAATGTCCATAGATTTTTCCCTTATCCCTTCTCACGCCAGAATGGTCGTGGTGTTTTGGAAAATGAGAAGCGGTCCACTCTCCCCTTAATCCGGGACACCGCAAAGGTCGCCCAACCCCTCACCGACACATCGGCCTACTTCCCCGCTGACTCACTCACCGATTTAATTACTGACAAAATAAGCCTAGAGCGTGGGCTGGATGGGGTGGACGGGTATGCCGTTTAAAGGGTGTCCGAGAGTTACACCGAGCGACATCAAAGATGAAAGAAAAGTTGAGAGTGTGTTAATAAATATGTGGTGCTACGGTTTTCCTCGAGGCCTTTCATGACTAAAACCCGCTTCTCTTTCCCATTCTTTCCACACTTTACCCTCACCTTTCGTCGCATTAAAATGCCTCTCTTAAATACATACGCAGTTCCCGGCGAAATTATTATCAACAGTCTCGTGTTTCTACGGAGACTTTGAAGAGATTGTTCTGCCTTTTCAAGAAATCACTGCGGAAAATCATTCCTAGGAAAGTAAAAGTACTTGGTTTACGCTGTGAAATATCACCTTTGTTTAGCGGATCGCATGCCGTACCTCCTTTACTTCCATTTATTACGTTTCTTACTACCTGTGGAAATTAAACAGAATATAAAATATGATAGGCAAACAGAAAAGAAATCATATTTGTGCGCTTCTTGATTGATTACCGGTGGTTTTAGTATCCACGTACTTAACCAATACGTAGTCCTTAATTTGCTCTCGTTAATATTATACACATTCTCGTATCTAACTTAAAACTAAGAATGCACCACATATACATTCCTTATAAAGTGCCTTTTAGCGCTTGACATATTTCAAACTTATTCAATGTTATCCTACGATGCTTCGAGAAATGCCGATTTCAATTTGTTGTTGCGTAAAGACTTGAAGTCCTTGAAGTTGAATAAAAAATATAGGCACATGAAGTAATTCAAGCATTCGTTTAAATGTGTCTGCTGATCTTTTAAGGTAACTGCTATTTCTGTGTTATTACATCTACGAAAAAAACATTGAATCACACTCCCCATTCAGATGTTATGATATCTACAGGTATAAAGCTCCTACCTGATTCTAATTTGATTTGGTCTTCAAGGTACACGTACATTTAAATAATATTAGTGAATGTTTGTATACTCAATCTTACTCAATTAATTTTATCTATTTTTTATTTCGTTTTGATGTTCCGAGTGAAATTATAGTAAAGTTGTAAATTTGATATTTTTCCAATTCGTAATCTTTGTATTGTAATGCTACAGCGTCGATGCAAGATAGAACAGTTCTTCATGTAGCTCCAGGTCGTCTTAATTAGGCACCATAATGTAGATAAGGGTAGGTGCATGAACAAAGGTCGGTGTATTTGATTCTGAAAAAGGTAAAAATAAATGATTGCATAATAAGCATTAAAGAAGTTGGTAATTGGACCAATCGATGGTTTTATGCATTCTGGTAGATTATTTTCGGGTAGTGACTGAAAAAATAGAGAAAATAAAATATGTACGAATGTCGGCAGAAATGTTATTGGTGGTTGAGTATATAAATATTAATTATTATCTGAGGCAGGAAAATGCCAGCGTATCAATCCCTTTCCTTGTATGGAAGCGTAACTTGATAGGGTTAGTACAAATATTGATTAATGTACATGAGTATCGGGTATTCATGGGGTTGCTGCGTTAAAAATTGGCTTGATAGTATGCAAAATGCATGAGTCATGAAAGAATATGATTAACTTGCACCGAAAACAACAAAGTATGAAAGAACTGTGCTTAGCCAATTTTCCCACACTGGAAAAATGGATGAGAGTCTGATAATCAAGTAGATAAGTGAGGGGGAATGACTCTAAATGAAGGGTTACCTCTATCTCTACTGATAGACAGAGATTTTTATTTGTTAGAATATTTGATGATACTTTCAAGAAAAGGAACAGTAGTACCTCTGGGACAGAAATTTATAATAGTGTTTAAAAATATATGTAATTTTGCGGCCTTTATAATGTATGTCTCTGTATTGTTCGTATGCCTTTGACAGCGGTATATGCATACAATGCAATATGCGTATACAAATGGGATTAGTGCAATGCGTGCATAAAACATTGAAAGGATTTTTTAGCATGAAGGCCATTTGTACAAGGGAGTGGGGACCCGAAATATCATTTAATGAAATATGGTTTAATTTCACCAATCCACTCCGAAGAGGGACAGCATGAAGGGTGCGCGCATGTGTATGACTTAGTAATGCAAGTAATGTTTTTCTCACGGTGAACGCTGCGAGTTATAACTAATTTATTTCACTTCATATTTTTAAAGTATTTATATTTTTGCTATTTATTTGAATTTTAGTGCCCATTGTTTTGTATTCATCCAGAAAAATCAGAACTTATCTTAAAAATAAATAGAAAATTATGACGCCTTGGAATTTTAAGACGGGGTCTCGCCTATTCGTAGCTGCAAGAGTTATTCACTAATCCAACCACCTACTCGAATGAAGATGTAAAATATATTTTACATGTTTATGAAATTTTTGTACCGTCAATATAGGGGCACGAGTATATCACAAACATTCTATGTCGTGCACGTTATTTAGTTTCTCCTGGCTAATGCTTGTGTTCATAAAACAACATTTAAAAATTGGATGCAGTGAAATATGTCGTCATTAAGGTTTCTTTTAACAAAAACAATTTCTCTGTATGAAAATGTTGGTGAGTGAAAAGCAAAGATGCCCATGCGAGAGTAAAAGGTGGAGTGATTAAAGTAGGCGGAGAGAGAGAAGGGAGAAAAATAGAAGAAAAAGGATGATGCCAGGGAGATAGACAGGAAATGTGAAAGGGAGGAAGGAACACGCATTAATTTCCCCTTCCCGACCCCTCCCCGTCCTCTGCTCTTCTTTTGTCTTCTAATTAAATTTAATTGCCGGAGAAAAGGGGATTTATTTTTCCAACGGACTGAGCAGCGTCCCTTATTTTTTCCCGCTTCTCTCCTCTCCTCAGTAACTTTTAGTTTTCAAAATTGTCCTAGAAGGAAAAACGATCTCGCTTGGCGATCGCGAACTTTTCTCGATGTAATTACACCTTTTTTTTAAACATATAAACGTCAACCTCACCCCGCTCTCCCTCATCTATTCCTAGTTTCCCAGGAAAACTTTGGCCACCTGTCCTTTAAGAGAAAAGTATAAGATAAAAAAATACCCCGTCTATGTAGCATGATTAGTTACGCAAGTTCTTTTCCGAGGAATTTTGGCAATCAAGAGAACTGTTCCTCTAGATCGGAGAGGATTCGCATAATCACTATGGGCATCGACTCCCTCACTTTGTACAGCCATGTATGGTAAGGCTAACGTCACGTTTTTTCTGCCTTCTTTAGGGCAGTTTTATGAGGTAGAAACCTAGAAGAGGGTCATTTCTCAGAGTAGGACTAAACTATGAAAGCATCCGAGTGAAAGACGGCATTTCTGATCTTCTACACATTAGCTAGTTCACGAAAAGAATTTAATTTAAGTCTCATAGAGATATTACTAAGCATAAGATAATTTAAAAATTATGATTGTCTAGTAATTAGCAATATAGTAAAAAGGCCAGGCATTCGCTAACTCACTCTTGTGTGCTTGTAAATTATGGATTTCTGGGGAAATTAAGTAAACATGATTGTTTCAAACATAGTCAATTTATTTCTTAAAAATGGAATTTTTTTTCACTTAGTACGAATTTCTTCTTGTCTCATAAAATGTTCTAATTCCGGTACAAAATATTTTAGGTGAAAGATAACATGCACTGAAATAAAAATAAAAACTTCAAAGACTTTGGGTAATAAAAATGTTTCCGAGTAGTAATGCAAGAGTTTCAGGAGTTCAACTCAATGAGTAAAATTCATGGGTATTAATCTTTTAAGTTTAGAATTTATGCACGCGTTAGGTACAAATAGTGTTAGGTGTACATATGATATATATTAAAATTACAGTTTTAATATATACAATTTTATATAAAAGTATATATATATATATATATACATATATACATACACAGTATACCCACACCATAAACACAGTAATCAACTCGAAGGTCGGTGTAGTAGGTGATGGTAGAGCTCACCCATGTACTAAGCCCGACGGCGTGTGAATATTCACACATCAGGGTAGGGGGGCCAGTCCCTTTCCCTGTGCTGGTTATGGTTTCCCAGGAAGATCTGGTACCCGAAAAATCAAGAATTCCCAGAGTGCCTTGCCCGGGAATCGTACCCGGGACCCTCCGGTTAGTATTCCAACGCTCTACCCCCTGGACTACCGCGATCCTATATGCTTTTCTTCAGTAGCTTTGTAACCCTGATTGAATAATGTGAAGCAGTATCACATGCTTCTATGAACAGGGCATAGTAAACATTTTAATTAAAACGAACTCCCATCCACAAGTGCAACGCATTATTCAACTTAAAAGGAATTTTCGGCTGGTAAAAACATCTTATTCTTTATGCTTATAATGATTTTGAAACAAATTACTATTATTCATTATTTCTTTTATGGTTAAACATGAATATGTGCGGATAAGAGACTTTTTTTAATGCAGGAAAATGTAATAAAACGCAATGATATTATTAATGAAATTTATGTCGTTTATTTGGAATGTGGTACACGAATATCAGAAGGCTTAAAAAACGGATCAGCTGTGTTTATCTTCTTTACATTTCAGTTAATTAACTATCGCAAGGCCTGGTTAGAGATTTATAAAAATTAAAGAAAATTCTAGGCCACCGAGTATAATGTTTTGGAAATAAAATAAATTATACGGAGCCGCATTACCAAAAGAGTCAATGTTTTGGCTTGTGTTGACGCGTATTTTGTAAGATTCTCAATCTCGTGAAAAAGTTTTAATTAATGTAATGCGATTGATGTTTGGCGAGTTGCTTTCAAAGTGTTAAAAGGGTGACAGTTAAGTGACTATGAGCACAAGGGGAGGATAAATTATGAGGGGGCAAAAGGTAAATAATTGGATTGAATTATATGGTCTCGGGGGAAAATACTTACTTTGTATTTTTATGCTTTTATTTTCCTAGACTTATAATGTTGGGGTTGGCGATTTTAAAAGAGTTTATTATTTTCTTCCTCACCCAAGGATATTTTCGACCACATACTCGTCCCACTTGTCAGATTGAGTTAATTGTATAATATTTTATACTTTGTTTTGCTAGTCTGATATCGGATTTCAATGATAATTCAATAAGGTATCATGAAACACTTGCGTACTCTAGCTAACGGTAATATATAGGAGAAGCAAGGTCCATTTATGGACGAAAACAAGGAAATCGGATTGTAAATTATACTACATCCATTGAATTTATATCCCGTTTAGAATTGGGCTTCATTCTCCCTTCATATGGTATCGGTTTAATAAACTAATAATCTCTAGTCTTTCAGGACGATAAGTCGTATACTTTCCCCCGCTTATGTCTACTCCTCAACATTGATATTCACAGTGGATGTGCTGTAATTTGGAATAAACTGATTAAAAAAATACATATACAGGCCTATTCCACAGCTAATACCCATTTCACAAGGTACTCAATATTTTTATGTTAAATTTTTGTGCTCACTTTGTAATACAAAAGAAATATTAATTGCATCAATAAATTAACTCGTAGGCCACTATATTGGAATCTTGTGGAGGTGTTGGCACACTAGCTCTTCATATATGAACCAACTGTATTGAAAACGAGAGAAAGCCGAGAGATGAGATTTCAGGTTGATGATTATGCACCGCTTTTTTCAGATTAACATGTAGTGATTGCTGTTTAACTGTCTCAAACATTTTACATAAAATATAGTTTTTAGTGTTTAGAGAGAAATTTTTGGAAGATATGGTGTTTGCATGTGGAGAACTGATTAGAAAAACAATTGGAAATTGACACGAATATCGTCAAAATATATTGTTTGACTTTTAAATAGAAGTCTGGCGTAGATCTTATTTTGAGTTGGAAATAATACATCAAATAAATCATGCCCGCAAAGCCATATACAAGTGGAATAAATAAAATGGAATATTGTAAACAAACAACTAAAAACCTTGATAGGAAAATCAGTAGTCATATACCGTCTAACCGTAGAGTGAATTGTCCTTTTCAACTTGAAAGCATAGGGAGTCATTTTCAAAAACTAGAGGGGGATGTAATTCGCATTTCGGACAAATCGCAGTTATGAGATTACATTATACACGTATTTCAAATGAATAAATTAGAGAAAGGTTTTGTTCCAAAATATAGTATTTAGGTATTAAAGGAAGAAGAATGTGTTAGTACCAATACCTGCAAAGAATGAATGAATAAAGATGGCCTTCGAGAATTTTAATTGGAAACCTTGAAGCAGAAGAGGACGACAACCGTTAAGAAGTATTGCATGCAGGCAAGAAAGGAAGAAAACCATGCTCGAAAATTAATAATAGCAATTGCTTTTTTCCGTAGACCTACATGACACCTAAGACATGTAGTGCATATAATTTCTACGTACGTCAATTTCAATTTTTATTTTAAATATAATATATGGTAGAGTAACAAGTTTAACAAATTTAAAAAAAGCAACACTATTAGGAAATGAAAAAAATGTGTTACAATAAATCCAAATTAAGCTTATGGAATGTACAATTACTAGGTTGATCTGAAAGGTTCTCAGTCTGCATATGAAAATAACAGTTTATATTTAGTAAAATGGTATTTTTCAACAATATTAATATATTTGATCTAGCAGTGATCTAGTATCAATATTCCGTCTCTGTAGGGTTCTTTCGGTAGTACTGCCAAGTACAACCGCAATCGCTTCTTGATTGGATGAAAAATGTTGACTAGCGAGGAATATTTTTTTGTTTTCGGAAAAGATAGAAGGCTGAGGGATCTAAATCCTGGGAATAGGGAGGATGTTCCAGCACTTCATACCACAAATCCTTCCGTTTTATCATTGCCAAGACACTTTTGTGGACAGGTGCATTGTCCTGAAGGAAAACGGCCATTTTTCTATGCAAGCTGGGTTAACTCTCACGATTTTTGCGTCCAGTTTTGTAAGAAGGTTATAAACGTTTTCTTTAGTTACCTTTTTACCATTTTCAAGGTAGTCGATCAACAGAATTCCTTGCCTACCCGAAAAAATTGGCACCATGCCCTCCTCTCCGGTGGAACCGACTTTGTCTTCTTTGGAGCTGAAGAACCGATCTCTATCCGCTGCATGGGTTTAGGTTTCGATTCTAATTTTTGATGACGAATCGATGACGCGCGCCAAGCACTGTATGGAAAGTATCGTCTGAATGCGCTTTTGATCCACAGTGAGCACGCACGGCCCTCATCTTGCCTAATGCTTTGTCATTTGTAATTCCTCATGTAAAATGAAACCAACGTGTTCTTTTGATATCCCTTCAACATTAGCAATTTCACGCATACTATATTCATACGCTGTCCTTCCAAAATCATATCTTGCAACTTGTTCGCTGATTTCCGGTGTGGTTTTGCACCCTTCGGACGTCCTTTGCGTAGATAATCTTGGAAGTTTTCACGGTTATGTTTAAACTCAGCCGCTTAGTTTTTCATGGTGGAAATTGAAGGATAAGAGTCCCATACATACTATATTTTCAATCCTCTAATGAATTTTGGGTGGCATTAGACCTTATTTTACGAAGAATCTTTGAGGAACTGCAGAATACTCGGTTGTTCCATTTTTATCAAAAGATCATAATATACAAAAACACAACTGATTATAACGACTGCGTAAAGAAAACTGTACAATGGAATGGCAACGAAAATTCACACGGCGTCTATTCACAATTATAGCAGTATGAGAAGAAATATCAGGCGACTATTATTGCGAAAACACATGGGCGAGGCCGAAAACTTTTCAGACCATTACCGAAAAAAACTCTAATTCAGTTCGGTATTGCCATTATCATGTATGTATAGCAACTATTTTATCTAGGGCATAAATTTCTGACTAAATGGTCTCCAATAATTTTACTTTATTTTAAAAAAAGGTCTGTCATTTTTTTCAGCTATCTGTTACTGAATAACTTTCGTGAGATGGATGCAATGGCACATTCTCGTGTTTCTGAATGTTTCTATAGAATCTCTACATTGAAGTGATAGGATCTTCTTACTCGATCATGGATGTTTTCCTTGAAAAGGAATTATTTGTTTATCTACTAGGGGCCTGTCTTAAAATTTTTTAAATCTGCTGCAAAAGATATATACGAGGTTTGGTCGCATATCTCTTACTTGAAGCTTTTAGTTTTAGACACGTGCCCATCAAGTGAGTTAGACATTCATAACATTTAATGGTTTAGGATGGGAGAAACGTAAACTATACACTGTAAAAAAACTGCAATAAAAAAACTATAAAATATAGCAGTGGTTAAGTGAGATATTGTTATATTGTATTTCGTGCAAGGAAAAAACGAGTCCTTGACTCTGTCAGTGATGATGTCCATGTGTATCTCTTATTATATCCTGTTAGCCCATTTTGCCAATTAAATGAGGAGTTATTACCATTCTCTCGTTATCTTAAGCAAGCGTGGGTGTTCTGTGTCTGTATAATAACACGCCATTTACTAATCCTCGTTATGTTTCCAGCTTACCTGCCACTATTCGCATAATTATATAAGTTCTTTTCATATTCTACAAGGTTGATTCAAACTATCCTGCCGCAACATCATGCCAACATTCCAAATCCTTTCTCATACCATGAAAAAGCATTAGGTCCTTAGGTCTTATCAGAGTATATTAAATTTTCTATAATGTATGTTAACACTGAGTTTCATATCGTAGTATACGTCCGTCCGGCCCCTGTGGCGGTGGGGTAATGTCCTCGACTGCTAACCCAGAGGTCACGGGTTCGATTCCTAGGTATGTTTTCTTCACCTAGGGCTTGGGTGTTTGTCATGTCCTTCAATACAATGACAGGGATTAGGTGGAAGAAAGGACTATGAAGTCTCAGTCTATCCCCAATAAAGTCGTTGAACAAATATATGGGGCTTGTGGCTTATATGACGTCAAAGTGATGTGATGTAATAAATCCCTTGTATGTGCATTACAATTCAAACTATATAGTTGTTTAAGGCATAATTTAGAAAATAGCCACCTTGTGGAACTAGGTTCATACGACGAATCTGAAGTAACAACAGAAAAAATAATATATTTCAATTTAATTTTAAAGACATTCCAGTGATATCTCTCAGCATTTCGTCTTCTAAATAACTTAACGACGGAATTTTCAGTGAACCCTTACGAAGGCCATTGAAAAGTGAGTGTCGTAGATGTATTTGGGAATAACATAATTAAGCCAAAAATATTTCTTAAGAATTTGTTGAATTTTGCAACGTACATTATTTAAACAAAATACGTTGGTATTTTCCTTTGCATTCAATTATCATTTCATCCACATGATAAATATTTATTGAAAATAAAATATAATTTGAATAAATAAATACTATTTTAACTATTCGTTGCTTTTAAAAAATTAAAGACCTAATGCAACTTGATCATTGCGACTCTACAAACCTGGTATTTCATATCGCGTAGGTATTTTGTGACATTACTGGTTTGCAGTCATAAAAAAACTTGACGTAGTTAAAAAATATGATTTTAGAAATGGTATTCCAGCATATACTCTTATGAAGTTGAGGAGAGTTACCTTTAAAAGGTTTTTGAATTATTCGGAAGCCTGAAACCTCACCTCTAGTTCCATTGCCAGAAATGTTGTTATCCTCTGCGTGTTGCTGCTTTGAGTCACTATCCCCCACCAACATCAAATTTCCTGTTAAAATATTGGTTGACACACGTACCTCCTGAACACTTCGGAGTAAACCTAAATTGCGTGTTAATTTCCTAGAGCATGGTATGCCTAGATAGCAATATGTGGCACATGTCAGGTAGACGGCTAGCTTAGAACGTGAGATCTCGGTTCATATTAATTAATAAGAGTTGACTGGGTCAGCCATCCATGCTATTATTGCGTTGCTTTTAACGATGAGTGAATATCCATATTTCAATTGGATAGTTTCTTGGACAATTCAGGTAAAATAGTATTCACCCGCCAGAGTCTCACTTAGTTGCCAGTGACAAAATTCCTTACTCTCCGAATTTATTTTACATTGATTTTTCTAAAAAAGTAACAAACATATACCAGTTTATTAATTCCCTTGTCTTCACTCATGCCCCTGGGTCAGAGTCTAGGGGAAATATGAAAGACTGAATTTCATATTCTACGGTGTTGCGGATGCAGTTGCAGATCCCACTGCGGAGGAAACTTATATCATGGTGTCAGATTAAAACTACTATTTATTGATAGGCGGTACCAATTGGATTATTTTTCTTGAAGCTATGATATTAATATTGCATAAATTTCGTTGCAACTAGGCAATAATCCTGGTCAAGTCTGATCAGCTGTCATTCTTACAATGCACATACATACAAGGTCTGGCCAAAAAATATTCTAAATGGTGAAATTTGGCGGTCATGACGCGGACTATAGAACCACACACTAACGGCGCTAATTACTCAAGACCCAATAGGCCGTGTGTGCTTGGCGGATCGTCGAGCTGTAGGTATGGTTCCGTGGTTATGTTAGTTTCTGTTGTCCTTGTTTTTATTGTTTGTCGAAAAATGAAATTGATGAAATCACGAAGCAACGAATCAACATCTAGTTTTTTGGAGAAGTGCGGTAAAAGTTATCAACGAATTACTGAAATGTTGACAACGGTGATAATCCTCTGAAGAAAAAATCCGTTTCCAAGCGGATTAAGAGTTTTAAAGATGGCCGACAAGACGCCTTGGATGATACAAGGCTGGGACGATCTCCAACCACCTGTGTTGACGACAATATTGATCGTGTGCGACCCATTGTCCTTACCGATTGTTGAAAATCTGTCCGAATGATAGCTAATGAATTGAATTTTGGAAAATCAACACTACACGTTATTTTAACCGAGCATGATGGATGTATCATTTAACATGACAATGCACCTGCAGTTTCAGCATTAATGGTTCGCCAGTTTCTGGCAAAAAATTCAATCGCCATTCTTGATCATTCTCCTTATTCGCCAGATCTCGCCTCTTGCAACTTTTCTCTATTCCCAAAACGCAAAAATTTGACGAGGGGACATCACTGGGAAGATGTAGACACTATAAAACAAGAAACGACGAGAAAGCTAGAAAGTCTAACAGCAGAGGACTCCCCACAGTGCTTTAAACAGTGGAAAAGAAGATGAAATGAAGGGATAGCAACGAAAGGAAAGTCCTTTGAAGGAGAAGAAATTGATGTAGACTAAACTTTGCAAGATAAAGTTTTAATGGCCTCAGTTCGCATATTTATTGGACAAAATTCGTACATACAGAATCAGAACAAAACCTCGGCCCTTATGCCTGGTGTTATACCCAACATCCATGGTCATTATTGCACGAAATCCATACCCAAACGGTTGGATAGTAGTGGAATGAAAGAAGTGGGATCTTAAACCATTAGAAAAAGGGACTTGGAATATAAGGGCGCTTCTGAGAACAGGGAAGTTGTAGAATTTTCACTCCAGGATGGAAAGAGAAAATGTAGATATTTTGGTGCTCGGTGAGTAGAGTTGGAGAAAAAACGGTGATTACTGAGGAGATTCAAACTGTACGTAATAGGTGAGTGTGGAAATGTTGTAAAATAGCCGTAGGGCTGAACGAAAAACAATGTGTTGGGTGGTGAATAATGAGTGGTTGATTTATAGGATTTTAATGGAAAAAAATTGAAGCCCACCAAATTAATAAAATGATATTACAAGTATCTGTGTTGCCAGGCCATGACCAGGAGAATGAGTTGATAACATGCCTGCTCAATTGCAATAATTAATTCATGATGTGACGCAAGTGAATAGTTATTAGTGTTGCCGGTTGGAATTTAGCAGGAGAGAAAAAACAGCCGAATAGGTAGGAGAATACAGTTTAGGTGTTAAGAACACAGACTTGCCAAAGAAAGAGTTAAAATACCTAATGCCTGGTTAAAATACCACCTAAGACGTAAGTGCACTTAACACGAAGAGCATTAAGGTACTGGTCACATGTTTAAACGATAAAGGCATTGATAATAGGAAGACCGTCATCTTCTCGCACTACTTCCCAGGTCGGTTGTTGATACAAAAAGATAATTAATTTGACTAGAATTGTAAATATGAGTATAAGTAAAAAGAACTTAAAGGGGTGCAAAAGGAATAATTTAGATTAAGATTATTCAGCGAGCACAACAAATAAAGAATATTAACAGGTACTTAATACAATTTTATTAAAAATAATGGGATGAGAAACACAAAGGAAAGGCATGAGAGCTATCAATCTAAAGGCAGGATAGCGGGAAATTCAGAAGCAATACGGATGGTAATTGCACACAAGAAGTATTGCCAAACTATGGGATACATAAGACATTTTTGGTGTTACGGAAGGGAGAAGAAGGCCTCATGTAATAATTAGGGAAGGCTTTCAAGATAGTTACCAGGAAGTGCATTCTTTTTTCCTAATCCCTAATAATTCTCTTCAAAGCCTTGCAGAGCATTAAGTATTACTCACAATTAGAAAACAAAGAAGCGAGGAAACTGAGCAAGGTGGGGTGTGGAGACATATCATTGAGAGTGAAGAGGTGAAGGAAGTAGAAGCATTGCCAGAATGAAAGAATGAGGAACACTACCCTGAGGAACGAGACAAAACAGGATAATTTAACAGCCTAACTGAAAAAGATGCATTGTAATTGAAAACACTAAGCATATGTACTAAATATTAAATTATTAAACAATTTAGCGTCAATATAAAATGAATATGTGGTTTGGAAGTGCATAGTTTTGGTCCAGAAATATTAAATAGTGAGATAGAAATTATGTCACGGGCATCGAAGGTTAATGCATGGGGAAGTGATAACAATCCCTTAGAATTCTGTAATATTTGAGGAGTGTAGAAATCATGGAAAGAAGAATTTTGAACATATAGAAAGAAAGAAAACACGGCAATTCCACATTTACACTTTATTCAGACGACCATGGTTTCACCACTGCGTGGCAGCTTCTGGTGTTTCTTTCTATGCGATGGAAAAATTCCACATAGTAACGGCTAAAAAAGTCTCTTATATTAAGAGTTTTGAAGTTTTACATGGACTTTGTGCGGAGGGAGGTTAAGAAAAAAGCTTCATCTGATAAATTTTAATTCCCATTCGAAATGATAAGAAGCGGCATTATCTGAGTATTTTATGTCGAAGTTCACATAAGGAAAAGATAGTTGTGATAACCATCAAAGAAGTTAACATTGAAGCGCAAATAGTTACCCAGGCGAAGATTAGATTGGGCATAGAAAGTTGAGGGGATCACTTGACGCTGAAGCAGTATTTAGGGAATTGATAGAAGGGAAAGTAAAATCAAATCTGGGCATCTTTGTGTGTTGTGTAAATTTTAATGGGTATTTCTAGAGAGGAGGAACCAAATTTAATGAAATCAGCGCGGAATAGAGGACAGAATGGCGGGATAGGCAACTTATTCGAAACCTTCGTTCAAATACACGGTGCAGTGAAAGCTACCGGAGGGGGAATTGGAGTAAGCGGTCATAGACAAAAGAATGAGTTGTCCATGATATTGACTATCATCCTAATTTATATGCTGAGGAATCCTTAAAGGAGATAAGTGACACGCTTCAATGGGGAAGGAAGGAAATGATAAGTTTACATATGATAAGACAACAGTTGTCCAATTTTAGTATTATCTAATAAATAGGAAGTGGAAAAATATACTTCAGGCAATAGGATGAATGAACGGTTTTGCGAATTACCAACTTAGAGAAATGGATGGTTGGAAGCCGTTTTAGAATGAAGAATTTGAGTTATACTTAGAAGACAAAAAAGGCAAGAGTAGGATGATGAACGGAATAAAAGCCATGCGAAATATGAGAACTTAAAGAAGGAAAAATGTATAGAACACTAGAGAGATTATACTCTATAGGCATATGCGTAAGATTTTTTAGACTGTTCTTAACTTTTTTGGCAACTAAAAAGACTGGACAATGTTTTTTCTCTTAAAGACCCAACTGATTCATTAAATCCTTTACTTTTGCACAATAAGGCTACAGCAAGGAAAATATCGTGGTAGGTCAGGCAATAAAAGGGAATATGTCTCTATTTCAGCCAAATCTTTCTATTAAAAATTATTTTATTCGATTAAATAATAATAATTTGTCAATTAAAAAGTAAATTTTAAAAGGACGAATCTTTGTTTTCTTTCTCGATTTTTACAATCATGTAAAATGAGTAATGCATATGATATTTCAATAACATGCAAAGATCTAATTTATAATAAGATTTGGAGATTGAATTTTACATTTAGGATGCTTTTTTCCTGTAAGCAATTCAGATGACATGCTCCAATAGTTCTATGTTTAAAAAAAATTTCTTTATATAATGCCGTTTCCATTATCACCGGTAGCACCAAATAAAAAAGGGAATGAAGGAAGTAGCCATTCCGTCAGTTTGTATAGTTCTGAGACCTCGTTCTATCCATTTAAATAACGACCCGATAGGGCATCCCATACACATTTTAACGGAGTCCGCGCGGAGTCTTTTTTCCCCCGAACTTGGGTAGAGAGTGGGACGATTGAAATCATTGACGAATCGAATTTCCCTCGGAAGCCCCCTTCAATCCACCCTCACCCCCTACCGCATCCCACCGAGCACCTCCCTCCCCCCGTGAGAGCGGATATACGACCGGGGCTGATTTTTCCGAACGTGTATTTCCGCGGGGATGAAATTCAATGACCACAAATCTCTGTTAATGGACTTGCCTAAGCTCCATTTGGGGGGAAAAATGCAAACTACTTACTCGGTAGAGGGTTAAGGTTGACGGATATATTCCGTTTCGAGCCGCTCGATTAGGTCCATCATGTTTCGTTAAAATGCTGGGATATTAGAAATTTATGAGGTTCTTTTTTATTCTGTTCAGCTTGAATTGATGATTAAGACACCTTGGGTGAATTGGAATAGCCCCATTTTCCACTCGCACATATATTTTTAATACGTTGAATTGGTTGATCATGACAGCGACCGACGGTATGTTATCCTTAAACCAAGTAACTCATAAGAGAAATATCTCAAGGCGCCCGAGAGACAGTATTTATATACTATTTAATGCTTTTCATGTAAAAACGGTGTATTAGAGTTAATGGTGATAAATGACCCTGCTCACTTTTTGCTTAAATGGTTGATTATTAATTCATTAGAAAAATGATATGCGATAAAATATAATTTATTTTCAATTTATTTTATTTTTCATTAATTAATATTTTTAATTAGTTAATCTTTCAATTCATTATATTATTGTCAAATTGTACTTATGTATAATTGTTAAATGATACCCTGAAGGGTGAAGCCGCAGTCTTACATCAACCTTAATTTTTGCAGCTATGCGTTCGCTGAAATTCTCAGGACTCACCTGATGGATGTCACTGGCAATTATTGATGTTTTTAAGAAGAAACCCTTGGAGAAGCACATGTTATTCCTACATTCACGTGATACTCAAATAATACTCGAACCCCTGATTCCCCTTGCAAACATTCTTGCTTTAAAGTAAACTTTTACTCTCTCTCTCTCAACGGATATCTACGTCTTTTGGAAAGCCTTTCACTACAGCCCTTCTCTCAGTTCTAAATTATACCTCCTCCCCATCTTAAATCCTCTGGTTTTTCCTTTCAAGACGGGATAAGCCAAGACCTTTGCAATGCAAGAGGGCGGTATAGATTATCATGGTAAACCGCGAGCGATACTCCTAAATTCAAACCTCGTTGAAGTCCATTGTGTAGATAAATTCGAAGGGGATTGGCTAGATTTTTGTTGAAGTACAAATGGAACATTGGCGGCAGAAGTAGAAACGGTTCACTTTATTTTCCTGTATTGGTTAGCTCTCTATTTGATGAATATAGATAAAATGAATGCGAAACATCCCAATTCATCCGATGAATTTGACCTTTTTTGGATTAGACTACTTACAAGGTATTGAAATCAATGAAATATTCCCACGCACCTGAAATCTCCAACATATAATCATTTGAATTACCTTAAAAGGCATATGATTAATGTATGCAGCAAGAAATGCATAATATAACTCGTATTTCCTACGCTATATAAAAAAGTGTCAATAGACACGGTCGTGTTTTTAAATACTGCCGCACCTCTTTGGTATATTCGTGGTTCTACCTTCTATAGCAACTGAATACCTCTTTTTGTAAGAATTATTTTGGAATAATTTCCTAAAACGTTATCTTTTTGAATTTTATGACAAATTAATGATGATGTCATTCCGATGCATATGCACTCATGAGAAAAGCTCATGGTTTATACTAAGTCGTCATTTGTGACTTTAATTTGACATGATGAATTAAAATTTCGTTGGTACTCAACACGTGATACTTCATAACTCGTTAGGCAAAACTACAGATGAATCGCAGGACGAAGGGAGACTTAATCGTAACTTAATAATTTGTTTTCTGACTCTGGGTAAATTTTGCTACTGTTAATCTGTCGTACGGATAGTTTTTTTATATGGAGTTGAAAGAGTAGTTGATATATAAGGCAGTCAAAACTAATAAATATTGTAATTTCAATCCCTCATATGGAGACACTATTTCTTCAGCACAACAAATAATGTTAAATAGTGCTATCTACCTCTTTAAGTTGAAGGTTTGTTTGGTCACGTGCCAGTTTCAGTTTCAATTCAGTTTTATGTTTTTATTTCCGTAAAGACGTAGATATACAAGATATTATGAAATGTAACAATATTAATTGAACGATACTATATGCCTCTTTTTCAATATAATTATATGGTTTAAATTTGCCTATTTTCATTTTATAATGAGATGACTCTAATTCTGAAATTTATATGGAATAGCGTAGTAGTTACAGTTTTGTTGACAAAAGAGACCAAGGTGAGAATGAGGAAATAATCTCAAAGCCTTTGATGGAACAAAGGACATTTGTTTTGCCATGCTTTCCGAACTGCAGCACACCCCACGGCGGAGAGGCGAACTATCTTTCCGATATCTAATTCCAGGAAAGCTGGTTTATTAGTCTTAAGCGTCACGGATCGTTTGCAATTTTTCCCGCAGTTGTTCTATTTTTGTAAAAAGGGAGAGGTCGAAACATAAGGTCAAAAATAACTGAAATGGTAACACTACACCTCATGAACTTCATCGGCTTTTTTATGTGGTCGCAGACCACATCTAAAGCATGTAATAGGAAAGTGTGTAGGGTGACAATAAAGTTGATTAAAATCATCTCAAACTGTATTTCCGTGCAAATCATCGTAAGGACTAGGTCACCCTTGGATGTCTCCACCCGTGTGAGCAGCGAATATTATTTGTACTCGATATTATGTGAATTGATAATCCTCCATAATATTTCATTGGTTTTATTACACTTTAAATGAAGTCAAAATTTTTAGTCGACCCCGATACTCTATTTGAATGTACCTTTTAGCACAAGGGATTGGGATACTTAGGTCTACAGAACTATTTTATATTTCGGTATCGTACGCCTACCTTCATTTTCCTTTCACATGTGGATTTCTTATAATATTATTTCGACTAGCTGCTCGAGATTTTATTCTAATCTTAGAAAAGTATCAAGTCATTTAATAGCTTAGTAAGTCTTATTTATATTACTCTGTCATCTTAAAATGATTTAATTTTGTTGTTTACCCGCCTCCCTTTGTCCTTAGTGTTCGTTGGAAGTAGAAGTATGTTAGCTTGCTATAACTCACTTCCCATATTTCCATTCCTTGATATTTTATTAGTCGTTCTAGTTAATGAGTATTTTTTGCTAGTTATTCTATAATTTTAAGATTAATTTAATCTCAGGCAATAATTCAGTTTTTATTACGCTTATGAAACCCTTACCCTCAGGAGAAATACTCATTGCATGACCGTTCCGCTTGTTATAATGGGCACACACATGTACTGTATAAGGATAAATTTAATTTATTTTTAAGATGAATGTTATAAGTTCACCTTAAATGTAATTAGATAACTATTTTCTCCTTGTAAACCACAATATCAGCTTATCACTAAGTTCTTATTACTTCAGGGCATGAAACCCTTTCCTATGCACAAATATCCAGATCCAAAGAATGAGAACAGCATCGGTGACGCCTTCAAATTTGACCGTAATCCAAGTATTCCGATAATGATTTCACTTGAAATTTTGTGATCCTACAGTGGAGCTACATTCAGGTGGAACGCAAATTAATTGCAATGCCTTTCTTAGGACGTAAACAGTCAGTTGGATTAGTATATTTGTAGCCGTTCCGGGCCATTGATGTGAAGTATCAATCTGCAAGAGAGGTTATGTATGCACTCCAGAACATTTTATATATTAAATCCGTTAGCTTCACTTCATGGGAAATCGTTCAGTAGTTGGCTAAGAACTATTGAAATATTCATGGGTTAAGTGACCCATCGATCCAAACATGTATTTTATCCCAGCGTAAAATAACGATAAAAGTATAGCCTGCTATGTGCTGAATAGTATTTCGCTTATTTGTTGTATTTCTCTATAAATGAATAACAATTGTATACATGCATCAAATCCATCAGTATTCAGTTATCCATTGCGTGCGTTTTTTCGTGACCAATAAAATATTATAACTTCCAGAACAAATTGGATCTTTCAATTCGTTTCGGTGTTTAGGAACTCAAAATATGCTGTTGCCTTAATGTAGTTAGGTGTAACAGAAAACCTCAATATAAAAATATTTAATTCCTTTTTACTTATGCATTATTTTTGTTTGGATTTCACACCATAATCAATTGCAGACATTGCTGGTGAAGATTAACACGTCCGTAAAAAGTCAGTTTCTTTGTTTCATTCTTGCTTTTAGATGAGGAAAGTTACGCGAAATATCGCTCCATGAAAAGATAAATTGAGGCGGTATATTTTTTCTTATACTCTTTTATTCATCCTTTTGAAGTTCAGATATGAGTTCCCACACCCCGTCGTTGCCATCGGTTATGTTTTTATCTAATTCTATTTTTTATGCAGCAGTTTCCCCCCTTGCGCCAAACTCCTTCTGCCAATCCAAAACCTCCTACGATAGATGGCATTCCGGGAAGCGTTTCTCTTGGCTGTACGAATAAAAATCTTCTTTCTGTGTGTGTGTGAGGGTATCGGGGAACCTTCAAAAAGAGGGGTGAATTAAAAAAATAAGGATGGTGAGTTAAAGGGGTTAAAAGCATCGGCGAGGAGGAGGAAGCGCGGGAGAAAATTTAATTTGCGCCCGGAAACGATTTGAAACGTACTTTAGTGTGCGAATGCGACACGCATGTGATCTGAAATCGCGTCGGACTCTCTCCCTCTCTCTCTCTCTCTGTGTCCCTTTCGATATTTTTTCCTTCTCTATCCGTTGTGGCGATGGGACTCTGGGAGGCATGGGGAAGAGCGTGCGTTTGTTAAAGTGGGTCCCTCTGCGGTTGAAGGGCCAATGTGTGGGGTCGAAAAGAGAGGAGGGGGATGGCTGAAAATGAAGAGGAGGGAAAAGGGGATGAAAGGGAATACAGTATTGTAGAATGGAGTCAAGGGTAGGGTGAGGCATATAGCAGGAAAGAAAAATTTCGAGAAAGCCACTTACATTTATAGGAGATCATTAATTGGCAAAGCGTGAGTTCGTCGTGGAGAGGTGTTACATATTTATTTTGCGTTGAAATATCTGAAGGCTCCTCTGATAATTTTGCACTGCATGAATGGAAATAGGGGAGGTAAAAAAATCCAACCACGGTGCAAATCACTAAAATGTAACAGCCTTGCATTTTTCGTTAAAGTTCGTCGACAGAGGATGCTATGCAAATACTCGATTACTTGAGAAGTGGTTTTGATCGTGCTTTCTCAATGCGGACGTTATTCACATAAATTTTTCAATGTCTGTATATTTGATAGCTCTGTGTAACTGTGCACCTTAAAGTAATTTTATATTATAGTCTTCCTTATATTCTTTAAGGTAAAAATATTTTTTATAGTAAGATTCACGCTAAGTAAAGTAAAATTAGTTGATTTTCATTCGTAGATATTTATGTTTACTTTCAATAATTTTTTCCTCTTTCCTCAAAGTATTCATCATTTGATTTTCTCAAGCTCCTCAAAAATCTCCTTTATGGAATCATTAAATAATCAACTGTCAATATCTCTGATGTACCTGTACTATGAGGGATTTATACTACTTTGTATTTAGATTTATTTTTATCATGCTTTTTTCATGTTTGAGAGTTATTGCAGATATTTTAAGCCCATATTGCGGTGTTTTCGTTAAATAAATGTTATTTCGAGGAAGAAATCATTGAAATGACTGCCCATGTTAGCATATTCGTAGCTAGCGCTACTGAAATTTAACAAAAAAGTCTATTATATACTCAAGAACTATCAAAATCACTTGTGGACCGTCTAATTTCTCTCAGATGTGAGTTATCTTAGATTTCAAGTGACACTGATGATTTATAAGTATCACACTGCTGTGTAGTCTAATGGGGAATAGTATGGCTGTTGTTTAGAATTTTATAGTGATATCGATTGGCATAATTCAGAAGGCAAAAATTAAAGAGTTCAGAGATGTCTCTTATTTTATGTACTTTATCATCATAAACATCCTTAAAATATTATTCAAAATCTGTCATTTCAAGTATTCTTGGCTGTCAGCTAAATAATGGGAAAATGTATTTTCCATTAGTACATTTAATATTTTAAATCTTGTTCACAGGGATCTTATCTTCAAATGTGGATCCACTGCAAGAAAAAAATAATGTGGGGTGTCGAACAGAATCCAAATGAAAAAGGGAAGGCACGTGATTTAATGCTCTAATATTCATTAATATTGATCCCTTCTAAAATTTTATTCACAAAGGATTGTTCAAAATTTGCCCACTGTGCATCTACGTCATACTTAGTATTTGCTTTCAATGTCCTGACTTCACCCTCGAATATTCATTCATTTTTTATAATATCATGTCACATGTTAAATATAACATAGAAGTGAATATTACAGGGGAAATAGACAAAATTGTGAAGTGTATGGAGAGGAAACTCATTAAAAGATAAAAATTAAAGTATTGACAGGGCCAGGGTATGTTAGCCAAAGTCTGAATAGTAACGGTGTATGCTAAACATTGGCGATATACATCTACATTTTTTCATTAAGCTATCTTCATACTTTCTAGCGGTGCAAAATATTTAAATACGCTATTCTATTTGAAGGAAATTCCACAAAAAGAGAAATATGAGGTTGCGAGTCGTGGAAGGTGAAGTGAGTAATTTGTCCTTTGAAAAGTAATTCTCTTTGAACAAGAACTTTGCATTTCCAATCTTTCAGATTTGTATGAACGCCAATGCCACAAATGCGACTTATAGTATAGCGTCATTATAACCAAATTTGCCGTGGTTTCTTTGAATTAGCGCATTCGGTACTTGTCCAAAAAGAGTCTGGTGGTGAGGCGCGGGAGAGTTACTGTGAAAGGAAAGTCACTCAAAATTCGATGTCACAAGGCAGGCGAGTTTCTTTTGCTGGTGGGAAAAGTAGAATCAGTGTGGAACCCGTTTTTTTTTGAGTTATCGATTTTCACTGGTGTAGGGTTCAGGTAAACTTTTATTTCACCTTTTATTCCCCACGGATAAGGTGTAAAGGAGGGATGGTATTGAGTGTAGTTGAGGAAAAATGGGGGAAGGGATATGGGAGGAGGGTTTGGCTACGAGTTTTCGGGTGACGAGGGGGTGAGGGTGTTTGAGAGGGGGTTGAGCTGGGATGAGAGGTGTCGGGCGGTTTTCTACCCCTCCATTCCCCGCTTCTCTCTTGCTCAGAGCAGGAGGTTGGTTTTTTCGAAGTAAGAGAAATGGAGTTATAAATTATGACGCCTATCTCGAAAACGCCATTATATTTGCTATGATGCACGACTTCCCAGCCCACACTCGCCTTCAAATACTATATAACCACGTCTTTTATACATATAAAGATATATATGAGTGTGTGTATGAACACATAGTTTTTTGTGCGAGATCGATATTTTCCTTAGTCAGCAAATATACCCCTGGAGGTATCGTCCGAAGCAAATGAAATAAAGCCCCGCAATATGAGAAAGACCGAGAAAGTGCTTGCGCAGTTCCGTTTCTATTTCGTACCCTAGACATTGTATTTATTTCTCTCCCTTCTCTTCAGAAATAAATCGTCCGTTACTACGACGCTGAACAATGAACTAATTAAGCCATTTGTTAAGGAAGGAGAAAGTAACATCTACCCGCCTCTAAGAAACAGTCGATCAATGTCGGTCAATTGCTATATGGTTTTGTAAAGAATAAATGTACTCTTATACCTAGACGTACTGTCCATTCCTCTACTATATTTTAATAAAAAAATTTACGTTTTATTTCCAACTGAATCACTTTTGATTCAAAATTACTATTTCATATATACAGAATAGATTTTGTATTGTTATGGGCATTTCAACTGATGAATGAATGGCTGCATTAAAAAGGCTCTTTACAAGTGTTATATTTTGCGTGTATCCAACCGTTTTAAATTGCATAATGAACCCCATTTTCAACGCTTGTAAAGGGCGGTGCTTTATCACGCAGTATCCTTACTAAGCACTTTAAATAATGTGAATGGAAAAATTCATTTGCGGTTACATGTATGTATAATGTATTTATAATGTGTTTAATCAGTTAATATAATACATGAATATATTTATAACATAAAGCAGTTTGCATGCTGAAATGTCACCAAAAGCTTAACTTTTTACCAATTCACTTAAGCTTTGTCAAAAATGAAGGGCAGAAAGATGTAGGGCGCCAGTATTTATGTTTCTGCCTTTCGGAAGTGGCTTCCTCGGGACCTCAAATTTAAACCAGAACCATCCTAAGCGACATCCTGTGACAAGAATTAAAAAATGGCGATTCTAAAGTATTTTCCGTAACGTAAGGGATTTTGGTTGTCGAAATTTACAGTGTAATGAATAAACTGCATTTTAGGCTTTAACTGACTTTTTCAACTAACTTTAGAAAGTAATTTACTTCATTATATTAATTAGTTTAAGCAATATTTCAAATGATCAAATACTTTCTCTTCCTGTTTGTGCATCAACAATAACCATCGGCTCCTTGAACCTAATTTGAATGAATTGTAATCGACAATTTACAATACAAGGTATTTCAAATATTTTCAAACGAAATGTTGTGTTAGTACATGATTGCCTTGTAAGTTTTCAATTATAGTAATTAGTATTTATATTAGTAATTAGATAAAATGTTTTTTAAAAGTTAGGAATATTTATGAAATACCTTCTCTCAAGTTTTAAATTAAATTTTTGCATCATAAATATCACCTAAAATTTAATTATTTCAAGTGATTTATTATCCTAAAAAAATGTTAATTCAACTTGCAATAATTGAAATAAATGTGTATCGTTCGGTTTTTAGCATTTTAATTCAAGTTACATTGCACACCGTTTAATTTTACTGTATATTTTGTTAGTTTAGTATTTAGGTTCTTAAATCTCATGTGATTGCTGGTTTTGAGAGGTAATGGGATGCTGAAGACGATCTTAGCAAATTAAGGGAGGCAGAAAGTATGCTCGCCTATAGCCTGAGTTGCTAAGTGGTAGGGACGTAAGGAGAAGAATTGCGCTGGGCAAGGAGGCTTTCTCAAGGAGGAGGGACTTGATGACGGGGACGTTGAATGGGGATGACTCGTAGGGACAAGACTCGTAAAAACTCTGATATGGAGCGTAGCTATGTACGGCGCGGAAATGTGGTCACTGAAGCAGGAGGATACGCGTAGATTGGAGGCTTTTGAAATGTGAGTGTAGAGAAGAATGGAGAAGGTGAAATGGACCGAAAGGAAAACAAATGAGGAAGTACTAGAAATGGTGGGGGAGGAGAGGGGTTTGTTGAGAGAAATCCTATGGAGGCAGGAAAAATGGATGAAAGGCGTATTGAGCGGTAGTGGAATGTTGAAGAAGGTAATAGAGGGAAGAATGTTGGGCAAGCGAGGAAAGGGCAGGAACAGGATTGGGATGTTGGACGGGATGAAGGGGGGAAAGAAGTACACAGTGATGAAGAGGGACCTGATATAGATTAGGTTACTGGATTGGGTGTGTTTGGAGTTACAAAATGTTTATGTGATAGTTGTGTCCATCCAAAAACCTACCTTAACCGGTAGATTACCTTACCTAATAATAATCCCGTTTTTCTGGATTCTTCTTAGATATTTTACCACATTTTCAACTCTTGTCCTATTGAACAAGAGGAAATTAATATTTTACAAATACCAAGTACATGTGTGGATATAATGATAATGGGGAGGGCAAGAGTCATGTGGGGAAGTAGATGGGAAATCCAAAAAATCATCCAAATATGGCTTTATGGTAATATAATAAATTAGCTAACATATTCAGATAATTTATGCCACAACTCCAAGGAAGGAGCGGTGATAGGGAACTGAATGATTTTTAATTAATAATGGAGTTTAAATTGAAACAAACCCTATAAATGTGTATTTTGAGCAGAAGGTTAGAAAATCCTCGATCTGATTTCAATATTGGAGGAGTAATTGAATTTAGTTTATAATAGTTCTTATCTTTCAGATTGGAAATGTTTAGAGCTGGGATGCTGGCAATTACGCTGCTTATTCCAAAAATCTCGTTTTTAATGAATAGTGAAAACTAACTTCCTTTGTTGACTGCAGCATTTTGCGTTTGATTCAATGATTTCATGTGCTTCTCTCTTGTGTCGATGTAAATAGCACTGCATGCAAGGTGCTAGCATCATCGTATAATTACATCTGTAAGCATCATCATATTTTATTTTCATATTAATTTATATTATGATGTCATGATGAATATTTTTATTCCTATTAATCTCTCCTGGCATTATTTCAAAGGTCGTGTGGTCCATATCTTTCCTCAACTCTTCATTTACGTCATATTCTTGTCTGCAATTGAATTTATGTTGGTAATAAAACAATAATCTGTCATAGTAGCATTACGTATTCGTTTTTCATTAAAAGCGATAAAAAATGAGTAGAGTTTTCGCGTTCAATAGGCAAATGAAGTAATAAATCTCTTATTCGAACAGTATCAACCTGTCACCAGAGGAAAGGACATCTACCTCTAGACCACAGACAGCCGAGCTTGATAGCTGTGACCGCCATTTTTTTTATACGAAACGTGTAGAGTAGAAAGTCTAAAGTCTGTGTAATGCTGTATCGATTTTTAAAGTTTAAGATGATTGATTAAAAATATTTTAACAATATTTTCATGTATAAGTACACACATAAGTATTATTAGTCTAGAGGTAATTAGTAGAGCAGAGAGGTTATAAGTATTATTGTATTCCTATTTAATGATTATAAAACCAAAGAATTCCGTCGTATTTTTGTCCGGTTATTACCTTATCTCCATGCACATATATTAGTATATTTCTTCATCGTGAATATAGTAATGAAAATACTCAAAAATCTAAGATTAACTTTATATAGTTTCTGAAAGGCACAAACACACAAGGAAAACAGGTTCTAACTGGAATTCCAAAACTTCAAAATAGAATTGGACAAATCTAAAAGCAATGGAATGATATAAATTTTAATTTGTTTATGTTGAAATCGAGAGTTATATAGTATATGGTTAACGTCATCGCTATTGAGAAAAATCAAGTTTATTGAAAAAATCTTTTACAGCTTATTCAGCAATTTTACAACATCCTCTTTGCAGTAAGTTTTAAATTGTGATGTAAATCGCATTATCAACTTTGTAAAGGCTGGTAGTTATAAATAAAATGTCCCCATGAGCAATTTTAATTTTACTTTTGAAAGAATTGATGTGAAGTTACGTCTGTGCATAGATTTTTGATACCATATTTTATAAGTTAAAGTTTTATGTGAATAAATGCATAAAATAAATCAGTCGGGACACTAATCATCATTGTTGGCTTAAATATTGTACGTAAAATAGAGCCCCCGCACTATTTCTCTCAACCGCCTAGGGAAATACGTTTTCAATTACATAAAAATGAAAAGAAAGAACAATTGTAGAGCGTTTACGTTGCAATATACAGGTGATAATTCTCAATATTTTGTAGGCTGTGTGCTCAAGTAATGTAGCGACTACATTAGCGTACGCAATTCACGTTTTTTCCCTTGGTGAAAACATAGAGGTAATTGATCTGAATCCTGTTATTTATTAAATTTTACAAAATTCAGAGTATCTAGCTTTTTCAATGAATTGTGGAAGCTGAGTTGGTTTCGGAGCTGGATGAGTTTTGAATATTTTTAGAAATCGTGAATCAGAATTGTCCCAGAATTCGTGAGAAAAAACGTTGAGAAACATATTGTGAACACATATAAAGCCTCTAATAGCACCTCAGGATATAATGAAGTATGCTAGGTTTATATTTATAAGAAGAATTCAAAAAAGAAGGGTAAAGAATTTACCGATTTTTTTAACAAGTATTTTACAGTATTATGTTTGGTTAAAAACGATTATGCCGAAGATATAAAAAATTTCCGTCAGTCCGACACATCCGAGACCAATTATTCCTGGATTCGCAGTAGAGGAAAATTTAGTTAGATGACTAATTCTCCCTATATATATATATATATATATATA
The DNA here is from genome assembly GCA_037158775.1 of Hetaerina titia. Taxonomy (NCBI): domain Eukaryota; kingdom Metazoa; phylum Arthropoda; class Insecta; order Odonata; family Calopterygidae; genus Hetaerina; species Hetaerina titia. The sequence goes on along the minus strand of CM073778.1, from coordinate 57,320,960 downwards.
TATATATATATATATATATACACTTTTTTGGAAAACCCACAAACGTGTAATGTAAATTCACTGATAGTCATAACAAACACAGAAACCAAAACACAAAAGAGGAAAAACTCACTGGTTCTCGAATTTTCGGTGGTCCAAACACCTTTCTCAAGAGGAATTAGGAACAGAACTGAACAGTATATATATATATATTCTATATATACTATATATATATATATATATATATATATATATATATATATAACCATAAACACAGTAATCAACCCGAAGGTCGGTTTAGTAGGTGATGGTAGAAGCTCACCCATGTACCAAGCCCGACGGCGTGTGAATATTCACACATCAGGGTAGGGGGGCCAGTTCCTTTCCCTGTGCCGGTTATGTTTTCCCAGGAAGATCTGGTACCCGAGAAATCAACAAGCTTGGGTGGAGCTGCAGGTGCCCAAAGTGCCTTGCCCGGGAATCGAACCCGGGACCCTCCGGTCAGCAGTCCAACGCTCTACCCGCTAGACCACCGCGACCCTCATATATATATACTATATATATATATATATACTATATGTAAATTCACTAATAGTCATAACAAACACAGTTTCCACCCGCTCTTTAACTCTCTCCCACCAATTCCCTACTCCTCGTGTACCTCCAGTCATGTTGTCTACCTACTCAAGTGCCAACTTTGCCCTGCCTTTTACATTGGACAGTGTACCACACCCCTCAATATTAGAATCAATAATCATCGAGCCTCATGCAACAATTCCTCCCTCATTGGTATGATCCCAATCCCCAAACATGTCTCCGAACACAACACTGCCTTTGACCAATGTTTTAAAGTATCCGTCTTAGCATCCCTCCCACACTCAGACCCTCCACTGAAACTCAAAACGTTAGAGCTAACTTTCATCTGGCTCTTGGATTCCTGGAATCGCCCAGGTATTAATATTAGACAATAATTGCCCCCTTTATGCATATAATTTTATCCCCCTCCGCCCCCAACAACTTCCATGTCATCCCCACCTTTTTTAAAATTCCCGCGCCATACACTACCCCTCCAAACCCCTCACCTCGAATGCCTTCCCCCCCTTTTTTCCCCCCTTTTCCCCTCTTTTCCCCCATTTTCCCCTTCTCCTTCCTACTACTCCTTTCGGGCCCTCCTCTGCCTCAGTTCAGTTCCTAATTCCTCTTGAGAAAGGTGGTTGGACCACCGAAAATTCGAGAACCAGTGAGTCCTTCTTTTGTGTGTTTTGGTTTCTGTGTTTGTTATGACTATTAGTGAATTTACATTAATGTACACGTTCGTGGGTTTTCCAAGAAAGTGACTATATATATATATATATATATATAAACACAGTAATCAACCCGAAGGTCGGTTTAGTAGGTGATGGTAGAGCTCACCCATGTACCAAGCCCGACGGCGTGTGAATATTTACACATCAGGGTAGGGGGGCCAGTTCCTTTCCCTGTGCCGGTTATGGTTTCCCAGGAAGATCTGGTACCCGAAAAAATCAACTAGCTTGGGTGGAGCTGCAGGTGCCCAAAGTGCCTTGCCCGCTCTACCCGCTAGACCACCGCGACCCGCATATATATATATATATATATATATATATATATATATATATATGAACATGTATTTAAATATGTGTGTGTGTGTGTGTGTGTACATTCAAACACGAAAAACCGCCATACGGCGCAGAAATATTCATTCACAGGCAAATAGATATAAGGAAAAAGGATAGGAACACAAATGAAAGACAAATATAGGAGAGGGGGGGAAGGCGGAATCAAGCAGATCACAAGTGCAAAAATATTTCCAATTCCAGGACTTGAACACCGGATATTTCGACTTGCATTGCTTGTTAACGATACTCGAACCACTTGAGCTATCGAGGAAACATAATTTACCCTGAAATCTGCGATAGTTGGCCGTGGCACCATCCTGTTGGAACCGAATGACTTCTGTGTCATATTCCTCACCATACTCTTCCATTTCGGGGAGTAAAAAGACCTACATCATCTAACAGTAGCCCACACAGTTCAATGTAACAGTTGAACCTCTAGATTAAAAAAAGTTAGGTCTAATATTGCCTATGGATGACACAACTCACCAAACTGTCACTTTTGGACTGTGAAAAGTCTTGGGTGAAGTTCACGAGGGTTCTTAGTCGTTCAGTAACGAAAATGTTGCTTATTTACCGAGCTGGAGAGGTAAAAATGCGCTTCATCGCTACACCACAACGCCCTCTGCGTCGCCACCACACTATCATTGTTCTTAAAGAATGTTCTATGGAAAAGTCTCGATGTTTACCAGATCATTGCATGGTAACTACTAAAAAGGCGTTGTTTCCATCGGGTAACATTACTGCTCCCACTACGCTAATTGACCTTCGCGCTCTTCAGTGATTATTTGGAATTTTTATGTATATATATATAGATCAAAAACATAAAAACATATATATATATATATATATTATATATTATATATATATATATTATATATATAGAATAAAACAGATAACACGTAAAAGGACACTCACACTGTAGATGATTTGAGCTTTCGGCCTACTCCGAGGCCTTCTTCAGCTCAGACTCTGAGAGTCACCTGAAGAAGGCCTCTGAGTAGGCCGAAAGCTCAAATCATCTACAGTGTGAGTGTCCTTTTACGTGTTATCTGTTTTATTCTGTGTTATATTGTTCCGTCCAATAGTTATATTGCTCTCGTGAGTACTTCCGCATCATCGATATATATATACACATATATATATATATATATATATATATATATATATATATATATAAAACAATAAACACAGTAATCAACCCGAAGGTCGGTTTAGTAGGTGATGGTAGAGCTCACCCATGTACCAAGCCCGACGGCGTGTGAATATTCACACATCAGGGTAGGGGGGGGGCAGTTCCTCGCCCTGTGCCGGTTATGGTTTCCCAGGAAGATCTGGTAGCCGAAAAATCTAGCATGGGTGAAGCTGCAGGTGCCCAAAGTCCATTTCTGATGACGACGGCCGTGCCGTCGAAACGTAAATATCTACTGTAAGTGTCCTTCTTTTATGTTTCTGTGTGTGTAATATTTATTATCTTAGTTTTTGTGTGTATATATATATATATATATATATGTATGTATAGCGTCAATTTCAAGGATATATATATATATATATATTTATTTTTATATACAATGAGTATATAACTTTTTCAGTCTACTGTCGTAGTATTAATATTAGTAGTAGTGTTAGTAGTATAGTAGTAGTTTTTAGTCGTAGTAGTTTACCATGCATTTTATACAATGTCTTACGTTTCAACTCTATTGTTCACTTTAAAGGGTTATCAAGGTTTTAATCATTCGGGGCTGTAGGGAATTGCATTCCTGTTCATCCCTCGACCTTTTCACCTATTTTGTTTTCTTTGTGACTACAGTAATCCATCCAAATTTTTTCACCTCGTTCCCTTGGGTGTATTCGACGAACCGTATCACTTTGGCTACTGCATGGAAAAATTCCTTTGCTGGTGCACATAAAAAGACCACTGCGCCACGTAATCTCTTTTAAGGGACGGGTGACTGAAGCGTAGTCTACGTATTCAATCGCTCTGTGCGAGTTAGAGGGGTCGAAAACGGGTTTATCACGCATCGTTTTTTGCACTCTCAGCCGATTCAAATATACATTTTTTAATCAAAGGTGTTACCGTCACTACATTTTATTCGCGCGAATTCGCTACTCGAATGACAATCCGTTAATCTGTCGGCACCATGCAATCAAGTGTCGATGTGATGCATTTTGATATCGGGCCAGGGCGATATAGTGGCATCAGCATTTATAAACGCTCGTTGATGTTTGTTTATCAATAGGGGGCTCAGTTCAGCTCGGTAGAGATTAACCGCCAAAACGGCGTACTTATCTGGATAGGTACTTGTTCGATTACCTTTTTTCAGTTTTCGAATACTAAAAATCGTAAAAAAGCATTTTCTTTCTGCCGTGATACTTAAACCGCTATTTGGCAACGTGGTACTACATTTAGGTATAAAATATGAGAAATATTGACCATTAGGGCATTTGAGATTTAAGATAATAAATAAAAATGAATCAAACGATAAAAATTGGTTGTTCGTCGAATTATACTATAAATGACTGTTTCCAAATTTATCAATATTTTTAAATTTTGGTTTCAAATCGATAACATAAGCAGGAGAAGGAGTAAGAAAATTATTCTGATAAACAATACTGATTTGATTCAACTATATTACTTTTTTCGAAACGTCAACGTTAGTCATATGCTGTGATGCAAATATAGACTTGTATAAGTGTATGAGTCCGTTTTGACCAAGTTACTTTCCCATTTCACATCATTTCTGTCGTTTTCCCTTTTACTCATCGATATACCAACTATGTTTTGTTAATTTTAACAATGGGCGTATATATGGTATTATTCTTATATATATATATATATATTATTTTATAAACATACAGGTTTATATAATTTTCTACTTCCTCTCATTTTGAAGAAGTAACTGAAAATTACTATAAATTTTACTTATTAAACAAAAAACTTTCTTTAATGAGAAAAATATATTTTTATTAATATATATATATATATATATGTTCTTTTTCACATTGAAGAAAGTTTTTTGTTCAAAAAATCTGGAGAAATTTTCAGTTACTCCTATAAAATGAGGAAGAGTAGAAAATTATAACCTTTTTGTCTATAATGCTCAGGAATTGTCATTTTATTCTATACTTCTATTCTTTTTGTATCCCCAAACTCTATCATCTAGGTTTGATTAAATTTTGAACCTTACACACAAGCTGCGCCATCAGCGAAAAAAATTGCTCATGTACTATATGTTCCAGTATATCTCTTGCCAAAAAAAGGATTTGCCGAATTTAAAATTTTAGTTTCTAGCATTTTGGAATTATTTGGTTAAAACTTGAAGTTTTGACGATATTCACTGACTTCCTCTAAGTAATGCTATGCATTATTAGTCTTATGTAGCCTTTACATATTTTTAGAATCTTCAGAAATGTTTTGTACAGTCTTACATTTAGGAGGTTCATTCATCACTTTCATTCAACGAACGAGTCTTCCTATAGAGATTTGTTATTTGATTGCATAAGGTTTTTTAAACTTTCTTAGTGACACAAGGGACCGCGTCCTAAAACCCAAGGTTTAGGCATTTTTTTGTCAATTGTTGAAGCGGAAAAAAATGTTTTAGTTTCATTTAGGTTTTTTAACGTCATTCCTACTCGGTCGGAATATTTCCATCTGTCCTTTGGCATTGGCAGTGAAGGTCTTAAAACTGTATGTTTTTCTCTTCATTAACATGGTATAATGTCCATTATTGGTGTGGGATGAGTACGTTAAGTTGAAGAAGGAGTATGGGACGGCAGGCAATATAGAGGTTGGGCAAACTCACCACGATGAACGGAAAAAAATAGATAATTTTGATAGATAACCAATCCATCAATGAAAGAAAATACGGTTAAAGAGACGGTAAAGAAGATACAAGGAATGTCGAGGATTATTAAGTGATCAAGTATTACATTAAATAAGGAAAGAAGTTTGCACTGAAAATAAGGTTAAAATTGCCATTCACTGGTATTTAAAATGATATTAAATGATAAGATACTATGTTAGGGAGGTTGAATAAAAAAATTGAAAATATGTAAGGACTCCAGAACGGTTAGTCTGATTTTGTTCGTAGATAAAATGGTTCCCTGAATTATTTAGAAAAGGATGAAGAGCGGGGCAATTGATTGATTAGTGGATGATAAGTTTGAGTTCAGGAAGGGGAGAGGCACATGTGATGTCATTGCAGTGATGAGGTCACTAATGGAGACGATCATAGTGTACAGTCAAGATGTGTGGGATAAATTATTTTCGTAGATTTCGGAAAGGTATTTCTTAAAGCAAATTGGGTAAAATGAAGGATTGCATTGCAGAAAAGCGCAGTATACTGGAGTTATAGGACACTAATCCGCAATGAAAGGTTTGTATAAAAAGTATCGGTAAAAATATTTTCCTGACGTGTGCTTGAAGTATTGAATTTAGACCGTCGGTTAGCTGTGCCCATGATCGCATTGGAATTGCTATTAGTATTGATAAGATGACAGTGCTCACCATAATCACTGAAAATTTGGCGATGCGAAATATCTACGGTAAACTCGTCCTGAAGGTCTTGACGGACGACCAAGAGCAGAGTCGAGTGTCTGCTTGCGAAGACCTTCTGTAACGGCATCGCGAAGATTATCTAATCCCCTTGCAGTCTGAACCTGACACCATTACACTTCTTCAATTTTCTATTTCCAAAAGTGAAATCCTTCCTCAAAGGAAACCATCATGAGAACCTAAGTGCCTCAAAGACGCTTGCACGCATACCCTTAAGGACCTTTCGGTATTCGCCTACCAGGAAGCCTTCGAGTTGTGGAAAAGCCGCTGGAAAAAGTATGTGGGCGCTTTGGAGATGTACGTTGAAGGAGTTTGACGCATGTAGTAATATCTGAAAGAAACTTCTTCCCAATACTTTTATACAAACCATATTTGAATATCTCCTACAGCTCAGGTACCACTGGTGGAATGGAGAGTCCGGATGGGTAGTGTTAGGAAGAGGAGTAAGGCAAGGTTGCTCCTGTGCTTTTCATAGAATACGAGGTGGGAATAGTTTAAGAAGCATGGGAAGAAGAGGAGAGAGGAATAGAAGTTGATGGAGAATTCATAAAATCAGTAATGTTTGTGGACGATCAAGCTTTAGTTTATCTATCAGCCAAGGGTTTGCAGGCATTTCTGAATACATTGAAAAGTCAGTATAATAGACATGAGAATAGATTCAAACAAAACAATAATTATACACTTTTCGAAAAAGGGTAAAGCTAAGTTAACTAGCAAATAGGAACTCATAAATTTGAATAGGTTAAATAATTTACCTTTATTGGAAGGAAAAAAGTATTGTTAGTAGTAGGTAAATAAGAAGATGGAATATCCAAAGAATATTCCGCAAAATATAGTGAATTGGTAATAAGAAAGTTGAGTACGAATGTTCAGGAACGGCTAGTCAAAACTTGGAAATGTAGTTTGTTTTTGGATTTCACGGAAGCAAGATTGTTGAAGCAGGATGATAGGCGTAGTGGATTCGAGGCATCGAAAGACTCGATAAAACTAAAACATGGAGCGTAGTTATATCAGGCGCAGAAAAATGGCCATTACAGTAAGATGGTAGGCGTAGTCGTAGTTCTGAGGCTGTTGAAATCTGGGCTTCGAGAAAGATGAAGAAGGTGAATTTGACCGAAGGGAACCATATAAGGAAGTGCTATGTTTGTTGGGGGAGGAGAAAGGATAGTTGTAAGATCATAAGTTGGAAGGAAAAATGGAAAGCATATTGATCGGCAGTGGGATATTGAAGACTGATAGAGGGGAAAACTTTAGGCAACGAGGAAGGGGCAGGAATAGGATAGAGGTTTTGGACGGGATGAAAGGAGGAAGGAAATACACAGATATGAAGAAGGGCTTGTTGTATAGTAGGATATTGGGTTGTGTTTTTCCAGGAGAAAGGAAATATTTAGTTTGTAATTGCGTAAATTCAAAATCTACCTTTATTGGTAGACTATCTAATAATAACATGTAGATTTACATTTGCCGTATTAGACGCGGGGGACTCCGTGACCGCAGGGCCCGGGCACGCCTCTCGCCTACCCTCAGATGTACTCATGCCCTGCAATTTATTAGGCACTAGAGCTTCCCGGGAAATCATATGAGATAGGGAAGCAAACTGATCCCCTTACCCTTATGAGTGAGTTTCACACGTTGGACTATGTACTGAGTGAACTGTACCTTCACTCACGAAACCAGACTACGGGTGGATTACAGTAAGTTTATAGATAAGTTATAGGAATACTAATAATGAAGAAAATGTTGGTATTGAAGAGCTAGATTCGTATGGATTACATATCATGTAGCGCCCATGATGATATTATATTCAATATTTATGAATGAAATCGCTGTGTATACATTATGTAATATATTTAATAGTTTAGGATGAGAAATCCCAAGAATTAGCGAAGGATTACCGGTGAGTGTGACACAAAGGACACGTTCTCTTGAGGAGTAACACCTAAAGGTCGTTTCTTTACGGCACAATAAATATTTCCCTGGCTATACTAAGGACACGAGGCGAGAAATTAAAGAAAATGATTTTAAAAAATAGATTTTCTGCATTTGAATGACACGATCTCGACAATCATTAGTTGAGGGTTATATTCGGATGATCACTTCAATTTCGCTTGTCATTCGATAATTTGTTGACATGTGTAGTTGAAATGCTTCTCATACAGGCAAATCGATGAAAAATCCAAATCAAGGCCAATGGTTCGACGTTTTGCAATTACTTTAATGGATTCTCGGAAGTTGAATTTCTATTAAACGGCTCGAGTCTTTTTATTGTGGAGCTGCTAATCGTATTCAGTGATTGAATGTACGTAGATCAAAGAATAAATAGCAGAGGAGTGATAAAATTCTATTGATTGGTACTGGCCATTGAAATCGGAGATCAAAATAAATGTGTACAGATAACGATTTAGTGCGTGAAAATATAATCCGTTGCACGGTTTTTTTTTAATTTTAACGATCTGCCATTGGAATAGGATGTCGTAAAAAATTATTTCTATGAATACCTGATGCTAGATGCGTATTCTGAAGGTTTTCCGTTAAGGTTCAACGAAAACCTTGGATATATGAGAAGAAGGACGTGCAGTCAGGACTGTAATTGAGAGGTATACTAAATGGTTTGGGAACATCTTATATACACTGAAGTAATCAGAAGTACAAGTGATGGAAAGTGACATAAAAGTCAAATGATATGAAAATGATCATCATCATCTTCTAAAAGTGGAGCCTTCTAATGGCAGCATTTAGTCTCTCTCCATTGCCTTTATTTTTAGTTGATTGTATGTTGTTACTCTCATTGTACTTTTCTATCTATTAATTTCTTTCTTGGTCTACCGTTTCCTTTTTTTCCTGTTATTTTACCCTCCATTATATTATCTAGGAGTATAGTCCATGAGTGTTTGTAGTTGTTATTCATGAAAGCATGTCCAACAATTTTAATTTTCCTTTTCTCCATCTCTTTTATTAGTTTCCTTATCTTTTTAATTTTTCTCAGTTCTGCTATGTTGCTATTCTTGTCGGTTATCTCGTTCTTGTCATCCTGCGCCAAATTCACATTTCCATTGCTTCCAAACGAGTATTTTCCCTCTTTTCTAATGTCCAAGTTTCACATCCATGTAATAATATACTCCAAATAAACGTTTCTTCAAAGGGTTTTCCACTTTTCAATTTCATGTGTTTGTTTTCTAAAAGATTCTTTTTATTTTCATATGCCTTCTTCGCCAACGCTATCCTTCTTTTCACTGCAGAGATGCATCTGTTTTCTATTGTAATTACACTTCCAAGGTAGCAGAATTCTACAATATAACTTATTCTTTATTCTTCTATCGTTAACTCGATAAGTCTTTCTCTAATGTTTCTGGAAACTATCATAGGTTTGGTTTTCCTCACACTTCTTTTCAGTTTCCATTCTCCAAAGCTGTAGACAGGGTTTTGTGCATTCTACTCGTATATTTGGCTGATTTTACCAGGGTTACAATCTCATCTGCAAGCCTAATACAATATCCTTCTTCCATTTATATTTATACTATTTGTTTTCTCCTTCATTGTCTCTGTAGCCTCTTAAATATATTAGTTAAATAGATATGGCAAAAGTGAACATTCTCCTAATACTCCTTTGCTAGTCTTCGCACCTTGCTCACATTCCTTATATTCCTTGACTTCCATTAAAGTTCTTTAGTTCTGGTAGAGCCAAAATATAGCCTTCCTGTCTTTGTAGTCTTTTCCTTTTTTCCTCATGGTTTCAAGCATAAGTTTCCAATCTACAGTATCGAAGGCTTTTACTAGATCAATGAAGGTAAGGCGGACTCTAGTGCCCATTTATATCCTTCTCTGTAGGATCGAGCGCAGTGTCGGTATAGCATCTCTCGTTCCTTTACCTTCTCGAAAGCCAAATCGATCTTCTCTAACATTTTCTTCCACTTTCTTTTTAATTCTGTTCTGTATTCTATGTAAAAAATCCTTGGAAACATGTGACAGAATAACAACTGCTTTGTATTGGATACATTCAATTGCTTTCCCTGCTTTTGGTATCATAATAGTTTTTCCTGCATCAGAGTACGTGCTACACTATTCGAGCTTATGTCAACCAGTGTAAACATTTATAAAAGTTTATGCGATAATTATATAAAATTAAAAGTTTACGCAAAAATGAAAATTGAATTATGTCACAACTTGGCAAAATGCCAACTTTTAGCACTTTCCCAAGTAAATAAATATGAATAATTTCTTTAGTCAAAGAAGTATCGTTAATGGAGAGAGAACTGATGATTGGGACCCTGAGTGAGTGGGTGAAGAAGAGATCAGTGGAATTTTTTCATGGATAGTGATTGTGGACTGCGCGTAAACTTTGTCATTGAGGGTAGATAATCGTACATGGACTGAGAAATAGCAAAAATTGTAGGCCTATGAGATCTGGATGAGGAGATTAATGGAAAATTTAAAATGAACTAAGGGAGAACAAACGAAGTACTTGGTATAGTAGGGTAGGAGAGTGGATTGTCGGTAAAAATTCAAAGGAGGCTTGAAATGTAGTTACAGAGCGTTTTGACTAGCGACGGTATGCCGAAGATCGATAGATGGGAGACAGTTATTAAAGCGAATTAAAGGAGGGAAAAGACTAATGTTATTCGGTAAATTAAATGGATGAGAACTCATATGGAATTGAGGAAAGGACTACTGTTGTTTGGGGTATCAGGTTGTGCCTTGTTAGGCGAGAATTTAAAGCGTGACAGTGTTCTAACTGTGGCGATCTGAAACATGACTTAAACGCTAGGCAAAAAATTACAAATTAACATTACAGCATAGTCCCAATCTAATATTTTCTATTGTTTTGAAATAATATTTTAATGAAATAAATATTTAAGAGCGTGCGATGACCATGGCATGCTGGAAACGCAGGATTCCATCTTCTGGGATGCTCTAAAAGAGTGCACCAGGGTAAAAATTGCAACGCTGCGGGGTGAAGAAGATTGGGCAGTCCTCGTGAGGTGGAGCGGGTTAACGATACGGCGACGGGGTGGGGGAAGTCAGAGGCGGCGCCGGTGGAAGAGGGAGGGAGTTACGGAACGTTTCGCCACAGTAGGGGGAGCAGAGTGGAGGGAGTGCTGGGAGAGGGAGGGGTGAAGGTTGACAGGACGGTCTGGAAATTAAGGGAGAGCGATGGGAAGGGAAAGGAGGGCGGGGGAGGGGGGCCTTTCAGAAATTCATTAAAACCCGATTCAAATAACGTGGAGCCGCGAACTCTTCAGTTTCAATCCTCTTGAGAATGCAGGCGGGTGATCCGGGGGCTTGAATTCCATTACTGGTCCTGCTCGCGCATCCGATGAGGAAGGGGAATGAATCTCTCTCTCCTCTATCTCGTCTGATGTCTGCACACGGTGTGTTACCTCCCTCCCTCCCGAGCTTGGAGGCGTAGGCAATAGGCTTGGGATCCCAGAGATCTAAACTTGCATAAGAAAGTATCTATTTTTTGGACAAATAAAATTATTTAGTCAGTCACAAATCGTAAAGCATGCTTCTAAACAAATGCACTCAGGTTTTTCAAACGTGGGGAAAAAAACAAATCCCGTCTGTATAGTGAAAGATAATAAACCTCTGAGGAAATCTGAAAACGATGGCCAATTTTTGACTTCATTTGAGCAAAATCTGTGAAATTTGGTAAAATTTTATAATTAGTCCATGCGGTTGTTATTTTGCGGTCGATGAGAATACTTGGAAACGTGATTAATATACGTTTTTCATCGGTTTTAGCAAAAGAAAAATTAGTGGAATATTTCATGAGAGACAAGATGTTTTCATTTTAATAGGCTGGAATAGTAAGAACGAATTATTTGTGTATATTTAATTACGTCATTTGGAATAAAATTACGATTTTATATGGAAAAATTCACATTAATTAAAAGAATAATTCACAATCTAAAGGTAAAATATTTCTAGGTGAATCTATAGGTGAAATGTTGAATAATATTACGAAAAATCGTAGTTACCGTGCAGCGGTAAATGTACAGAAGTAAAACAGAATGCGAGAGATTTCGAAATCGTTTGAAATGTGAGCTTGAATTTCCTACAAAGTGCTTCAGCTAACGAGGACATCCTTTTACACTGCGAATTACTAAAATTCTTGTTAAGTTGACTGATATTTATGCTATATAATTCCCGCTAATCAAGCTTGTTTAGCCTTGTTAGAAGGTGAATGAGGATTTATAAGTAATTAACGTTGTTTGAATACCCAAATAGATACCTCCATTTGGATAGCATATTTTTCAACAAAAACCTACACTTAGTTGCTTAATTCGTAACATACCCTTATCCAATGAAACCAAATTTTTTGTATGTAAGTTCGGTGTCGAACCAATACTAGTATACGTATAGCTTTTTACGGTTAGATACGAGAAACATATAAAATATAACCTGATATTAATTATATTCATAAAATTGAGGAAATGGATGTTTTATGACAAATATTTGTAATTCTACATTAGTAATAAAAACAAATACATGTACATATTTCATGTTTTTCAGTCTGAAATATGTCCTACTGATCGGTAAAGACTTCACTTTCCTTTACAGTCGAAATATCAGTTAGCCTTGATGGTTCTCCACAAATTTTCTATCATTATACTCGTATTTCGCGGACTATTAGGAAACAGATTCGTACGGTTACTGTCACATTGCCATTAATTTTTTAGGACTTCCAGTCTAAATTCTTATCTGCGCTACACTATTCTTTCTTCAGTTTATTTTACTCTTAATCTCTCTCCTCAGGACACTAACAAAGCTTATTTTCTTTTTCTTTTTCGCTTACTCACCATTATACGTTCTCGATCTCAGGACTAAACGTCCTACGGCGACGCAATACCTACTTCCCTCACTTCTACTCCTCCTTTTGATTTTTAAATAATGTCCTCCCTACAACCACTATGCATAAGACCCCATAGTTAGTATCCCTTTCTGTTCTACTTATTTAAAAAAGTATATCTTGCGCGTATAAATATTCTCTCTATACACCCAATCTTAAAACCCTCTGATCCAAGCCTGATTTTTTTTGTCAAGACCTAGTTTTTGACTTAAATTGTTTACTCAAAGTTTTACATTATACCCTTATACTTTAGAAATATTTTCTTTAAACTTTTATTTGAAGTATCTCCTTATCGTAACTCCTCCTTTCCTCATGGAATTATTCCTCTAAAGTCACTTGTAGTTCATCAATTTTTCTGAGCAAATACTGTACAAATTTGAATACAGTGAACCACTCTAATCTCTTTTATGTATAGTTTTTTAATTTCCGTAGAAATTCAATGCTATAATGTTCTCGTGATTACTCCCCTATCACAATGTTTGATCTAGTAATGTGACCCGCAATAAACTGAATGCCTGGATAACTAATTTTAATAATTGCCACAAATATGGCATTTTTTAAGTTCAGTATCCCTTGAAATTCCGTAAATCATTAGGAATGGGGCAAATGATGTTATTTTAAGAATACTGCAAATAGATGACTAACACTGAAACATTCTTTATACGAGTTATGCAATATATTATCGGAGATATGTTGGTTGGATTTTAGCGTACGTATTGCTTTATATTACGTACTGCTTTCAGTTTATTATGCTTAAGAATTAATAATACTGAATTAACGAATATTGAAAATATATTTGTAGTGTCTTATAGTAATTCACGATTTTACATCCCCTACACTAGGTATATATGTCTCGGTCCTTCCAAGTCGATTCTTCCACCCAGTCACTCGAAAAGGCGTGCAATTATCTGGTGGCTGGATTTGGTGAACCTGATAAAGTAACGAGATTTGTAAATGTAGACGCAATGTAGTATTGATATCCATGAGTTTGGCCTTTATTTACTGAATTCCTGATAATAATGAGCTAAAGTGGTGTGCAAAAGGCAATCGGCGAGTTGATTACGCTTGACGCTGTTTGAAAAGGTGACGTTTGATTTTGCATCCGCAAATTGCTTCCGTTAACGCTCCGCCGAAATTGTTATCCATCTTAGTGCTCTCTCTGAACCAAAATTACGTCTATCGTCTTCCTAAATAAGCAGAACTTAGTATGCTATTTTCATTGAGCTTTTAAAATTAATTACATTTATTATCTTACTATCTGCATAAAGAAGCCTACATTGAAATATATCTTATCTCTTCTGCATCGAACTTTTTTCCTTGCATGAATTTCGATACGTATCCTTGAAAATAAACAAAGTTCCCGTTTTTTCACTCCCGGAAACAATGCATTTTTCAATTGAGGTCAATGTTTCAAGCACATATAGAAAGAACAGAACAAAATATTACTATAAAATCATTTAAAATTGTTTCATGCGCAAAATGTGTCGTTTTGTGATCACAATTCAATGATTTGGATATTCAACCAAAGCACGGCACGCTTCTCACTAGAATTTCCAGTGCATTCTCATTCTCATAAAGACACCGTTTTCCTCATCTCATGGAGGATATGAGACACCATATGGGGTTTGAAGTATTTCCTCTCAATTTGCGCTTAAAAACCTTTATGCATAGAGAGTACAAACCTCTGTACATTTAATGGCAAACCAGTCGTAAATATAAATTTCACCACAAGGTTCCTCAGGTTTAGCATCCAAAAACAAAAAATAGTAGTGATATGATAAAATTTTAATCCATGAGTATGTATGGTGAGCATTCAAAATCTAACTTGATAATATTATCAAATTATAAACCTAAATTGACATAAATAAATAGATAAATGCCCATGCTGTAGGTAGAGAGTCTTCCATTGTTCGGGTTAAACACGCGACCTCTTGATTATCAGGCCAAGAATTAACTCCAGCTCCAACGAAGTCACCTGATATCAAGATTCAGTTAAAGCATTATGTTTAGGCAAGGATGATATATGTAGCTACGATTTTGTGTTAGGTTTGAAGGTACTTATGATTGGGTTCTCATAACCAAATCATTGTGCTCATGTCTGATGAAAGGAAAAGTTAATAAGGACAAGCCAGACCGATAACTTTGGCGTTACGGAGTTCTAGTATTCCATTACGTTCAGCCTGCAACTTTCTCTCTCCATGGAAGCTTAAAAGTGTAATTACAAGCATCGATATGGGGTCGGTAATTAATTACGCAGGAAGGACAGCGTTCCGGTGCCCCACAGATTAGTGAATCACTGTTAATTTCATATTAAGCCATTATTAGGCCAGCTCTCAACAGTCCGATGTTCTTTGGGCTTTCACTGAGAACGCGGCCAACAGAAAATTATGTACATTTCACTGTATAACTAAAACCAATTGAGATCTCACTACATTTTCCGTGCTGAGAAACCTCGCTTAATTTTCCCCATGTTGTTCCATAAAATATTCCGAAAATAATGACTACTAATTTTCCACAATCAGCTGAAAAACGCGAATGTTTTTCATTTATCAGAATTCAAAATGTGCTAACGAGGAAGGCAGTTTGATAAGCTATTTGAATAGTGATGAATTAGTGGGTAGAGTGGTCGAGTGCTGATCTGAGAGTATAGGTTCGTTTCCCGGAATTTGTACTCCGGGAACTCATGCATGTATCGCACTAAAGTTGATTGCGAACTTCTGTCTGGGGAAAGATAATAGTTTTCATGTCTCTGGTAATCAATATTTCTACATTTGTCTATGATATCAATGCGTATGCGTTAGTTTTTTAGTATTCCTAGTAGTAGTAATTTTTATGGGAGGCGACTGAGAGCTAGGGTCATTTGCTCCATTAGGGATGGATTGGAAAGGAAGGGTGAAGAGAAACCTGGCGTCGGCATTAGCCTAAAATAAGATCAGTGAATCTATTTGATATTTTTCTTGCCTGAGGAAGTCTCTTTGAAAGCATTCATAATGGTTTGGATCATTGCTCCGGGACCTACTAAGCATGCTTCCTTGAAATTAGACGGACTGTAGATAAGTTATAGCTTTTGTAGTCTTTCTAAAACCTACGTGTAGCAACGTAATTTCGGCTCCAACTCTCGGTTAGTTTTTATGGGAGGGGACCGACAGTTAAGGTCACTTGGGCCATTAGGGATGGATGGAAAAGGAAGGGTAGAGAGAAACCTGACGTCGGCATTAGCCTACTCTTGTCGAAAGGCGCCAAGAGGTCCGCAGTTTAACGTCCCATCCGACGGACGGCGTTCTCATTTGAAGTGCTCTCCACAAAGCACCTCAAGTAGGGATCAAGATACCACTGAAAAATATTTGTCGTCTCCAGGATTATGACCCGAACCCTCTCGGTGGGAAACATGAACGTTAGCCACCGCACCATCCCGATTCCCTTAGTATTCCTTCACATTCCATTTGGAATGTTCTTTAAAAAACTAAGTCATCACTATGAAAGCTGCAATTATTACTGACTGAATGGCATACTTGTATTCCCGTAATACGTGTATATACATCTGCGCACAGTAAATAATGACGCTGGAACACAATAAACCTATCCATTCCTAAAAGAAGTAATTCGGAGGAAGAACATAGTGAAATCTGAAATCGGTTCAGCAAGACCTCTTGAGATCTTTTGCATGACGCGATGTCTTCACTCTTCGAAATATAGTACGAGTATAGAATCACCAGTTTACTCTAGGCATCGAATGAATTGTCATAGACTCCTCATAAAATTATTAGATTGGACCAATTGAATAAAATATGAATATTAATACCAACGCTGATATAATTGTGTACTACTCATTATTCCTTCAAGCGATAAATAATCATAACAAAAGAAAATTTAACCGCTTATATTTCCTAATTGCTGAAGGCTAAATTTAAAATTATGTTTGAACACACATGGTATTCTATTATGTAGAGGTAAATATAATCAGGGGAATAAGGGAGTATTATTTAGTGCTATTACGAGGAAGGAGCGCTTATTGAAGACACTTGTTGTGTTAGAGGGAATGATAGAAGGTTAGGGAGGTTGAGAGAGAAGCATGGTGTTGGACATGATTAACGATGGGAAAAAATATGAAGAAATAAAGATAATGATTCAAGATAGGAAAACTTGAAGATCAACTAAGAAAATAACTGCCACGTGGCAGAAAAACCAAGCGTGAGATGTATTAGTGAATCTTTGTGAATAATAAGTCACGTGCCTTAGCACGCCCTTGGCTTTGAGGTGGCCGGCAGGATAGCAGTGTATGTTAATATAGCAGTCTTGATTATATTCTTAAGATGAGTACATTATATTACTTCTGCAGAGAGGAGTAATGGTTTGTTGTTCAAAAATTTTGAAACGCCTCTTTCCTGGCTTTCCAACCTTGTTTTAGAGCCGACCTATCCACTTTCAACGCTCCCTCCTTGTGTCTAAGAAGGTCAGGTGTCCCCTACGGTTCCCACAACCCCTATTCTTCATCGTTTGTCTACCCTTTACGGGATTCCTTCTCTGCCTCTCTTTTTACCCTTCTGGGAAGTTGTCATCCAAGCCCTTCCTCTTACAGCCGGGAGAGAGAATCCTCTCCGTATAAATGCAAGTTCCTGGAAATCCCATCCTCCTTGCAGAGAGGACTGGCACACCATTCTCTTAAAATTTTCCTTTCCATGTTGAATGAAAAAGGTCATCTTCTCTTACTCTAGTGCCCAATAAGCCCAGGAAATTTATTTCTCTTCCTCCGCACTCGTTATTCGATGCATTGCAGTATTGGATATGATTAAAATTTATTTGATTTTAAATCGCCCATATGTGACCAAGCTGGGGAAATGCAAAACAAAACGTATGGTATTATGGTAAACCCTCCCAAACCCGGAATCGGCGGGGTTTTTCCAGGACATTCAGGTTTTGAATATTTTGCAATTGAAAGACAGTGGATATGGGCACCCCAAGCTGCTTTTTTAATCCTCGCACAACAAGGTAAAACCTAACAGATCAGATCATTTTACTGTCTATCAATTAGATGCGACTGATCGATAGAGAGTAATGCTATCTTGAGTGCCCTAAGTTAAATTTTCAAGGTTCATCTCTTTCAGAGGTGTTTTTAGAGTAACATTTTTCAGTGTGCCTATTTGACGATTAGTGCAATTTGGGCTGTGATATTGACATCTTAGGAAAAAATCTTTTTTTGGCAATTTTTATTGTATTGAGGTGCATTAGAAATCCACAGTTTCCGATTACTTTTCTAAAAACTGCACCTGACTGACTGCAACTGATTGCACCAGAAACTTGAAGTTCGTGTTTTATTATTAGGTAATCTACCGGTTAAGGTAGGTTTTTGGATGGACACAACTATCAAATAAACATTTTGTGACTCCCCACCTAGCAAACTAATCTACATCATGTCCTTCTTCATCTCTGTGTACTTCCTTCCTCCCTTCATCCCGTCCAAATTCCTATCCTGTTCCTGCCCTTTCCTCGCTTGCCCAACATTCTCCCCTCTATTACCTTCTTCAACATTCCACTGCCGCTCAATACGCCTTTCACCCATTTTTCCTGCCTCCATAGAATTTCTCTCAACAAACCCCTCTCCTCACCCACCCTGTCCAGTACTTCCTCATTTGTTATCCTTTCGGTCCATTTCACCTTCTCCATTCTCTTCTTCTGGCTATGCGTGCCATGAAACGCACCGTTCCTATCCTTTATAATATCGTATGAATACTTTTCTACTATCCTTTCCCCTTCTTGTGTCCCGTCTATTTCTCCTTTGGTGGGTGAAACAGCTCCGTAACGCCATATCTCGGGCAACAACTATCGGAACACTTTGGCGTTTTATAAGATCGCAGATCTCAAGGTAAAACAGGTTTCCTTATTAGCTCAATAGGTAGAGCATCCGCCCGGAAAGTGGAACGTCCGTGGTTCAAATCCCTGATAAGGAAATATTTTTACTTTCGTGATCTGCTCAAAAACCGCCTTCCCCACATGTCCTGTGTTCGCCTTTTATGTGTTTTCCTATCCCCTTTCCTTATTTCTATTTCTATGTTTGAATGAATATATATATATAAGAATTTGTTTGAATGAAGTTATATAAGTAAGTTGAAGTTTGAATGAATATATATATATATATATTATATATATTATATATATATATTATTTTATAATATATATTATATTATTAATAGGTAATCTACCGGTTAAGGTAGGTTTTTGGACGGACACAACTATCAAATAAACATTTTGTAACTCCCCACCTAGCAAACTAATCTATATCAGGTCCCTCTTCATCTCGGTGTACTTCTTTCCTCCCTTCATCCCGTCCAACATCCCTATCCTGTTCCTACCCTTACCACGCTTGCCCAACATTCTCCCCTCTATTACCCTCTTCAACATTCCACTACCGCTTAATACGCCTTTCATCCATTTTTCCTGCCTCCATAGGATTTCTCTCAACAAACCCCTCTCCTCCCCCACCATTTCTAGTACTTCCTCATTTGTTTTCCTTTCGGTCCATTTCACCTTCTCCATTCTTCTCCATACCCACATATCAAAAGCCTCCAATCTACGTCTATCCTCCTGCTTCAGCGACCACGTTTCCGCGCCGTACATAGCTACGCTCCATATCAGAGTTTTTACGAGTCTTGTCTTAACATCCCTACTCAACGTCCCCGTCATCAACTCCCTCCTCTTTGAGAAAGCCTCCTTGCCTAGCGCAATTCTTCTCCTTACGTCCCTACCACTTTGACCGTGTTGGTCCAATACACTTCCGAGATATGTAAACTGCTCTACCTGCTCTATTCTTTCCCCGCCTATTTTAATATTTAGCTTAGCCTTTTTCTTTCTAGAAAATCGCATAACCTTTGTTTTATTAATATTGATTCTCATCCCATATTTATCGCACAGAACCTCCAATTCACTCAACAATGCTTGCAACCCCTTGGCTGACTGAGCAACTAATGCTTGGTCATCAGCAAACCTAACCGATTTTACGAATTCCCCTCCGACTTTCATTCCTACCTCCAGTTCTTCCCATGCCTCTTTAATCATTTCCTCTACATATACGTTGAACAGTACCGGTGACAATGGGCAACCCTTCCTTACACCTCTTCCTAACACTGCCCATCCGGACTCTCCGTTCCCCACTCGCACCTGAGCAGTCTGAGACATGTACAGGTTGCGGATCAGTCTCCTGTCCCTCCAATCCATTCCTATTTTCTGCAATACACGCATTAATTTTTCCCAATTCACTCTATCAAACGCTTTTTCGAAATCTACAAAACAGGCAAAAACGTCCTGATTGTATTCTATATTTCTCTCGACTAGTGATCTCATTACTGCAATGGCATCACGCGTACCTCTTCCTTTCCTGAACCCAAACTGATCATCCCCTAAGTAATCATTTGCCTTACTCTCTATCCTTTTGTTGATGATCCTGAGAATAACTTTAGCTGCGTGGGATATCAAACTTATTGTTCTGTAATCCTCACATGACGAAGCCTTTGCCTTTTTTGGAATAGGAACTAACACCGATCTCACAAAATCTTCCGGCCAGATTCCTTCCTCATAGATACTACGAATCAGTCCATATATGGCCTTCTTCCCACCTTTCCCTAACCATTTCAACATTTCTACAGGAATATTGTCCACCCCCACAGCCTTGTTTGCTTTCATCTCCTTTAATGCCCTTTCTATTTCATCGTCGAGTATGCCTGGACCTAAGCTATCTTCTTCTACCTCATGTTCTTTTTCTATGTCTAACCTTGTCGGCCTAAGTTCCCTCCTATGGACTACAACCTTGTCGTGGTGGAAGGGCTTGTGTGTTCCGATGACCCCTAGAGCTGTGCTGGCGGGAGTAATAATAACTACTCCTGGAAGGGTCACCCATGCCAGATAGGTCGAAGGTTAGGAGCCAGACGAAAGGTAGTCCACGCAGCGTCTGTTCCTCAGTGAGGCGGCTGCAATGGCGTCTGACCCCAGTGGGGCGGCCATTAAGTGATGGTGTCACGTTAAAAACACTATTGAGGAAGGCAACGGGAAACCACCTCAATTATGATTCCCAAGAATATTATGATATATTATATAAATATATATATATATATATATATATATATTCTTGGGAATCATAATTGAGGTGGTTTCCCGTTGCCTTCCACAATAGTGTTTTTAACATGACACCATTACTTAATGGCCGCCCGGACTGGGGTCAGATGCCTTTGCAGCCGCCTCACTGAGGAACAGACGCTGCGTGGACTACCTTTCGTCTGGCTCTTAACCTTCGACCTATCTGGCATGGGTGACCCTACCAAAAGCAATTATATTTACTCCCGCCAGCACAGCTCTAGGGGTCATCGGAACACACAAGCCCTTCCACCACGACAAGGTTGTAGTGGATAGAACGCATCTATTGTCCAATGGAAAAACCGGCTCTCTCGCGGCTGAGACTTTTTGGCTTCGTAGTCACTAAACGCTCGGCCTTATTTAAACTGTTGCAATCACGAGCATTTTTCACAACTGTGACACCATCACCTCATGTCTCATTCAAAGATTTTCCGATGACTTTCTATGGGTTTTAAAGCACGTAAATGAATAAAACGGATGATTGCACCATGTATGTTTCCCTAAACGCGGTCGTTTTTTAAACCATTGAACATGTCTCATTCTAAATTGTGGAAACTACGTCTCATATTCATAAAGAGTGCCAGCGTACTTTGTGCTCAACCACACGTACTTACTTTCAGTCTCGAGGAGTAAATTGACCCACTTTACGCCTAACCTCATATGATTTATTACAGTATGATTACGTCGATATATCATCCTAAACCCAAATATTTCTCTAGAATGCGTTAGTGTTTGACCCTGATGAATTTGGTTGAAACATAAGGTTAATGTGTTGAGTGAATTAACTCCAATGGAGGAATCAATTATTTTTGGAAATACCTACCCCAATTGAAAAGATGGTCCCACATACGTTCTTAAAGAAAATTCCCTGAAATATTTGAATATAATGTATATGAAATTATCAATAATAGAAAAAGACAAAAATACAGAAATACACAAAAATGAGAAACTAACCCGGTATCGAATATTCGATGGTGTACACCAACTTTCTCAAATCAGTTCGGTCTTTTATTGATCACACCTTGTATGTTAAAAATGGGCTATTGATTCCAAATACGTTCGTGGGTTACAATTTTGTCGACGCCAAATCCGCGGTTTATATCTTTAAATCGTGAGAAAATCACATGTCGATCGGGAAAAAAAATTATTTCAATATATTGAATTTAGATACGTATCGCCAATTCCCCCCCCCCCCCTCCCCCGATAGCACTCCTTAGTACTTCCTCTCTTAAAGAACCCTTATATCCTTTTTCTCCTTCTCCCACCTTTTACTCATCCGGGAACAGGTTGGGGAGAGTGGAGGTGTAGGGGGGTAGAAATTGGCCTGGAAGGGTTAGGGAGAACGGGAAGGTACTTTGGTTCTCGTGGAGATTTTTGTAAGTCGATGGAAAAAAGAAAATGGAAGAGATTAAGGAGGTGTGGATATGGGTGGCGGGGTAACTAGGTATGCATCGGTGAGGGAGGGATGGGGGGGGAGGGGATGACGCACCGTTCAAGGGCATGGGCCGAAAATAGTGGCGTGGGCGGAGGAGGAGATGTGAGGGTGGCGGGAAGTGAGGGCGTGTGGGCGGCATCTTCTCCCGGGAGGTGTGGAAAGGATCGCCGGGAGTGGGGAAGAAATCTCTCGCTCCTTTTAATTAAAAGTGGGCAGCTTTTGTGCTTCGAAATGAGTTGAGTTTGGAGCGGGTGCCGGGAGGTTGCTGAGTGTGGGGAGGGGGGTTAGGTTCTTCTTTCTTTTTGGGCGGAGGGTGGATGTGGAAGGGAGGAAGGAAGGACGCGATGGGAAGCGGGAAGGTGTTAGATGGAAATCTCTTTACGGGGCAGTGTGTCTCTCCCGAGAGGGACGAGGGGTGGGATGGGGAAATCTTATACCCTCCTCTCACTTCCATTCCCCTTCCATTCGCGCTAGGATCTAGGGACCCGGAAAAATGGAATCAGAAACGAGTGATTTTCGGATGAAAAATATGATGCAGAAAGGAGGAGGTAAGGAAGGAGGTCGGGGTGGAGAAAGAGGAAAGTAAACCGTGTTAGGACAAGTATGCAAATGCCTCCGTTATAAGAGTTTTTTTTCACGCGGTTTTCTCCATATCCGCAATTTTTTACTTCTCGGCAGGGCTCGTGATTCTATTTTTTTCGTGCTCATAGTGTATTCGAGGCGGGAGGAGTAAATACTTAAGGGATTAGCAGCTCACCTCACGTAGAAGTAAAAGGGGGAGGAAGGATGGTAGAAGAAGCGGAGATGGTGGTGTCTGGGGTGCTTCTTCGATATGAAGCGAATGAGGCCAGGGGCGTGGGATTTCAGGGCTGGGGAGGAGTACACTGGTGGGACTTTTGGGGGAGGGGGAGAGTTTGAAAGGAGGGGAAGGGAGAAAGGGGGCAAAAAGAAGCTTGGTGTACGGTTTTCATTAAGTGTGCGAGATTTTAGTTTCTTTTGCTTTTTTCTTCTCCCTGCGAGATCCGATCGATTGGGACGGCGGGAAAGCGGAGAAAGAAAAAAAAAAGACTTTACCAACAAGGGCGCCGGAGTTGAGAGGAAGAGCTCGCCATTTCATGCAAATAATCGCGGATTAAAACTGTAACCATGCCGTATTAATTTGGCAACACTGATGAGTTTTTTTTCCTTGTAGAAATACGTGTGTCATTCCGGTAAAGTTTAGGTAGATGAAATTTCGTCCTATGGATAATGCTTTGGACCAAATCTTGCCTGAGAAAGAATAAAATAGCTTACATAATTCAACTTTAATTGGATAATGATCGACAGGAGTTGACATAGATTCGTATGTTAGGTATATTTTTCCACAAAATAATTGAATTTATTAACTGTGTAATCCATACTACATGTAAACAAAATTTACGACACTAAACAAGCATTTTAAAAATTGTATCACACTGAGCTTGCCTCTCTTCATTACGTCTAGCAGGTGTATCGTTTTCCTATTCTCTAACTCGTTTAGCCAACATTCCCTCCCCTACTACAGTCTACGAAAGTACATTACCACTCGTTACGCTCTGCATTCATTTTTGCTGCCTCATTTGATTTTCTGATTTTTTGATTTGATTTTAGTATTTTTTAGTTTGTTTTTTGATCTGCAAATACAATTTTTCTATCGTACTTCACACTAGCATTTCACTTATTTACTTGAACGGAGCCAAGGAAACAAACACTTGGGGAAAAGTTGTGTATAAAAAATTGGATGTGCCATATATCGCGAAATACGTTTTCTCTAATAATTTATAATTAATAAGTCGCATTTGATGATACAGATCAATTTAATAACAACGTTTCTGGTTTCAATAGTTCCAAATATTTTGTGTCCATTTCGATCCATACCCATTTTCTATTATTATTTGGTAATCTACCGGTTAAGGTGGAACTAATACTGATCAAACAAAGTCTTGGAGGGAAAAAAAGAGGAAGGAATCTGGCCGGAAGACTTTGTATGATCAGTATTAGTTCCTATTCCGAAAAAGGTAAAGGGTACAGCATGTGAGGACTACTACTACAGAACAATAAGTTTGTTATACCACGCCGCTAAAGTTGTTCTCAGGATCATCAACAAAAAGATTGAGAGTAGGGCAAATTATTACTTAGGGGACAATCAGTTTGAGTTTAGGAAGGGGAGAGAGAAATGTGGGTGTGAAGAAGAGTGGGGTAGGTGAAATGGACCGAAAGGAAAACAAGTGAGAAAGTACTAGGAATGGTGGGCGAGGAGAGGGGTTTGTTGGGAGGAATCCTATGTAGGCAGGAAAAATGGATGAAGGGCGTATTGATCGGCAGTGGGATGTTGAAGACTGTAATAGAGGGGAGAATGTTAGGCAAACGAGGAGAGGGCAGGCACAGGATAGGGATGCTAGATGGGATGAAGGGAGGAAAGAAGTACACAGAGATGAAGAGAGACCTGATGTAGAGTTGGATGTTGGGTTGTGTTTGGTTAGGAGTCACAAAATATTTATTTGATAGTTTTGTCCATCCAAAAACCATTTTCTATAGGATTGCCAAATCATTTTCGAAAAAGAAAATTAAATTTTATGTAAAGTTTCGAAAGTGAAATGTTTCGATAGTGGTTAGGTGCAATCTGATATGTCAAAGCATTTATTTGAAAGTAGTCTCGAGTGGTCTTAATCCAGATATGATACACTCAGAATATGAAGGAGGTTAATTAATTTATATGGGTATGTTTGATGTCATTAATTACCAAAATAAACGACTGTTAAATGACCATGGATTTACAGTTCATTTTCTTTTAATTTCTGTTTCCCCATCCAAGTTTGGAGATAAGTCACGGCATAAATTTTATATTTGACCCTCTTTTTTGGGGATTTTTTTTCTATTCCCACCTCCTCCTCCTCTCTCGTCACTCGACCATGAATTTTTCTCTTCTCCCTCCCATAACTTCACCTCTTCTACATACTGAACTTAATCTCCTCTCCCCTACTCCGAAAAATCCGGCAAATGGCGAACACATATTCATTTGCATAGATATAAGGAAATATAGATTAATAAAAGGGATATAAGCACATTTAAAGGACAAACACAGGAATGATGGAGAAGATGAAATTGAGCTGATCACAAGCGTAAAAAGTTCCAATGTAACTTATGTTTCCTTGATAGCTCAAGTGGCTAAGAGTAACGGGCCGGTTAGTCGAAAGATCCGTGGTTCATGTCTCGGTCAAGAAAACATTTAACGCATGTGATCTGAATAAAAAGAGACGATTTCAGGCGTAATATGGTGGAATAACATGATTAATTAAAATTAGCAATTTTCCACAAATATAAAATTTATTATAAAAATAATATTTATGTTGCATTGAAACAGGTCGTATTAATAAATTTTATTTTTGTGGAAAATTGCTAATTTAAATTAAGCATGTGATCTGGTCGATTCCGCTTTCCCCATCATTCCTGTATTCGTACTTTATATGTGCTCCTATCCCTTTTCTTTCGGATCGACCTGGCGGTAAAGGTCTTAACCTTCAACCTGTTCACTAGCTGCGACAAGTGCTTCAACAATGTTGGCGTTTATTTTAAAAAGCTAGCGACTATTTATTATATGTACAAATCATGAATCGAAAGAATTATAAAAAAACATGGACATTACTTTCTGTACGACCATTATATTTTCATCTTGCTTTACCTATATAGGCATTCCCATGCATTCATGTAAATTTCATGGCAAAAGCCGTGATATGGAAATATAATGTTTTTGATCATCTCTGGATTGAGTCTCAAAATTTTATCATCTGATAAGTTTATATCGAAGGAACTTTCCGTGCTAGAATTTGGTGCTGTTGAAGGGTGAAAATATAATTGCAAAGTAAAGAAAGCTGCGAAATTATGAATCCTTACGTATTTTACCCTTACAGAGCCACACTTTTTTTAATAATATATATTTTATGTACCCAAGTATCGTTTCTCTGCTGCATAAATTTAAAGAAAAACCATAAACACCATAATCAACTCGAATGCCGATTTGGTAGGTGATGATAAGAGTTCACCCAGTACTAAGCCCTAACGCTTGTGAAATTCACAATTCAGAGTAGTGGGGCCAGCTCCTTTCCCTGTGTCGCCCATGGTTTTTCAGTAAGATCTGGTACCCGAAAAATCACACAACTTGGGTAGAGCTGAGGGTGCCCAGTGAAGCTTGATCCGAATCCGAGCCCACCGGTCAGTAGTCCAACGCTCTACCCCTTGACTGCTGCGACCCATGCACAAATATAATGTTCATTAAAATGTACGTATTTTGAGAAATTTTATATTTCCAGTGCCTGCCCCAGTGCTCTGCAACTTCTGATAACCTCTCTACGTAACTGGCATAATAATAGAACTGCCAAGCGACTAACAATATCTCTGCGTATCATTAAAAAAGAGATTATAAGTCACTGCGCACATTTCAACCCAATGCACAACATTTTCCAAGTCCAATGTATTTTTTTGAAGTGATAAATTGAAAAGTATTAGGTAGGTTCCAAACTTTGATTTAATGTACTTTATTTTAGCTTGCATGCGTTAGTATATTGATATTTAAAATTCTAATTCATTAAATTTAATTAAAATTTCTAAGTCATTGTTGCTTATTATTTTTAGTAGTTGTTTTTACCATCAAAATTATGGTTCAAATATCATTACACAATTACTAGCACACCAATTATTGCAAACTGCATTTCGCCATGTATGTTTGCTTGTGCACGAGTATCTCTGTATATTAGCTAATATACTTATTTTCTCAAATTCATGTAGATCTGATGTTTCTGCCCAAGCACCCCCCGCCACCCGTCTTTGCGTCGGCTTGCATTGAAGTGTTTTGATATAGCTGCACTTTAATTTCTGAAAAGTTCTCCCAAACCGTGAGACTAGTTCCGAGGTCTGTTGCATATGTTATAGTCGTGATCAGGAAAATTTACAACAAGTAACTCTTGTTGTATTGTTTTCAGTAGTAAAATGGGCACTTTACATGTAATTATTAAGATTTATATGTTTTTCAAAGCAGCGACTCTTGAACTCCTCTAATTCCGTGTAATCGTGGAATGAATCGTTTGAAATGGTTTAGACTACTCTAGGTACCTTACTGAAATCGACATTCCATCCCACCGCGCAGTGACCCAAATCGGAATGCCAGGAGATCAAGATGCCTCGCTAATGATAATCGCTTGCTTCCTGCTGGTTCCCCATGGGTGGTCTTTCAGTGTCACCCGGGGATATTACGGGAAGAGTTCTACCAGACAGACGCATTCTCCCACTATACGCTACCCGTTTAATCCCCACTTAGATTCCCTAAATCCCTTTTTCTGGAAGTGCGCTGCAGTGAGGAGGCATGGGTGGGAGTTATTTCTCGGAAGACCTGTACTTCTTAGGAGATTGCCCACTATCCCCACCTTTCCTCTTCCTGGCGGATAAATTTCTCCCCGCATACGTGGTCTGTTAGGCTTTCTAATACGCTCTCTCTCTCTATCTTAGTCTTGTGTCAGCCAGTACATGATTTTTAACTGCGGAAATAAAACAGGATGTATAGAGTTTTACCCAAATTTACGAAAGTTTTTATGCTGGTTAGGATGAGAAGACTTCTTCAGTTTTACATTATAATAATAAACTTCAAATTTGTTTAAAATATTCTGGAACTAAATAATGAAACTAGATCTCACCTAACTCTGTTGCGTATGGTCCTGGCGGTTTTTGATACCACATTACATGCGGCTCTTTGTGATGATTTCAAAGTCACATTCTTATTTATTTCATTAATCCAAAATCCTTGTTCACACGATGTGAAACACAGTATATATTGCTATCGCAAATGGTTAAAACAACATAAAAATGAGTGTTCTATGGAGTCAATCGAATAGAAATAGGCGAAACTTGGTTTATCTATTGGAAAATAATTGAAATATCAAAAAATTCATTCACTATTTCCAAATTTTTCAGTCGTGATGAATCTTAAAATTCATCGCATTCGGAAGTAATTCGTCATACTTCATACAATGGAAGCTTTAGAGCAAGTTTTAGAGCAATGTCGGTCTTTCAACGTCCATTTACTTGAAAAAAACGTATAAGTTGGCAAAAAACTGCGTTTCCGTTTTCAAAAATGAAATCCTCCCCCAAAGGGCACCATCATGGGACCCTAAGTGCCGTCAAAAAAGGTTGCACAAGTACCTTTAAGGACCATTCGGAATCCGCATTCCAGTGATCCTGCGAATGGAAAAGTTACCGACAAACGTGTTGAAGCTCAAGGAATGTACTTTGAAGGATTTTGAGGCATTAGCAACATCTGAAATAAATCTATTTTTCCGATATTTTTTATAGAAACTAAGTAAGTAAGGACCGAATCCATGAAAGTGACCAAATTCCGATTTTTATAAAAGTAATAGTAATATTCATGAAGCATTATTTCATTTTTTCATTAAAATATGAGTGAATTGAGTTATTATAATTGAATATGAAGTAATATGAGGATCGAGTTGATTGTTAGACGATATGGGTATTGGTTCTTCTTAATTTCGCCTTGCAGAGTTAGATAAAAATGTTCTATAAACTTGAGATATAAAATGAAGTTCTTATTTACTTACTAATGCTAAGCTACTCCTTATCTTTAACTATAAAAAGGCAAATCATATGGAGAAAGTAATATGTAGGCCACATTAGATATCTATTTTGATTGCGGACTCCTGTAACGGTTCTCATTGCTGATACGAGGTGCGTTCAAGGTCTTCCTATTTTTTTCTGACAACGAACGTACACTAGAAAGTTAAAACTTGTGGATGCATTCGTCTTTCTTGACATATTTTCTGAAATCTATGTGATACTCCAATGATTTTGTTTCTAAAAAGGCGTTTTCGTCAATATTTCCAAAATTCTCTCCTAACGATGGCATATTCTACTTTGCGATTTTATAATTTATAGTTAAAGATACGGGTTGACGATGTTTTCAAATTCTTGAAGATGTTTTTCGAATTCTTCCATGGAAGCGTAGGTGACTACGGGACTAGAAGACCCTATTGTTATTCCGTCCTTCTATTTACGTATCTATTTATGTTCTTTCTGCAGGAATTGTTGCGTGCATTAATTTGGTTCAATCCACTTTCGTCTTGATTGACAGGAACGAAGTTCGCGGAATCTTGGATTGATTTCTCTTATAGATCTTAATAACGAAACTATGCCAAAATAATAAATAATATCTCGGTTAGGCATTAGTCGATTAAATATCCTGATGGAGCATTTGGAATCCCGTATGTATAAACTCTTGATTTCCCTGGATTTTTATACCTTGTGTGAGCGAGTTGATGGGTAGGAAGAAATTAAAATATCTGGACGGTTTGAAGTGTGATTTAGCTAAATGGGCAAATAGGGCCAATAAATGGCTAATTTTATTGTAAATTTTCAAGGATTTTGTCTTAATATGAAGCAGAACTTTGAAATATTGCACTAAAGTTACCCAGAAACTCACAAAAATCTGTAAAGCTTCTTCAGAATCCATCAAAAGCCTCTATGTAATAGTCACAGCAAGAACAACTGATTATTTAACGAAGTTTTTTCCGTGCTTTCTTTTTGTCGATGAAGTCCCATGACCTCCATGTCTAGTTTGGCGTACTCGAATTCGACATAACTCATTTAATTCTGCTTAAGTACATGTAGGTTACCTGCTCAGAGGACAACATAGAGATCGATCTACAGAGCCTGCCTCAGAACATCATAGGTGCCATAGCGGTTTTGAGGATGTGAAAATTGGGTCGGGCACATATCCCGCTCTGAATCTTGCACGTAGGCGCAATAAGTGAGGCAAAAATACGGGGTATTCTACGCAGCATTGACGCAACGGAATGATGTCGAGTTTGAATTATGCCCGTCTGTTTTTATCACCAAAACCTCCGTGTACATGCTATTTCCAGAGCAGGCGGCCACGGGGTAATTCAAGAAATTTTCCCCCTCTCTAGGCCAAGGCGGGAAGGAGAGGGGAGGAAAAAATTGCCGGCCATATATTTCGGGGGATTCCGGAGGAGAAGACGATGATAGGGTGGTCTGGGCAAGAGAGTCTGCATGCTTTTCGCCGCTCACTGTTCGCGGAGAAATATGACGGGCGTTGCATGTGCACAGACGGTGGGTGGCAAATACTGGACAGTACACGTAATGGTCGGGAAGGGTTGGAAAGAAAAGGGGGAAACCTGTTGTAGCTTACGGGTAAGGGTTTAGGAGTCGGTTGTGGGCGTGAATCACAATGGAGTTCTTGAATCTATCAAAGTGCTCCACGCTTTATTTTATCACTTAAAGAAAACCAAAAATCAGGTAGCTGAGAGTTTTGGGCATATATTGTGATAGTTGATAATTTAATTATGACAATCGGTGCAGAAACAGCGGTTTCATTCGTAATCACTCTGGATATCGGGTTTAATGTCAGTCATAAATAATTCCTATTCAGATTTTGATTGCTGGGTTACAAAGAGTTCTGTTCCTGTGCGAATTAGGAACAAAACACAATAACTCTCGGGAAGTGGAAGTTAAAAGACATTTTATTTTTGCATTTAAAATATATGAAAAATTTTGTTGGAACAAAATATATTCCTATAGATTATATTTATGTGGATGTATCCTATTCCAGAAAAACTGACTCAAGTACACTTAAGCTGTAGTTTTTGACGGAATTACTAGATGATGAATGTAGTATGGCTGAACGTTTTTGATAATTCAACTTTTACGTGGGTTAATACTATGCAAAGTTATACATTTCGTTATGCATGAAATACTTAAACTACACGAGGGAAAATAATAGAAAAAATTTAACTGGCGTTGAAATCAAAGGAAGTGAAATTCTTTGAATCTTTATTTAAAACTGAAAACGGTGTACAAGTTTTCAGAATGATTAGCATTTATTACGCAAATAATAATCATCAAGAAACATTCAAAATATTATCAGATATATTACTTTCACAACAAAATTTTGAATTAAAAATATATATTTAATTATTTTCTTGTTAGATTATTGTCAATCAAAATATACATTTTCAGAATAAATTTGCTATTAAAATCAACGAATTATGAAATTAAATCTGTTTAGAGTTGTTAATTCTCTGGCAATTAGTTTTGAAAGAAATTTTGCGTAGTGCAGCCTTTTTCGTCAAGCTACGGTTTACGAATCAAAAGTACGTCCGAATTTGGAAATTATGCATCTCTCACAGTAAATTAATTCCTAAGTTTAATCTTAGGTTTCGAATGGCGCCAAAGAAATCACAAACATTGTGGCGATTAATGAACGTCATTTCTTTAATTTATCCTTCATATTTTTCTTTCCTTCCTAAATATTACGAAATATAGTAACAAAAAAGGTAGGGCAGTAATTTGTGGGAATTGGTACATTCGGATAGAGGTAACCCGTAGGTCACGTCTGCTGCGTTTTTTGAACTATGGAGGTAAGCAACTGGAATTTGGTAGGAAGGCAAAGCACCAAATGTATGTTACAATAAATATTATATTGAATGTTGAAAGTGTTCGATTATTTTACTTCTTCTAAATGACGTTGATCTCTATCATTAACCAAGCGGAGTTTCAAGTACGTAGAAAAGGTAGGGGATCATATTAATGACAGCACTTTGAATATGTAGTACGGAAATAAATACAAATATTTCAGATTAAATGGAGAAATGAGAAATTGCAAACAATGGTATATTACTCCTAATTTATGAAATAAATTGGAATTTAATGTCATCTTCTTGGATTTTAGCTCATCTGAAAGAGTTCTTGGGTAATCTTACCGTCTCGTTCTCTTAAGGAAATTTATTTGGCTATTTGATGCTTTTTTACGGTTCTTATACTCACTTGTAGTTTTTAATATTCTCTACAAATATGAATGAATATAAACTGGTATTAATTGGTTTCAATTGATGTTTTCTTGATTCCAGTTCTATTCTGACAACAGCTCCCTTTTCTTTTTCGAAGTAGGCCATCAAAAATTGCAGGTAGTTCATAGATTTGAAATATGTATAACACCCCGATCACCTCTTAGATAGCGCTTGCAGAAAATGTAATCGAAATTGATTCAAAATGATGGATCGTCCATGAGTTTTACAAATTAAGAGTGAAAGAGAACACTACTCTGGTGGATTATTTCTCTTGTAGTGTTTTGGGCGTTTCGCTAATTTTCGAGAATTCCATACTTACGTGATTCGCTCGCTTTGCAACAAGCATCTTTAAAATGGAATTAAAAATATTTTGTTGTTATCTTCATTTAATTATTTACTCGACGCCATTTTTTCTCAATATATGAGAGAATACGGGGAAAATTGCCTTTCAGAAGCAGCTCAGTGCCTATCACAAATTTTTAAAGAACCAGAAAATGTTTAGCTTCTCACGTTTAGAAATTTTTCGCAGAATTATATCCCGAAAAAAAATCGGCGGTGACTTGGGCAGTCACCGCAATAAGGTGTTAAATGGAATATGATCTGTAGTAATATATGTGTTGCACCTTTCTCCTCTTAACAAGAGAACACGTGTTAACTTGTAATCTGCCGCTTTCACCTGCGGTATCTGATGGAAAATGAAAGAAAAACATTTACTTGTTCTATATTGTTTTATCATATTTTTACCTCGTCCTAAGTCGAGTATAAGATGTATTGTGTTAGTGGGATTATTATCTACTTGGCGTCGTGTTTACCGTGTAGTTACAGTGATGCCGCATAGGGACAGGCGGAGCCGTTGAGCAGTAAGAATTCTCGGACCTAACTCTTATAAGATCCTTCAAGACCCATACTTTATTCAGTCCGTGCTGTGACTCAAGGGGCACTCTTACGCGTGCTAGAGCGTCTGGGTACGGAGCTTGTGCGCACATGTAAGTGATGAATGCCCGCGACCCTTTGTGTCCCGGCCGCCATCGCTCACCCATCGGACGGGACAACCAACCCTTTACCCAACCCCTGGCATCCCTCTTTACCCCAGCAGCCAAATCAGTCTCGCACACCCCGTCCTATTTCCGCCCCCACCCTCTCATACTTCCCCACCCGAAATCATACAGCACCTCGGCCGCATAGTCCTCCTCCTTTCATCCCCTTGCCCTCTCGCCTCTCACTCTCCAACTTCTCATATCATAACGCCCTTCTTCCTTTGGCCAAGCCCTTTATAACCATCCCCCGAGGACAAACAAACATCCATCGCGGTGCTTCATTTGTCACGACTTAATATTCCGACCGCGTGCTTGTCTCCCTTGCCCCGTTCCCCAATCCTCCTCCCCCCAGCACCGCCTTGGTGTCCTGTCGGGTAAGGGTAAGGAGAGAGATAGAACGGAAAAAAATAATAAGGGTGAGAAGAAGAGAGAAGAGGGCGGTGGTGTGTGCGGTGGGCGGGGAGGAGAGGGGAAATATTAAGATGGCCTCCGTATCTCTCTGAAGCACGCTCGCGGGACGAGAAGGAATAGGGTAAGGGAGGGGCTGAGTTCTGGGGGAGGCGTCCAAGGAACATCGTAGATGGATACTGTCCTTTTTCGGAAAAGGGCTTCCCGGTCGTTGAGAGTTGAGGATAAGGACGGGGAAGATGAAGGGAAAAGAGAGATTGGGGGATAAGAGGATGGTTTATTCCTTTTTTTAAATTCCTGCGTATGATTATTCTAAGGCAAGGAATACAGAAATGAAGGTTATGAGAAATGAGTTGGCTGAAGAAAAAAGCGAAATTAAAGTGAAATTCAACCAATATTGACTACCGTGCAAGAGAAATATATAGTAATATTATTTCTCAGATGGGAACTTCAAAATTGGTGGTTCCCTACAAATCTGGCCTCAAGAAAATTTAAATAAATTTAATTGTTGAGTACATGTGCAATTAATGTAAATGAAACAACTTAGATAATTTACCAAGGAGGAGGGAGTAGATAATATGAACGATTAGAAAAAAATGCTAGGAAATAATTAGTGAAAAGATGCCAGACGTAGTGGAGTAGGCTTTTGAAATGTGCGTCTGGAGAAAGATGGAAAGTTGCAAATGAACGGAAAGGGAAATCTAAAGCGAAGTGATAGGCATGATGGAGGAAAAGAGAGGATTGGTGGTTGGAAAAGGTCTAGAAGAGGCATTAGTGAAAGCAGAGTATTTTTATTAGCAAAGAAATATTGAAGGTTGTGATATAGGGGAGGGAGTAGGGAGTTGGACGAGCATGTTAGGAATAGCAAAAGGATAGGCGTATTAGACAGGAAGCAAGGGAGATAGAAAGTACACGGAGTTGACGAAAGGCTTGAGTTGGGGTTGTCAGGAAGTCTTTTTGGACGGATCCCTGAAGTGTAGCATTGATCATTCTGAGTCTATCTAAAAGCTAGCTTAAACGATTGTTTACCACTAATTATTGTAATTTAAGTACTAAAATAAAAGTAAAAGAAAAGTACCAATTACTCATAATTGTACGGCTTAGTGCGGATCGGACTTATGATACTGTAGGAGACGGACTTTTCCGTTGTTAAAATGTGTTTTTTTAAATCAGATTAAATATTAGAACACTTTTACTGGTGACAATTTGTTTTTAAACTCGTAAATGTAATGCTATGTTATGGTGAACTAATTATATAATATATAATGCTTTATTTACAAATATGAATTTAAAATTATCATATTTTCTAATAACATTTTAGTGCAAAAAATAACCATTAGCTGATATTGATATTTAAACATACGTGAAGTCGTGGGAAATGTAGCATGTGTGCTAGCAACCATTATCATGTTCACCCAAAATCAGGGCATTCAAATTAATTTTTATTAATTATATCATGAATTCGATTTGAAAGTTGATCCTATTAGTTTCACTTTTGCATTTCTATATTGTAGTTCCAATGAGTTAAATGATAATTTATTCTTGATTAACCCAGTTATTATGTTGAAATATCCAAAATATATGCTTTCCCTCACACTTCATTCATGTATGTTTCAATGAACTTAAAAAGTATTTCATAATGGATTCAATAAGAGGTATCACTCTCTCACAATTTCCTAAGTGTAATTTTGTAATTAGGATTGATCAAAACAATTGGGCAATTGTTTTGGAATTTATAAGGTTTAACAATAATGAACATAGAAAAACATTTAAAGTGAAACTTACACTCTTATGAATCCGTCTGAGTAGAGTTATAGTTATTAATATTTTAGTGCTATATGTTCTCTGGGAAACACCGTGGGAGCCGGTTTGTGAACTTGGGATGAAAAATTAAAAGTGGTCGTTTTCGGACCGGGCTTCCTATTTTATTTTTGTTCCGATGAGCCTAGCAATGACGAGTGCTTTTCTAACTAAATTTATTTTTTCCGAAACTGCTTCGAGCTATTTACCTCGATTTGTCGTAGAGAATGTTACTCAGTAAGGAAAAAAACAACTATTGTTAAACCAATACAAATGTCAAAACTGAATGGGATTATTTTCAAAATTTTGAAAAGATTTGAATTTGGTGCCTTTCAATTTAGGTGTTATATACGTTTCAATCCAACATCCTCCCCTCTATTACCTTCTTCAACATTCCACTACCGCTCAATACGCCTTTCATCCATTTTTCCTGCCTCCATAGGATTTCTCTCAACAAA
This sequence comes from Hetaerina titia, assembly GCA_037158775.1. Taxonomy (NCBI): domain Eukaryota; kingdom Metazoa; phylum Arthropoda; class Insecta; order Odonata; family Calopterygidae; genus Hetaerina; species Hetaerina titia. The sequence goes on along the minus strand of CM073778.1, from coordinate 57,284,793 downwards.
CCCCTCTCCTCCCCCACCATTTCTAGTACTTCCTCATTTTATAATGCAACAATTTCAGAGAGTAAAAATCATTCGCCTTGACCGGGATTCGAACCCGGATCCCTCGATATCCGGCCGAGTGCTTTAACCATTTAAGCTACCGAGACGTCTTCTTACACTCTGAAATTTTGGGGGCTTTAAAGGAACAAGATGTTGTGACGAAATACCTCTCCCGCAGTTTCTTGAAATGAACTTCCTCATTTGTTTAGGAGTTACAAAACATTTATTTGATAGTTATGTCCATCCGAAAAAAAAATACATTTCAATATTTTAATCTACGTATAGGCCTAGACGATACTCAAACAAGTAACAGATTTTATCTTTAAGCGATCGGGTGTTGAAGTAGAGATTATGGAAGAAAAAGTAATTTTGTATGAAATACCGCTAGCGTCATCCCTTATAACTAACATAAATTGTAACAAAATATTTTTGTGACAGAGTTTTGTTTAAAATATTAGTTACCTCGAACGTTGGAAGTTTGCAAGGCAAAATTTCTAGTTTTTTTCCGTGGAACAAAAATGTCACTTGTAAAACCGTCTTTATCATTCAACCGTTAAGTTTAAATTTACGACTTTAAACGGAAATTGTTTCACGCAAGGTAAAAAAAAACATTCCCGTTTTTTTAAGGCTAAATGGAGGATCTCCGTAACCGGAAACTGGCCGTTTCTCTACTGATTAGAAATAATTTCATGGTTCACTCTTTAGTGGCAGGATTGGGGGCTTTTGGCGTTTTGAGAGTTAACGGAGAGTTGTGAGCTTTAGTGTCGTGATAATATTACATTTCGAAGATGTAGCAATCATGTTAAAACCCGTTGTCAGTTGAATGTGTTTAATTATATCCCTACGAATGACATTATTGCAATATTTATCAGTTGATGAATTTTCTATCCAGTTCTATTGCAAACCTATGCCAATAAAATTTAAAGACTATTGTCACCAATTAATTATTACATATATATTATTTCAGCAAGTTAGTGTAACACATATTGAGCAGAAGATTTCACAACAACGTAATTACAACTAATTGATATTTCGTCTTTGTAATAATTATTTCATAATAACACTTCATTTGTTTGTTTTGAAGTATCAATCAAAATGCGTTCACACCCTCCGGATCCGGGAAACTATTTTTAACATTAAAAGTATTCCAGTTGAAGCCTCTTTCATTTTGATAGACGGTTGAATTTATTAACTCTGAAATAATCAGAGTAGGAAAACTTAAACAATGCCACTTGCAGGACTTGGAGCGGCGTTTAGACAGCGTTGGTTTATGTATAGCCATATTTAACCTTTTCGTTGTAAATTATGCACGTCCCCTGCCACTTCTGTAAAATTGCTGCATTACTCCTCGTTATGAAGGCTCCGTGGAATTGTGAAGATGGAGGAGGAGAAGATAAGACGATATTTTTTCCACGCCGGAGATAAAAGGTGAAATTTCAGGGCACGGAATACGCATTTAGCAAAAATAAATGCGGGTCCCGGTGAGTTGGTTTTGGTGGATGAGAATGTAAAGTCCGACGGTGAATCCTGGTACGTTTTAAAGGAAAGGGTTGTGATATGTGAGGGCAGAGTTTTCCGATGTAGTAGTGTATATTAAAAGATGATTGTTTTTTCACTATCGCATTCACTTCCATCAAAATTTACCAAAGAAAATACTGGAATTAGTCAAATTTATTTTTACGAATCTTGGATCTACGTAGGAAATCTAACAAATTCATTTGTTTGGGTCTAGTTTAAGGTACATATATTTTATTTTTCATCCCTCGTCTGAAAGTAACTAAGTACCAGAAACTATGTACAGATTACTAAATACTTTTGGCATAATATTTAGGTTTACTTACAATGACGGTTGAATAAATATCAAAGACAGGAATAACAGATAATTTTAGGTTGGAAATATTTTATGAATATTTTTGGTACAATATATGCTTAAAAGAAACGAAAATTTATCTTACCGTTAGATTTGGTATAGTTTTTAATAGCTAACATGCCGAGAACGTTAAGTATATTGCCAAGTCAACGGTTTTAATGTGAAATCTCGATGCTTGTAGATGCAAACATAGGCTGTAAGAATAGTTATGGAAGAAAATACTCCTGATAAATATTCTCAAAGCAACCTCAGTCTAGATTTTACTCATTCTAAAGTAAAACTAGATAAAACAGGAAAAGCCATGGAAATGAGAAAACATGACCTTTGTCTTGAATTCAAAATAATAATTTAAAGGGTAATTGCACATAAAAATCATACGCCCTAACACGTTGAGCTGATGTTGCGTTGAATAGTTCTCATTCAAGTACGGATACACTTACATTTCGAGGCGTATTTCATTTGCCTAGTGAATTAAATCTTCACGGTTTACATATTACTGTGAAATGCTTTACATGATATTTCTCTTTTGCAATGTTTAACTGGAAGGATGATTAACTGGAAGGTAACCAGCAGATGTTGCTTCGTTAGGGCTGTTCATATCTTACGTAATTCATTTGAGTGGAGGTGGTGTGTAGCGTTTACCGATGAAACTCGCATTGTCTTACGAGGGATAAAGAAGGGTCTGCGACTACAGTTACGCTTAAATTAAGCGTAAATGTAGTTTACATCCCCTTACGATGCTCAGAATGAAAGTCATTTAACTACGTTAAAGCAGCGCTTCCGTACTCAAGCTATGGAAACATTTTATTGCCGAATTTATGGCTTGAAAAAAAATTTACATTAGTAAGTCTGGTGACCAAGTTCTCGCTAATTTAATCCAGCTTACCTTGGGGACGATAATGTGTCACTAAAGAAAAAAACGATTAAAATTTTAATGGATGGACCAATAAAAAGGCAAAGGGACTAGAAACAAAGGAAAAGTGTTGCATTCGAAAAAGGACTATGATTAAATGGTTAGGTTCAAATAATTAATAAATTGAAGATAAAACAATTCTAAGAAAGATACTGACTAATAAAATAGGGAAATTTATTTCGCTCCTGATGTAAACATATGATTTACCGAAGGTATTAATACAAGGAGCTCTCGTAGATCCACAGATAAAAGTTAACTGTGATTTAAAATAATCAAATTCTGTTAGATTATACCTTAAAAAGCTTTTTAAGTAACGAAAAGAAAAGCAGGAAAAAGATGAAAGATGTAAACCCCAATCCTAGTGTTTATTGTTTAGCTTGATAATCTTGATGAGGTGTAGGAATTTTTGCTTGAAAATTAAACCAATTTTTTTGCTAAATTTATAAAAAACATTTTTATGTGCTCTGGTTTTTTGACCAGTCTTAGAACTGCTAATATCATTGAAATTGAGTGAAATAATAATAAAAAATATTAGCAGCAATGAAATTTCCAGATATAACATTGTATATGGCATTCGTCTTTATATTTAATTTAGTGTGTGGGGCTCCGCTGATCTTTAGCCTTCTTCATGCCAGGTGAGAGACAGGAGTACATTGAGGTGTATCTAAAGACATCTTACTCAATGTTACGTAAATACAGCCATAAGGAAAAACGGAGCAGACATTCTACATGTTCGCTGACAGTTGAATTTGAATAAAGTTTTCGAAAATAAGTGCCGAAGTTGATGAAGCGGTGTTTCTCGGGAGAAAAGAGGCTGAGAGGAACAGGTAAAGCAGGATGTAGAAAACTGATAGAGTTGGACGGGAATTCCTTCACGCAAACGAAAATAATGAAAAATGTCATTCCCGTCTTTTACACAGAAAGAGGCAAAAAATCATATTAGCATTGTAAAAAAATCGAGGAAATTTAGAAATCATACAATATAAGTCAGATAATTTTATTCTTGGTGGACAAAAGTTGTTCAAAGTTAACATTTGCCGTATCACTAATTTTAGTTTTGAATTTTGATAAAGTGGAAAATATCCCATAATCCCATTGTTTGTGTTCGGAAAGTAGTAGGAATGGGGAGAAGTAGATGAGGAGGATAGATAGGATGCCGTAGAAGAAAACGACGTACTTTTTCTAAGGAAAGGAGTGGGATGATGCGTAGAATAGTGCGTGAAGTGAGGGGAGATGGACATATGTCTTTATTAAAGCGAGACTGGGGCTAGGTGGCCCTGAGATGTAAAGAGGTAAGGAAAAATAATGGACGCAGCGAAGATTGAGGGATAGGGAGGGGAAGATGGGAGGGGAGAGAGGTAGAATGAAAGGGAGATAAATGCAGGTGCGTGAGGAAGAACAGGGGAAACAGGTGGAGAAAAAGGAGGACGCTAGAAATAGCGCCCCTCCGTCCCTATTCCCAATCACGATAAAATTTCGTTAAAATTGATTAATAGCCGTTGCTTCCGGCAGGTAAAAAGGTTATTCGTAATTGACGCATTGGAATAAAGAAGCTAAATTCTCTATTGTGAACTGTTTTGTGGAAAACGGAAAATGGCGTTTCCCTTTTGCTACATTCTTTGTTGAGTAAACTATCGCCAGATTTACAAATACTTTTCCAGTCTGAATAATTTATCGACAATGCTTAGGAAGCCAAGGAATACTACACTGATGATTTTGAGTTAATTGATGAAAAAAATTAATTTCGTATTTTGACCCGGTTGGTGTCCTTCCTTCGCTTTTTGTCATTATGTGTACACGTATTAATTTTCATCCTTATTTTTTTTTGGAACTGGACCTAACTCCCGTTATTGGTTATATTCTCCAAGACTTACTTTTCACCGTTTCCCTTGATCGACTTCGCAAATTCATTGAGTTAACACCCGTGGAACGGGGATTGATTAGAAATAGCATGAAAATGGAGCTAAACTCCAATTAGACCATGTGGTAAGCAGCTGCGATTGGTTTAATTTTGAAGAAACTCCTAATCTTGGAGTAGTAATGGAATTAAACTAAATGTAAAATATTCAACGGTCATCAAACCTTCAAAACTGCATCAAATAACTTAATACAGGTATCAAATAACTTAATAACCTGTACACCTATTGGCAGGTCAAGAGATAGACAATTCTCAATCCCCATTTTTCCTTGAATTTCCTTTCTTTCTTGACTTTCACTTATCATAGTGTATTCTACTCTACATTTTTTTGAATGTTGCAGATAAAAAGCGGATTTCATCATAGGGGGTAATACATGAGCTTTCAAGATACAATTGGTCATTCGGCCTCTTTTTAATTTTTCATTAAAAAATATATCTTCACATTTATCTTGAAAGATTGTTTCTTTCAAGTATATTTGTGGATGTTTTGAATATATTTTTCAGATCGAATGCAGTGGAGCGTATAAATTCTTTCCTCGTTTGGGGAAGGGTTTGTAACATATTTCAAATATTGAACTTAGACTGCCAGTTAGGTAGCCTTGTATGGATGTGTATAGGGACCAACTCTACATTTCCAAGCCTCCCTAAACACAGCACAACGTGACACCTTACAGTACAATAAACTCCTCTTTATTCCGGACAATTTATCTTCCAATCTTTCGACCAATTCATCCTATTCTTCCACATTACCTTCATCGAGCATAGGGGGCCATTCTTGTTTATTGAACGTTATCCCCTCGTTTACAGTCCTCAACATTTCATGGCCAACCTAAATGCTCTACGTCCAAGTTTTTTTATCCTTTCAATTCCTCCCAAAATCCCTAGTTCTTCCCTTATCATGACTAATACTTCCTCGTGTGTTTTCCTTTTCGTCCAATTATATTTACTCGTACTTCTTTACACCCACATTTCAAACTAATCGAATGTACCCTGATTCTATTCCTTAAGTAACAAGTTTTCCCTCTTAAAAACTCGAGCAGATTATTGTAATATTTAGCAATATTTTCTTTACATTATTACTCATTGTTGTTGCTTTAGACATTACTACTTTTCTAAAAGATTATTTTCTTTCCGCATTTATTTTCTTATGTCCATATTGTTTCGACCCCCTTCGTTTAAAACCACCCTAGAATGATAACCCATTCCAGCAGATCATACTATTCCTTCCAATTTTATTTCTTAGTCTTACCTTTCTCTTTATCGAGGAAAACCATCATCTCTGTTTTGCTTATATATACTAATATAATACTCATATATATTGCACTGATCGTGCTTAGAACTGATTATATTTCTTTGGTTGATTCACTAACTAAACTTGACCACCACAAAATTGAATTGATTTTATGAATTTCCGAACTATTGAAATTCTACCTCCAACTCTCCGGTCCCCTTAATTATTTCATGAGCTGAAAAGCCCGGGTGATAGTGGACAGTCCTCTTCCCTACACTACCCACTCACACTCTCTATCAGCTACACCACACCTGATCTATCTGAGATATACTGTGGTTGCGGGTAATTGACGTAACCCACATGTATACTAAAACTTTCATCAATACTTTCATTAGAAGAAAGCATTTTAGTCTATTGGACGGCTTTCCTAAACCCACAAAGAAAGCAACAACATTTTAAAATTTTATTTATTAGCCAAATTTACACTTCCTTTCACCAGTGACATCACTAATACTGCGGCATTACGCGTACCTCTTCCTTTTATTAACATAAATTGCTTATCCCGTAAGTAACCATTTGCCGCCTTCTCCATCCATTTTTTGGTAATTTTATGTAATTAGCTGTGCCTTAGATACGTGAGATATAAAATTCTTGTCTTTAAAGCCTCACGGTTTCTTTTTTCTTTTGTGGATTGAAAATAAATACTGCTCGAACAAAGTTACCCGACAAAATTCCTCCCACATAAATGCTACCGTAAAAGCTCTTCCTTCCAAGCTTATCTAAGTTTAAATAAAGTAGTTCCGTGGATATATTATTCGTATCTATCCTCGAAATCAGTTTTGGTTACATTTCCCTTACCTAAATTCTTTTATATTTCACATTCAAATATGTTTGGTTCTAAGGTAATATCAACGAATACATGTTCTCATTTCATAGATAAACTTTCTAGCCTGTAAGCACAATTTATAGGATTATTTCCATCTCTGTTGAGTTTTTACATGGACCGATAAATCATTTTTACGTAGTTGATAATAGCTGCGGATTTTCCCTTATTTTTCCTGGCAACAGTTTTTTTTTCTCGTAGTAACCTTTCCCCCCCCCTTGCTTTCTAAATTCTCTATCCTGCCGAACTGCGTCTATACCCATGTTTCTATATCTCCTTAATATTTTTTCACCTTAGTTGTATAGCCATTGGACAAAATAAAATACAAAGGGATAAATGGCAGAAATATTTGCACTTTATTATGCCAAATCTACATTTACATTCTTCCATTTCATTCTCTGTGTTATAAACTTAATCACATCTCCTGTAATTCATGGCTTCCTCTTCCTTTCCGTATTTGCTATTTATATAATTTCTTCTGTGCTTTTGATTTCTAATAAATGATATAATTTCCATCCCTTGTTCTTCGTCCAGTATTTTGCGAGACACGTAACATTCTTTTTTTTTCCTTCTCGCCCCAGTTAAAGCTTCGACATTCCATATATTTTTCCCTCTCTTATGGTCTTGAATTTTATATTAAATATACTGAGAACTAAGTAATGTCCTACATTCGCACCCGCTCCCGGAAAACTGTGAGAATCAATTACGCTGTTACTAAATCTGTGCCTGGCAAAGAACAAATATGATTTCTCTCTGAACCGTTCGGAATTTTCCGCATATACTTCAATCACTAGTTGTTTTCAAACCAAGGGTTATTTATAATTAACCATTTTACATTTTGTTCATAGTTACTGCTACTCTTCGTCAACTCCTTTCATTATATCACTCATGCATATTACGGATTTAGCAATGCTTAGTTACATCTACACAAAACCCCGCAATAAGCCGCATAGGTGTGTGACGGTGGGTGTTAGAACACCACCCGTAAAACAGAATACAACCATATTCAAAACAACGAAAATATGCCAATACAGACTCACACATATGTAAAAATGAATGGAAAACTCATTTTAACGTACGCAGATGCAAATACGAATACTGTTAGCGAAAACACTTAAGTATAAACACCTAAAAGTTGACCAGAAATCAACGCAGCATTTAATTTTGTCGTCACTAGTTATTCGACTGGCTTTAATATTTCTATAATGACCCGATTTCTTTCTATTATAATTCCTGATTGTCAGTAGTCGTCACTACACTTAGTTAGCACGTGTAATAGGATATATACCACAGATATATTCATTTATCTATTTATTCTCTCATATAGAATCCAAAGAAAAATTAGTTATTGAGTGATTGAAAGGGTATGATTACGCACAAATTTATGGAGATCATCTATATCCTACTCCTTGTTAACACCTGTCATTTATATTAGATGCATGAAATATTTGTATTCCTTTTCTTAATATAAGATATTGAAGTGGAAGGGAATAAATACGTTTTCTCGGTAAAATTAATAAATAAAATCCAGACATTTTTTTATCTTTACATAAAAGCTTGATGAACGAATTATTTTATTTTCATAAGGAAAGAAACTGTGCGTAGAGGATTGATTTTCTCATAGAACTAAAGACTTGCGGATATTTCACCGAGGGGATAAAAATTTTCCGTCGTCACCTTAAACAAAGCATAATAGAGGGGGGGTGGTGGAATAGGGCTAATTTGGTTTGAAACGGCGAGGCATTCCTTGACGCAGAAGGGGAACGAAGAGAGGTGGCGGGGAATGCGCCGAGGGGTAGCATTAAAGGGGAATGGGGGTTAGAGCGGGTTGTGCCCTTCTGGAGGGGGAAAGTTTGAAATTAATAAGTGGAAAGAAAATCCGGGCTGGCGGTGCACGCTAAGAAGGGTCCTCACTTTTCGGAGAGCGGACTCTTATGACTTGCTGAGGGAAGTGAGGGGAGTCGAAAGAAGAAGAGGCCTTCAAAGTGGTGAAAAAAGGACGGAGGCGGAAGAGTAAAGCGGAAAGAGGGAGAAGATAGGGGAGAGGACGGCCGTGTGTGTCCGTGGATGGCTCCTCGTACCCATAACATTGCGAGTGGAAGGGTTGGCGGGGTGGAGAAGTAGGAAAGAAGGAGCGAGAAAAGACTGAAGGAGGAAAACGAGTATGAGAAAAGTCGAGAGGAAAGTCAAGAATTCTTATTAGGTCCCGCGTTCGCATATAGGAATTTAAAAGGTACGGTTTCACTCCCTCTCTAAAGCAGATATAAACATGCGTCTTGTTGACTGTTGACGATGATGGAGCGGAGTCTTTTTCCACGGCAAACATGCGTCTGTAAACATTCAACAGGATCCTTGGTGATTTCGGTATTACCTGTATTTCATCCCCATTTGGCATCGTTGGTGGAGGTATTTCTTGTTTTTTCGGTGGAGTGCGTGGGTGGAGTAGCTTACTCTGAGCAATCACTTGGTGTTTCGTTACATTTTTTAAGGGAGAGAATGAAGTTAGTGTGATGAAGCAGGAGTTTTTCATGGAGAGACAAAATTTTCAAAAATGTAAATCGGTAGTTTTGTCGTCACATAAAATCAGTGGTAGGAAATGATTGAATTGTGAAGGAAATTTAAAGGAAATTCAGCATATTTTTCTGTGCAGAACACCTTAAAAAGTCTTTTATCTTATAGAAAATAGTTGACAATTGCGTTGGTTTCACTCTTGTAAAGTACTCATTACATAGTCATAGGTTCAATACAATTGTGCTGAAACCCATTACAATCAATTTCTCGTTGCCATAACAATCGTAATGCTTATCAAGGGATCTAAATTAGTTCTGAACCTGACTCCTGACTAAAGATTAGCCAGTTTGACTTAGAGAGCGAGGATGTTGATAATATTTGCTCCGATTCGATTACCAATATGGGTTTTCCATATCAATACATTTGATCTTTATCTTTCCAACCCACAGACCGGAGCTTATATCGTAATAGCTATCCGGTCTTATTTATTTTAAGAGCATACCTAAACCGTCTTGTTTGAGCTGTGATGTTTTATGGTGGCTACATCCTAAATTAAAACTGGGGGAAGATACAAAAAATGTTCATATTTTCTTTCAAAATGTAAACATTGAGCAGATTCCCATGAAAAGTACGAAATCTATTCGGAATGTCTCTGGAGAGATTTTTTCCATGCGCAAAAAATGATGACTCGTATTGAAACAGGAACTTTTTCATCGAGGAACACCACCAACGCATAGAGCCAACCCAGGGTACCAAGGATTAAGGAGTTTGGATATAAAAAGCTTTTAAAAGAACGGGTATTTTAAAGAACCCTCCGTCTTCACATGCATTATACAGAACAGTGAGCGCTAAAAGCACGTGTTAGGATATCAGAAATGGAATTACAGATGGAAGTCAAGGAAAAATTTTTATGGAAATGTTTGTTTTGCAATTTCATCTCTCTCTCCCTTTCTTTGTGATGTGATTCCAGTTTTTACTAGAGGAATAAACGACTAATCTATTTCATGGCTTCGACAGCATCTCTCTCTCTCACTGCACCACCATTGTACAAACAGCCATACGATATTTGGATTTTATTCTTTAACCCTGCGATTAATATCGTACGAATCATACCTTTTTGATAAGTTTGCTCTAATTGAGCTCTCGAAACCCCACGGTCTCACATATGGTTGCATAATATTGGCTGATGCTATGTCGTTTAATGGCGGCTATTCACGAACCGGACTGCTTTGCTATGGATTTTGCATGCCTACGATTGTGTATGATTAAGTATGTTCACAATTAACTGTGCTCAGATGAGATATAATTTCAAAATTCTGCTGGAGATCGTGAATTATTTCTTTTCTTTGCGAAAATCTGCTTCACTAGTGTCGTTTATTCTAATGAAATAAGTTTTATTTTGAATAACTGTTGTTAGAGATCGAAGGAAAAAGTAGTGGTCAATTTCATTGTATGTGGCCATCTCATGAAAAGATCCGGAGTGGGAAGCCCATTCCAATTAGATCTAATAATCAACAAATGAAAGTTCTTCACTTAGTATGCCTGTCAACAATTCCTTTCTTGCACAAGTAAATATTTCCTTCGCGAACACACCTCTTAACTTTATGCTGCCACTTTTATGCCAATTTTACAGTAAATATTACCCAAGTACACTGTTCTAGTTTATTCCTTTCTAATTAAATGCACCTATTGTTGCAAAATAAAGAATAATTAAGTCATGTGAATTTATAACTTAGAAGTTTAAAGATCAATGTAGTTTATCTCATAACTTGGTCAATAAATGAGACCAAAGGAAAATTTATATTTCATGCATCATATTTTTTTGATTTTTTATATCATGTTCCTATAGCATACGTAACTCCCCGATGGCTCCGACCAGCTTTTACCGATATTTAAGCCCCACCACTCTTTCTTGGTGGATATATTCAACGCCTTGAAATGACAGCCCCGAGGATATTACCTCAAGCCCGGGAGTATATTTCAGCGTGATACATCGATCGATAATGTGTGCGAAGAAGTTAAATGAGAAAGATTACATTAATATATAAACGTTTCAGCTATGTGCGAGAAAACATGTCTCGGGCCCTATCTCGGGGCAAAGGACAGAGCGGAGCAGTCTCGACGAAATGATCGGGGTTCAATTGCCTTGAAATAATCATACCGAAGCCAGCTATGGCCTAATTTCACAATATACATAATCTTTAGCAACTGAATTACTATTATATTTTCATTTTTCAATTGTTAGTTATCAATAGATTGAACCACAACGGCACATCAACCATGAAAACGGTACATAAAAAAATTGGATAATTAGTAGAACGGGTCCGAAGATGTAATAGGTCCATGAGTCAAGTTTCTTTTTGCTACAAATGTTTTAATTTCGGATAGGAGTATCCAGATATTTTATTTCTTACAAGTTTCCCCTGGCAGGCCAAGGAAGGAACGGTCTCTGGCTTTAATTAAAATGAAGAAGACTTGTAGGTCAATCGCTCACCTGCCCAGCTCTCGGATTAATATTTGCAAACAAACTCGAGTAAATTGACTACTTAAAACCTGAAGAAAATAAAATGTAACATCTAATCCCGATGGAAAACTCAGACCACAAGATACTGCCATTGAAACTATTTGTGGAGAATCTGGCATGATATGGTGGAAATAGAACAAAATATTATGTCATGTTCTTATATTTCTCATTAAAACTACTTTAAAATCATGACTCATCAACAGGTGATGAAAAAGTTATGATTTTGAAAACTATCTCGAAATAAATACTTCTAGTAGAAAATAGCCATTATTTAATAAAGTACCCCTGGGCACGATAATGATTGATTCTTAGGGAAAGCTGCCTCCGCATTGCAAAAAACTAACCTGTAGTCTATTAAGTAATGGAAATGGAATGTGATTTATTGAATAATATAGTCGGGAGAGGATATTAAGACGAAAATACGATTCTCAACCACATATTTTCATTTACTCGTATATTTGCATTGATAACTTTCAGCTGTGTGAATGTTTCCTGCGCCTAAAAGAAATAACCTTGTTAGACACTTTATTCATAGTTTGATTTCTAAATACTAGGTCGCATTTAGTATATATTCATGGGTCAAATGACCTCTGGGTGCAATCAATGAAAGTTAGCAGTTTTCTCCTCCAGAAAATTTAATAAGTTATTCCAATTTTGTAGAAAACAAAACACCCGACTCGAATATCATTCAGAGGCAAAAATATCTTAAATTCATCTGAGGGTTTACGCTATGGAATTCAGAAACTTTTAAGACAAGACTAATTTTATTAATCCCATGAGGAAGACCTTTATAAACGAATCGAGTGGGATTTGAAGACAAAATTTAGACGCAAGTAATACCTTCGTATTTCTAGTCTTTATTGATTCTTTCCATTTTTTTCTAAACCTCCACCACACACACGACCTTCTTACATCTTCGGGGCCGTTTTGAAGATATAGACGCAAAGAGGACCCGAAGAGTGCACGGCAGACATGTATGCAAATGGAGCGAATCTTCGTCTGGGGATAAATACTGTCGTGTTCCTCCCCTACCCCCACGGGAATAGAACCGGGAGAGCGACCGGCGATACCCCTTCGACGGCCCTCGGCGCCGCCTCGTCGCGCGATCCCCGAAATCTCATTCCTCCCGCGGCTGCCTAAGTGAGAGAGGGAGAAAGGCAAGTCCCAATGCTCACCCGCTCAGTGTACTTCCAGCCATGGAAAATCTCCTTCTCGCCGAACATTCCTGTCGCGGGAGAGGGGGCGCGGAGAGCGGATTGCAGCGGGGAGGCAGGAAGTATCGCGTCCAAAGGCCGCTAATATTTCACAGATTTCTTTTTATTCCAGTTTCTCCTCGGTATAACATCGCGTAACATATTGCGAGGTATACTTTAGAGTACGGACACAGTGTACGCGCGTCCCTCTCATTTCCTTCCTCCTGCTCATCTTACCGTTACCCCAACACCTCCCGCCACACCCCTTTCTCCCCTCTCATACCTCCCTCTGCTCGCACTCCACGGCTCAATTTTTCAATTTCGCACGCAACATATTGCATGTTTCATCTTTCCGCAGAGAGAAGTTTTCTCAAGTTCTCATGGTAGTATTATCCTTAGTTTCCGAAAACTAATATTGGTTTAGTTTACCCTCGGAGAAAATTGAGGGCTCTCATCATAAGGTATTTGTGTTATTCCAATGGTAAAATGTAACCCTTATATAATTTTATTGAAAAAGGTCAGCTCGCAGCTTACGGAAAGATATAAAAATCAATTTATAAAATGTTTCAAACACATTTTAAGCCTTATTATATCAGCTTTGAGGAAGGAACTACACAATATCCTTGGAGAATATTAAAGAAAGCGAACATGATAACTTACATATTATATATTTATGTGTTTGTGTTTATCTGTGTGTGTATATATTTAATTTGATTAGTAGAAGTAATTTACAGCATTTATAGGGAAGGAATCAGCTATCTAAAATACTTAGATAAATACTAAATCCCTCAGTGGCAAATAAAAATGCAGCAATATGAAATACCTACTTCGTACATTAGGCTTTACTATATGTTGCACAGAGCAAGGTATAGGCATCATCATTTAAAATGTACGAATTGGTAAATAACTTTTTCTTTTGAGACGAGAAAGAGGTAGACGCATAGTTATATATCAGTATGGAGTATGCCGGTGGACAGGACTCCGGAATATGACCCAAATATTCCCTAGTCCTGCATAACCTTCGAGAAGGCATTTAGCAGAGTACATTGTAAAAGGAAAGGTTAAGGAAATATATATTTTACAGGATAGATAATTAATAATGGTTTGGAAGTCTTAAAAAAGACTCGTATCTGACTGATAACATACGAGTAAGGTGAATTGGTAAAGTGTTGTGAGTTTAGAAGGTATAGAGTTAAGATAGCAAAAAGGGTTTAGGGCAATGTCTTATAACGTCTACAGTTCTAAACAAATCCATAATTCCTGACGGGGAAATCTTAAGCAAGATATTATTGTGGCTGATAGTGTGAATGAACTCAACTCACTAAGTCAGATGATGAAACTTTGGTAAATCTAATGGATATCAGCCTTTGTTGAGCGAATGACGAAAATCAATGGGAGACGCTAGAGAAAAAACTACTTATTGATCAACCCGAAGTTGTTAAGATGGGTGAGAGTAGACATAACTTAGTATTAAACCCAACGGCGTGTGAAATTTACGCATCAGAGTCGTGAATTTAACTCATAGTCAACCCCTTTCTTCGTGCCACCGGTTGTTTTTCAGTAAGATATGGTACCCGAAAATTGGTACAACCAGGTTGAAGCTTATGGTATTCAAAAGATTCATCCAGAATCGAACCATGGGTTTCCAGTAGTAACCCAGCAATCTACCCAATGTACTACCACGTCACCATTAATTGATTCAATCTTAAAAGTAAATTTATGGTGAAATTTGCAATAAATAGACAGACTTTGGAACATTGAAGTAAACATACTAAAAATTAAAGTAAAAGGTATAAATGGAAGCTAGTAGAACTTTTAATTCAGGTGAAGAATTCGTTTAGAGATTTGAGGAAATACAGCCGTAATAAACTGGTGTATCGCTCAGGAGAGAATTGGTTTTAACTTAAGAAGTAATTACAAAGATGCGGATGTTGCAGATGGGGATATGAAATGAAAAGTGAAGAAAAGATGAAAACAATGCTTTGCCGGCCAACTAGCATTGTCCAAGATTCTGCGATTTAAGCTATGAGGATAGCAGTTGAGCGGAATTAATACACGTTCGAGCAGGAGGAACTAATATGAAGAGAGAGAAAGACCAGTCAAGCTTTTAGATAAGGTTGCAGAAGAATAAATCGGAGCACGAGATTGAGAAGGGCGTCAAATAAGTACCCTAGTGAGATATTGAGAGGAAGTTAGTATACATGTTAGTAAAGGATAGATGGATAACTAGTAGAACAAGAAGATTGAGCAAACGAACACTTACGTTGGAATGAAACATATCAGAAGGCATGTGGACCTGGAGAATACTTCAATAAATCGCAAAATATGTGCATATTTTTCAAATTTTAAGGAGTATTTACTAACTGACCACAATAATGCGTCAAAGCTACACGTACCCCTGATCAGCATACCACCACTAATAATCACTTTTTTATGTAAAATATAAATTGAACCTCTTTCTACTGATGATAAATCTTCTCTAAGACGAAGAGAGGTACAAATACGAGGTACAAATACTCGTATGTTGGCTTTTAATAAGAGAGGATTATAAAAACTAATGACCTGCTTTATAAATAACTGATTGGTATTATTCTGTGGCTGAACTTTTAAGTTTTTAGCGTAAATAGTGCGTACAGTGGAGTGGTGAGATGTACACTATGAAAAACAAGAAAAAAAGGTTTTTGTTCGATATTTTACTTAAAGATAATAGGAAAGTTTTACCCAATGGAGATATGAGAAACGAGGAGGTAAGAACTGATTCCAGTTGCAAAGAAAGGATCATATTAAGGATTATAAAATACAGGCATACTATTGAGGTCACTGTTTAAATTATATTACCTTGATCAAAAAGTTCCCGGAATTTATTCAGAAAATTAAAAATACAAGTTTATTCATCTAAATCTATATTGTCCCCTTCGAAGTAATCCCCATCGACTGCAACACACTTATGCCAGCGCTTGATCCAATCCTCGAAACATTTTTTATATTCGGTTTTCGGTATGCCCATCAGTGCTTCCTGCGATTTTTCCATTACTTCCTCTCGGCTGCTAAAACGCGTTCCCCGTAATGGTTTTTTAACTCGATTGAACAGAAAGAAGTCACAGGGAGCCAAATCAGGTGAATTCGGTGGCTGTTGGATGGTATTTGTTGCATTTTTCGTCAAAAAATTAGGAATAATGATAGCACTGTGCGACGGTCCCGACGCACTGTGCGACGATTTCTGGTCTCTTTCGGCGAATTGCTTCACGCAAACGTCTCATAACGCCCAAATAATACTCTTTGTTTACTGTCTGGCCTTCTGGCAAAAATTTATGATGCACTACACCGTTGTAATCCATGAAAACCGTCAGTATTGCCTTCTTTTTGACTGAAAACGACGTGGTTTTTTTGGTCTCGGCTCATTTGGTGAACGCCATTCACTTGCCTGATGTCTGGATTGCGTGTCGTACTCATAAACCCACGTCTCGTCTCCAGTAATGATCCTTTTGATGAATGTGGGATCGGATTCAGCCTCGCAAATCATGTCTTTTGCGACGTCAACACGGTCTCTTTTTTGCCTGAAATTGAGGTATTTTGGCACCAACTTTGCTGCTACACGACGGAAACCCAAATCATTAACCACAATGTCTTGGGCGGATCCATAGGCAATGTTCAAGTCCTCCGCTATTTCTCTGATGGTTAATTTGCGGTTATTGACCAACATTTCTTTTACTTTATCAATTTTTTCACCGACTTTCGATGTCGATGGTCTGCCACTGCGTTCATCATCTTCGATTGACTCACGACCACTTCTGAACCGCTCGTTCCACTGGTAAACGACCGTTTTTTTTTAGAGAATCGTTGCCGAAACACTTTTCCAACATTTCCAACGTCCGTGCGCCACTAAATCCGTTTTTTACGCAAAATTTAATACAAGTTCGTTGTTGCAAATTTAAATCCATTTCTACAATTGTAAAAAATCGCCAACACACACAGAGATAGATGTACTCTTGGCTACGTAACTTTTGCAAATGTCAAGTTATGACACTAAGATTTAAAGGGAATATCAACAACAGATGTACCAATTTAACCAAAAAACAGAACTCAAATCGGAAGGATGGGAGCGCCACACGGTGGTTATTCCGGGAACTTTTTGATCAAGGTAGTACATTTTTACCCGCCGGAACCAAGATTTCCTTTCACCATTATTTTTAAGGGCTGGTTAAAGTTAGTAGAGGGTGAGGATACAAGAGTCGCCATATTGTATGACAAAATCAAGTTGGAGAGAAAATATAGTAGAATAAAATGGATACCACGCGAAAGGGAAGTATTTATGGGTAAAGTTCCTGACCCAGCGTAAATGAAAGTACACATTCGTCATAACATATTTTTCCTGAATATTTTACAAACGTATGATTTTCAAAATAGGTACACTTGTCCTAAAAATTTGTGGTAGAATTTCATTTTGCAATGGATGTATAAATTTTATTTGCATAATATATATGTAGATGTATATGATGTATAATATTTTTATAAATTACTAAACCGACCTTCGGGTTGATTACTGTGTTGTGTATAAATTTTAGTTTGAATAAACAATGAGTTTTTGATTTTACTGCCTAGCCAATAAAAACATTTTTTCGGAATGGAAGTATAATGTTACAAACTAATTGACTTCATGCAATAGATTTGCTAACATCTGCTTCTGCACGATCATATAAATATTCACTTCGCTTTAAAATGTAGTTACTGATTAAAATTATTTTATAGATATTGATACAGTTTTTAAAGAAAGTCTTATTTTCTTATTTTAGAAAATAAGATCTATCGGTTCTGAAATTCTTTTAAGTTTAGAAAATGTAGAGAGTAAGGTGGTTCTGAGAAAACCAGAATTATCTTTTGGATTAAAAATAATTGAAACTGGTTGGTAGTTCCTAGTATTAATGCCTACTGCCAGAGAAATTTAGCGAGGAAATTGCTTGTAATTTTGACCGGTATTTCGTTCACTGTAAATTGAAATGCAGTTAAAAATTCTATTTGCCCATTTCAATGCGTACAAGATGTACAATTACCTATTTGCATGGCACATGTTTTGTCGAAGCATATGTGTGTATTGAATGAATTAAAATTTTATTTTGAAACATTTATAATTTTTGCAGTATAATTCTCATGCGTAAAAATAAAATTGCCCCAAAAATGATATCTCTGGCCAACCTTGAAGGACTATGTATTCCTTAAAATTTAAAAAGTAAAAACCTTCCCCCATGAACAAACCTACAAGTTCGTTGGATAGTTTGGTAGTAAATATCTCAAATGTTGGCAGAGTTACATGTGAAGATTTTTTTTGTGTAGTTTGAAGTGACTGTCTTACCAATTTAATATTTTTAAGGTTTAAGCTTTAAGGTCTAATCGATTGGTGGAAAATTAAAATATTTCCTAAAGTTAATGTACTTTCAGAATATGTTCTTAATGTGTAAGATAACAGGCCTAATCTAAGTATTCCACTTTTGTTTAAGATAGAGGAGCTATTTAAAAAAATATATGAAAAATCAAAAGATTGAGGGCATTTCCGAAGATAGACATTTTAATATTTCACCTAAATTCTTCAGAGGTTAAGGTTTCCTTCGAATATAAATCTTATTTGGTATCATAGACTCAGGATATCAAACAGATGTGTCCTGCAAGATTATTTTTTTAACAATTTGATATTTATGAAACTAATTTTTGCGTTTTGAATAGTCAATGCAGAGTTATACCTTAATGCATGGTATACCTATTCTAAAAAGCGCATAAATACATTTGAAGTGGTATTAAAAAGTACGCTTACATTTTATTAAGAAGGGATTAATTTAGTTTCAGTTTCATTTAATTATTTTCTCTTATAATAGTACAAATCAATAATAGAAAACTTCTTTCGTTAAGTAAGCCATGTGAAGGCCAAACAAAAATATTGACCATTTTTTTATTACGAAAATTTTGCTTTCTGGGATATGCCATTCATCTGAACAGAGTACTACCTTTATGCATATCCATATAGATTTATGATGGAGTATCGGTCACGAGGAATTAAATCCTGTTATCGAGAGATTTACGACCAAGGGTGAATGCCAAAATTAATCGTTTAGTATTTAATTTATAATCATAAGATTTAATGTACCTTGAAATGAGTAAGTACAGCTTGCTCAGTTCCTTCCATCTGCTAAAGGTCAATGAACACATAAGCAGTATATCCGGAAGCGATTACAATTTTCTTTTTCTCCAGTTTTGTCTTTATTCAATGATGGTTACTTGAATTAATTAATTATCTTTACAAAATTTTGGAAATTATTTCACTGCATTTCCATCAGAAACTGGAGATGAAGTCAATGTTAGGGTGTTCCGTCAAGTTATAAGAGCATAATGTTAGAATGGTACTTCATTTTACTGTATTAGACTAATAAAAAAGAGCACTTCTCTATAGTGATATTTTTGCGTAAAACTTTACACCCCATTATCTAATTCAAATTTTCTTTGCGTAATAGGGTAAATTTGTACTTGTGAATATTACTTTCCACAGCTCTCCGCTTAATTATTAGTCGATTAAAATCCTTGTCTAGGGACATCAAGGGCCAATTTTGAGTACCCACTTGTGCATTTCACAGATAAAAACTTATTGCTAATTCCGCATTTCCGAGGATGTAAAGAAATTATTATTTTATGTAGAGTCAATGAATCCTTCGTAACATATTCACGGTGGTTTAATTACATTTTAAATGTGTCATTTTCAAAGTTAGTGCTTGTCATTTCTCCAATGTGATCAAAATTACATACATCAAAATCACAAACGTTTGTGTCACCAAATAAATTCGAAAACGTTTTGACCGATGTCCTTGTAAAATTACATGGGGTTGCTTCGGTTTTTAGGTACTTAAACGCAACTGTGAAGAAGCCCTCAGATTAAGTTTAAGTAAAAATGTTTGCCTTTAAATAGCGCTATTGTATGTAGTTAGGTAGGCTCATGAGAGGTCATCAATTACAACTTATCCTCTTTAACTAAATACTGGTAATTTCATGGAGATTTAGTACTTGGTCAAAATAAGACAAAGGTAATGCAGTGGCTATTAGCTTGGAAGTGCTGTCAGGAGGGTAAAGAAAATAATTTAGGAGTAATTGGAATTACGTGTTTGCTGTTTAAAACAGATTGAACGATAACGTGTTGATAGTGATATTGTTTCAGGGCACACAAATGAAATCAAAATCAATTTAATTTTAAATTCCTTCTACGAACGGGAATATGGTCAAAACATGTAAGATAGGCCGGTAATTTTCTGTGTACGCCCGTGTTTTGAGATGAATGCAAAAACGACGGTGCAGGCCTCGCGCTACGATACCATGTCTGTGCGCAATAATAGGGCTGGTACGAGAAAAAAGTAGGGACAAAAGTTATTGGAATCAGGGACAACGCGAGTCCGCGAGTCGTGTTCTCCCCTCAGGGTACGTGTGATACATGCACCCCACTGCACTCCACCCCGCCGGACCTCCTTTCTGTGTCCGGCCGGCCACGGCCCTTTTGTGCCCTAGGGGTCGCCGAGTCAAAGCTACGTCAACCCCCTGGTCCCTGCGTGACCCCTCGCATTCTCCGCCCCTCTTTCTGCAACCCTGCCTTCATCCATGCCATGCATCCACGACCTCGCCGCCCTCTTCCGCCCAACTTCTTCTCATTCCACCTCTCAGTGACTTCTCTGCGAATAGGTCGGCCTAGTTGGAGAGGATGGGAGAGAGAGTTGTAGAGTTGGGAGTGGGAGAGAGGTTGGGGAGCAAGATCATGTCGTAGCCCTGCCGTCATCTACTCCTCCATATACGGGGAAATCTAGTACTCGTGGAATCTAGAAGATATTTTTTTCCTCTCCCTCCAAAGTTGTCTTCTTCCAATGATGCCGGGATATATGGCATTGTTTCTGGGAACGACGAGGTCTAGAAGCGATCCGCATACTACAGAGTCAGTTCACTTCTTTGTGTTGCAATGACAGTGTAGGAGATATGTGACGAGGGCTTTCGAAAACCTGCATTCAACCTGTCGGTTCATTTTGGTTCTCAAAAACCGGCTAATAGTAAATCAAAATTATCAACATTCATATTTTTGTTATGCGTTTTCAACTTAAAACTCCAAGTAAATTTATGTTTATTGATTGAAAAAAAATATAATTCACCAAGAGCTAACCATGCAAAATTCAGTATACTAATTATTTGCATTTTCGAAAAAATAATGGACTGTCAAAGAAAGAAGTAAACTGTGACCAATGAGTTTTAAATAAACAACGAAATAATATTTATTTCCATTGAATAAACAACTTATTTAATCTGAAACATCCTTGCGAAATACGCTCGATAGTTTCAGCCAAACATTTTCTTCTCTTAGTAATGGGAGGGATATTTATCAGCATGGAAAAAAATTCGTATTAAATCAAATGGAGGAAACATTCTTGAGTCACCTTGCAAAAGTTGGCGTGATGTAAAATATATACTAAAATGAGCTTTTTTGGGTTCCTTGGAAAGTTTGAATACTTGTGTTGGTTCTTTAATCAGAAGATTTAAAACTTCTATTACCCTTATTCAATCCAATGGTCCAACTTTCAACTACCTGTTAGCAATTGAAGCAGTTAAATTTTTAACCTTTTTAAGAGCATATGATTAGGTATGCGCTTCAGGAAGAGTATTAAATTGGTTTAATTGATTATTAGCCCTACATTTTCAATAGCGTAGATAAAATGCACGTTATTTATTTTTTTGAAGAGAAAACCGACACCATTAAGGATTACACGACTTGACAAAATATATATTAAAAATTTTACCTGATATATCTACCCAGTTAATTTTTACTCTTTTTTTATCCAACTAGAATCATTACTGTCTTTTCGCACTGAAAACTGTAGCCGGAGAAGAGTAGTCAGGTAACTTTCACCATGCCTCATGATCACCACCATTTCAAATCAAAAATATATTATTTTCGGTGCTGATACCACCTTTCTCCGAGGAGAGAAGGAACTCATTCCACACTCTCCCCTGAGAGGGATTGTATCACCACCGAAAATTCGAAAAACGTGCGTTTCATTTCTTTTTTGTGTATTTCTGTGTTTTTTTCGCTAGTGCTATCTTGGTGTATATCATATATGTATGTATATATATATATATATATATATATATATATATATATATATATATATATATATATATATATATATATATATATATATATATATACACTATATATTCAAACTTGAAAATGCACAAATATTCATTCAAACATAGAATAAGGTATAAGGAAAGGGGATAGGAAAACACATAAAAGGCGAACACAGGACATGTGGGGAAGGCGGTTTTTGAGCAGATCACGAAAGTAAAAATATTTCCCTATCCGGGATTTGAACCACGGACCTTCCACTTTCCGGGTGGATGCTCTACCAGTTGAGCTAATAAGGAAATCTGATTTACATTGAGATCTGCGATCTTATAAAGCGCCAAAGTGCTCCGATAGATGTTGCCCGAGAGACGGCGTTATGGAGCTGTTTCACCCACCAAAGGAGGAATAGACGGGACACAAGAAGGGGAAAGGGTAGTAGAAAAGTATTCATACGATATTATAAAGGATAGGAACGGTGCGTTTCATGGCACGCATAGCCAGAAGAAGAAACGAGCCACATAGTTTTCAACATAGTTTTCCTATCCCCTTTCCTTATACCTATTTCTGTTTGAATGAATATATTTATATATTGTAAATATACACCTGTATTTATGTATATATCATATATATTATATATATGTTTATCATATATATATATGTGGGTGTGTGTGAATATATGATATACACCAAACCATGCACACTATGTATATGCATCAAGAATATCCTTCCTGCTTTCGGGACTTGCTTTTGACCTCCTTTGCCTTCTCGGCCACTCGGCGCCCTTCCAAGCCTACATACAGGGTACGTATTTTCCAATTTCAACATACTCCTACATTTTTTCCGCCATTTGCTTACGCGAATATTATTCACTCCCACGTAACTGGTGTTTACTGAGATATATTTTAATTTTTTTTATTCCTCTCCTTCAGTTGTTTGGTCACATATTCACATACACGTATACATTTCCTACCAATGATTCTACCGCCAAGGTCAAAACGCAGTGTTCATTAAACGTATTCTCCCGTCGAAATCTATTTCTCTCTCAATTTATTCGAGCTTCCCGTTTCCGAATGGATTTTCGGATGCTTTTATTTTTTTTTGTAATCAAAATGGAAAATACTACAATTGATGATCATATTCCTCTAATTTTATCTTTTCTACTGCGATTTCAAATCCAGGTCAATTGACATCTATGGGAAAATTATAATCAAACCAGGCACAAAGATTACTTGCCACTACTCGAGATTTATTAACAATAAACTAAATTATTTTTTTCAGTGAAAATGACAAGTAAATTGTTATAGTTCCCTACAGTATACACTGACGGTAACCAATCTAAATGATATTATCTTGAAGTATTCAATAGAGTGAAATACACTCTAAATTGAATGTTTTCGACATTTACACTAGAGCGAATTCTGTAAGACGCTTTCGAAAACTAAAAATTATATTTTCGTAAAAGTAAAACGAACTCCTAATTTGGAAAAGTAACTTTACATACAAATTTAATGGAGAATCTTACGTATCCAATAAAATTTGTTTGAATATAAACAGGCAGAATTATACTAGCCCCCATTAAAGAGAGTGCCCATAATTTTTTTGCGGGCATAATTATATTGTAAATATTTGTATTATGTTCCAAGGAAATTTTTCGGCTACACACGCCAACATATGTGTGGCACAAATTGAAATTTGAATTAGTAGTACTTTTAACATTATTTAACGGTCCTCTCTCATTAAAGGAGCAGTTTCATTCGTGTTTACTTCCGTGAAATCAGTGACTGTGGAGTTCTGAGTCCATCGTCTTTTGAAATTGGTTCCCCTCTTTGAACATTTGAAGTCATAGTCTATCTGAACTAGAGAGAATAAAATACTCTCCGTTACTCTTCTTTAGTAAGAAATACGCCACAACGGACAATTTTTTTCGGCGGTAGTAAAATTACAATGCACAACGTAACCTGCCACCGTAGGCCAACTAAACATCGACAGCACCGTACACTGATGCGCACACATACACAGTATACTGACACAGGGCACTGGAGTGGAATTAATGAAACTGGAAGTAGGTGATAAGACTCGGACTATCTGGGTAATGTCTTTCGGTCCAAGGAATGCCTATCGCCTTAGTAGGGACTTAGTAGCCAAATTCAACTGTCCCAATCGGATAAATTCCTCGAACGGAAACACATCATCCTAGCGAATGCACTGCCACCATTTCCATTCGTGTAATTAACCACCGTTACGAAATCCTATTTAATCCCAATGCCATTAATATATATTCCTCTGATACATCATTTTCCTACCGAATCCATCGGATTCTTTCATAGTACTTCTAATTTTAATCCTAATTTTTTTCTAGTGTGTTATTTACGCTAATCCTGATCGACGTTTTCACTATTAATCCAAATGTTTTAAAGCAAAGTAAAAGTCTAACACTAAATAAAGCTCTGCATTTAATATCGCCTAACTCGCGGGATTATTCGTAGTACATTCAAATCGAATATTCCAATGTAAACATTTGTAATTTCGACGAATACTTGAGAATACCAATAAATCCCTTTCCAGTTCTCAATAGTTGAAGCTAGATGGCTAAGAATACTTCTACATCATGTTTTATTCATATAAGTATATTTAGCACTTGGGAATTTGTTCCATTACCAAATCCAATGGGCTCCCCAACAACTCTGGTATTCATCCGAGTCCTTCAGGTGCATTCAAGTACTCAGGATGCCGAGGTGATCGAGTAATCATGTGAGAGTTGTGTATGACCGAGCATATACTGGGTTACGAGAAGCAAGGTAGTCTCAGAACCCAGATTCTCATGTATTCACGGGCTTATTCGGGTATGCACCTATGTTTTCATCACGTACTCATTTATTCACTCGAGTGTTCAAGTATTCATCCAGGAACTCGTGAATCCATTTAGGTACTTAAATATTCATTTCAGTGCTTGAATGCCAAGTAATGAATATATTTGACGCACTCCCAGTGAAGGCTCATCTTCCCAGAACTGCGCTGACGGGTTCGGCCGGCAAGCACTCAAGTGGCATTAAGTGGTGATGACTTGGTTTTGCTGCCAAGCTCACAGTTTGACACCTACAAGTATAAATGCTCAAATACCTCCACCTCTCCGCACTCTATTGTGTTCAGCGAATATTTTCAAGAAAAGCATTGACACCCTCAAACAGGTTGGAAGAGATTCCTTTAATTCCTATTAGTGCAGTAAGATCACAAGAGATGTAAGAAGTGAGGGTAGACTAATTCAGCAGGTAAAGAATATTTTCTCCCATAAGATACTATAACTATTAACGGCCAATCGTGCAATTCTTTTCATAAGGAAACCACTACTTTTATTACGGCATTGAGACTAGAAAGAGCAGAAGGGGAGCAAATACGATTAAATATAATGAACATATATGGATTACAAGTAATGATAAATGTAAAATGTTTTAAGTATTAAATAAAACTACGAATTATTAACGTCAATAGGTGCAGTATTTTTGGCTGAAAATGAGGAAAAAATTGTAAAAAAACTCAAGGCTTTATGAGCGTTTCGATTTAAAAGTTACCAAATTTGATTTTTGGATCGGAGTTGTTTAAGCTATATATAATTATTTTGTATATATATTTATATACATGATGTGGAAGCACTCACGTGAGCAATATATATCATTTGGATGGCACAAGAGAACACAAAATAAAATAGACAACACGTAAGAGGACACTCACATTATAGATTGTTTAAGCTTTCGTCCCACTCCGAGGCCCTCTTCAGGTTCTGACAACACCTTGGGCTTGGCGCACACTTTCCTCATCAATATATCTTCAGTAACAATGCGAAACAAAACAGTAGGCGACAAATTTAGTTCATTGAAAACCATCTTGATACTCAATCGACGTCAGACTCCAACAGTTGTCGAAGGCGTGACACATTGTGTTCGGTTTTGCTAGTTAATGCCCGCCCAGAGCTTGGTTTGTCGTGAACCTCTTCCTGACCCTCATAAAAGGTCTATAACCACTTCGAAACATATGAGTAGGACAGAGAAGAGTCCATGTGAGCCTCACGAATCATTTCGCAAGTCTCCTCTAGAGATGCTTCCAGTGTAGTACAAAACTTGATCACGTAACGTTGCTCAATCTTTGTTTCTATTTATTTCGTGACACGGTCTACGCGCAGAGGCTTACAATATCTGACGTCCTGCCGCTTCTACATCTTGGAGAGCACTAAAACTAGTTTTGCGGCAACGCTTAGCGGTCCCCCCCCTCCCCACGTATTGGAACTGGTTTGATCTCACTCCGACTAATAGGAGCAGCTCGGAAAATTCAATTGCATTCCTTTCGGAAATACCCTTTAATGTTTTTTAAGGTCCAGGTGGCGTCGGTTTGGAAGTTGGTACTAAGGGAGGTGACGGGTCTTAGAAGATGACAGCATTTGCTGCCTGGGTGCTTGCATGGTGCGGGCAGGGGCGGGGAAGAGACAGGGAGGCTCGCAGGTGGCTCTGTCGACTTGAAGACGAACGAAACGGACGGGCAACGTGGGAATAAAAGTGCTGCGGACTGACTGTTATTAATAATTGGGAAGAGTTCACGGATTATACATGTATGTTAAATTTTGTAGGTTCCGGGGAAGAAAGTGATGATAAGGTTAGGGCATTTTGGGCGGTTTGATTTAGGCAGAGGAGCGTATGCGGTTGACGGTTTGAGAATTTTAATGTACAGTATTTTGTCAGGCTACCCATGTTTCGACGTCACCATGGAATGCTGCGTCTCTCAAGAAGAATGTAATATTTTTCTTCCGGAACCTTACTTGAAAACTCCCGCAATTTATCTCAGGACCAGAGAATTAAAAGCCTTGGTCGCTCCGTCGTTTTCGTCTACAGTTGGTTAGATAGGATACGCTCTAAGCAATCTATACAATATTAAAAAAATATATATGCATATTTTATAGTTTCATTAATTGTATTAACCCTTTCCATTCGATTCCCTGAGTTTCTAAGGTTCTCGTTAATTGCTCATTATACGAGGGTCATCCGGAAAGTAGTACCCGTTCGTGCCGCATGAAGTGCTGACGACGCGAGTAGCCGCTGGACGAGGTCAGATAGCTTCAGTGGCTTGTCTGCCTTCTCTGAGCCAAGTTGCGTGACGCTAGCATTGCCTGTGTTGTTTCTGTGATTGTTTACAATGTTTAAAAAAATTGAGAACGCCGCCAGTTGTGAAGTGAGGGCAGTGATTAAATTCCTCAATGCAAGAAACGTTCGCCCATGTGATATTCATCGCCAATTAAAGGAGGTGTATGGAGACAATGTAATGGACGAGTCGTCTGTTCGGCGGTGGTGTCGCAACTTCAACATGGGGAGGGGGAACACACACGACGATGAGCGTTCGGGGAGACCGTCTGTCATTACAGACCAACTGGTGAGCTCAGTTGACGAATTCGTGAGGAACGATCGGCGCGTCACAATTGATGACATCTGTGAGCATTTTCCCAATGTTTCTCGAACAATTGTTCATGAAATTGTTAAACACCATCTGCATTATGCAAAAGTTTGTGCAAGATGGGTCCCTTGCATGCTTACAGATGAGCACAAAACCAAGCGTATGGCTGCAGCACTGACGTTTTTGGGACGTTATTCTGATGAAGGAGACTCTTTCTTGACTCGCATAATTACTGGTGACGAAACATGGGTTTGTTATGCATCACCTGAGAGTAAACGACAGTCAATGGAGTGGCATCATGCTCATTCACCAAACAAACCAAAAAAATTCAAGACAGTTCTGTCCACCAGGAAACTCATGGCAACCATTTTCTGGGATCGACGAGGTGTATTGCTTATTGATTTTATGGCCCGTGGAGACACTATTAATGCCAATGCGTATTGTGAAACATTAAAGAAATTACGGCGGGCAATACAAAATCGGCGGCGAGGTCTATTGTCTACTGGTGTCATTCTCGTTCATGACAATGCCAGGCCTCATGCAGCTGGGATAACACAAAAACTTTTGCAGCAATTCAAATGGGAAACTTTCGACCATCCACCGTATAGCCCGGACTTGGCCCCTTCAGATTTTCATCTCTTTACAAAGCTTAAAGACTTTTTGGCAGGAAAAAGATTTGACAGCGATGAAGAACTTAAAGAAGGAGTGACCCTGTATCTCGATGAGCTGGTGGCGAAGGACTATGCAGCAGGAATACAGAAACTTGTCACACGTTATGACAAATGCCTTAATTTGCTTGGAGATTATGTTGAAGAGTAGTTTAAAGTATCCTCTTTCAAATAAAATTTTTTATGTTTGTTAATATTTACTTTTGTGTCTTTATTTCACGAACGGGTACTACTTTCCGGATAACCCTCGTACTTTTTTCATTTCCATCCAAGAATTTGCGATTGGTATTGCACTTACATTCTAAAATTTATTCCAAGCTGTAAAATTAACTATAGCTTTTAGTTCAATCTAATTCAGTTTAGACATAAATCCAACGTAAAAAAGTTACGTATTAACTCCAATTATAAATAATCTGCTCTGTTTACCAGTGTGTAGCGTGGCACGAATATGAGAATTTTGTTTGTATTAGATTGCAACCAACGTGACTGTGAGAAAAATATTAATTACTTATAGTGCTTCATCAGCCTGGGGTTAATTAACGGGATTTCTCACATGGAAGTAAAATGTTATGTACTCAGTATGTAGTGTGATAATCAAAGCATAATAATAGACGGATGTTTAATTTTTACCTTATGTATAATGAGTGTAATTAAAGGAGGAGGACAGTAATGAGACTGAAAGCCCAACGATGGCCAATTAGGATTATTCTAACAAACATCACCGTATTTAAAGCTCACTGCTTCGATAAAAAATGAGCGAATTTAACCAAATTATTAAGGCCAGGCAACGGTCATGTTCCTATATCAGCCTCAATCTTCTCTCAAAATATATTTGTGTCTTAACACATTTTCTAATCAAACTAATCACGCTTACCCACTTGAAAATACATTAAACTTCAAACGTTGGGCTCAAGATATTTTGATGAAGACCGCATAAATAGAGAGACAATAAATATTAAAGAAAGTTTGAGAATGAATAACGAGAAGTGGAAGATTCGCGAAAAATGTAAAGGGTGTGAGCTATAAATAGGATTGAAGAGATTGGCATGCAACAGGATAGCCGAAAAATCTGCTTTGTAACCATCCACGGATTGATAACCCATGATACTCATGCATCTGGTGGCCATATCAGCTTAGTGATTAGAGCATTTGTTTCTCACGGTTATGCCAGGTTTCATATATTGGTAACGACTTTGAAAATTCATCAGAAGTATTCTAGCAATGAGGTTTTTCTTGGATGCTAGATCTTACTCAGAAGTCATAGTTGCACGTGGTAAGGGAACCTCTATCCAAATATGTGAAGTTCCATACAAAGTTGTATCAAGTGAGGTCTGCCCACTCCTGTCAAACCAGGGGCAATTTCGTGTTTGCAATTTGTTTTTATTTCAGTAAGAGGGAGAGAGACAAAACCTACAATTTTAAGTTGTGGAATAACCATCATCTGTAATGTGTAGGTAGGAAAATGGAAAAGTTAGAACTCACAGGCGTGAGAAAAAACCAAGAAATGAGTGGAGGGCTTGTTGGAGAAGTTGCATGAAAATGTTTGGTCACAATAGTTAATTTCGTAGACGCAAGTGGAGGAGACGGACAATACAGGGTTGCATGGAAATATTTATGCGTGGGACCGTAATTACGCGTGTATGGAACAAAGGCTAGAAGAAGAAGGGAAGATTTAAAATTATGCTATTCGGTAGTTCAACTTTTAATATTGGTTTTATATTCAAATCAAAACGCTCTGATGAAACAATCTGATATGGTGGGATTGCATTTATCTTCTAGAAGGAAATTGTCTTCCGATTCTTATTTATTTCTTCAGAATGTTAAAACAACAAATTCGTTGGTTCCAAATGATTTGGTATCTTTAAGTTAATTTATAATTTTGTGTTATTTATTGATTTATTTAATATCAATTTCATGATGGGCTGAAAAACAGATATCATGCATTGTAATTATTAAGCTAGAGAGATAACATAAGAATTATTTGACATGAGATTATAATTAAAATATGTTTGATAATTTGGATCGTATGAAGGAAAACTTTCAATTTATTTATTTTTATTATATTTTAACGTTTTACATGTTTTTGAGCGTTGATGTAAACACTTAAGCGTCTTTTACGGCAGCGAACCGATTTCTCATCACATCAGTTTATTTAACGATCAACTCCCGAAATCAGATGTTCTGAAAAACTCCTTGCTTTTCTACCTAGCTTTTCGTATGATTTTACCCCTACAGTATAAAAATTACATACTCCTTGGCTTGGTTAATATTTAGTTCATATTTCATCTTCCCATATTTCATAAGATTCCTCTTCTTCCAGACTTTTCAGTGAATTTTCATTCAAAGACCTATCCGTCCATCTGGGCCTCTGTGCATTAAAGATATCTCTTTAAGTAAAAAGTGATTGAACTTAAGCATCAATGGTAGAAGGACTGTAACTGAAACCTCATTGCTTTCTAAGGGGCTAAAAATTATATCTGTAAGTTACTTGGAAGTATGTTGACCTTAAGACATGTGGTGATGGGTGGAAGTGAAAGAGAAAGAGATATTAAAACGAGGAATTTTTTGTCATAAATGAATAAATGATAAGGAAAAGTGGCATTGGTTTAATACAAAAGGTTTTTCCGGGACGTTATTGGCCATAACTATTAGATCTGGATACTCTGCAGACATATGCAGATTTTAAGTTATAATTTCTCAGGGATTTTGAATATTAGATGCGTGATGTAACCATGGTAAAATCAATTCTATGATACCTCTTAATTTGTGCGTCCTATTCTATGACTGAGGGTAATTAAACAAGGATAGAGACTGGTTGCCTAACAGTTGCCGTGCAACTACTGTACTGTGCGCCTTTAACTTTCTGGATAAAAGAACAAGCTATTTAATTTTTCCTTGTCCCCTGAAAACCTCGTATGTATATTTCTACCAACACAAACACATTCAAACACGAAAACCCACCATATGGCGACAAAATATACTTTCGCATGGAAATAGATAGGGGATAGGAACACACAAAAGGACGCAAAGAAAAGGCATAGGAACACACAAAAGACGAGCACAGGAGAGGTGGAGAAGGGGGAATCGAGCAGATCACAAATGTAAAAATATTTCATTGACCGGGACTTGAACACCGGATCTTTCGACTTGCCAGGCCGATGCTCTAACCATATTATTATTAATAGGTAATCTACCGGTTAAGGTAGGTTTTTGGATGGACACAACTATCAAATAAACATTTTGTGACTCCCCACCTAGCAAACTAATCTATATCAGGTCCCTCTTCATCTCGGTGTGCTTCTTTCCTCCCTTCATCCCGTCCAACATCCCTATCCTGTTCCTACCCTTACCTCGCTTGCCCAACATTCTCCCCTCTATTACCCTCTTCAACATTCCACTACCGCTCAATACGCCTTTCATCCATTTTTCCTGCCTCCATAGGATTTCTCTCAACAAAACCCTCTCCTCCCGCACCATTTCTAGTACTTCCTCATTTGTTTTCCTTTCGGTCCATTTCACCTTCTCCATTCTTCTCCACACCCACATTTCAAAAGCCTCCAATCTACGTCTATCCTCCTGCTTCAGCGACCACGTTTCCGCGCCGTAAAAAGCTACGCTCCATATCAGAGTTTTTACGAGTCTTGTCTTAACATCCCTACTCAACGTCCCCGTCATCAACTCCCTCTATCCTTGAGAAAGCCTCCTTGCCTAGCGTAATTCTTCTCCTTACGTCCCTACCACTTTGACCGTATTGGTCCAAAACACTTCCGAGATATGTAAACTGTTCTACCTGCTCTATTTTTTCCCCGCCTATTTTAATATTTAGCTTAGCCTTTTTCTTTCTGGAAAATCGCATAACCTTTGTTTTATTAATATTAATTCTCATCCCATATTTATCGCACTGAACCTCCAATTCACTCAACAATGCTTGCAACCCTTTGGCTGACTGAGCAACTAATGTTTGGTCATCAGCAAACCTAACCGATTTTACGAATTCCCCTCCGACTTTCATACCTACCTCCAGTTCTTCCCATGCCTCTTTAATCATTTCTTCTACATATAAGTTGAACAGTACCGGTGACAATGGGCAACCCTGCCTTACACCTCTTCCTAACACTGCCCATCCGGACTCTCCGTTCCCCACTCGCACCTGAGCAGTCTGAGACATGTACAGGTTGCGAATCAGTCTCCTGTCCCTCCAATTCTAACCATATATATATATATATATATATATATATATATATATATATATATATATATATATATTTATTTATTTATTTATTTATTTATACATATGCACATCCTGATTTTGATTGTTCCATTATTGAAATATTCACAAGTGAGTGTTGATGCCCTTGAGCATTGAATGTTTATCGTGTATT
Organism: Hetaerina titia; assembly: GCA_037158775.1. Lineage (NCBI taxonomy): Eukaryota > Metazoa > Arthropoda > Insecta > Odonata > Calopterygidae > Hetaerina > Hetaerina titia. The sequence goes on along the minus strand of CM073778.1, from coordinate 57,252,086 downwards.
ACGAAGCACATGGGAAACGAAAAACGAAGCAAAAGGACTACTGGTTTTTTAATATTTTTTTCCTCACGTATTAGTTCAATGAAGATGTACCTCCAGAAATATAAGGGCCCCCGGGATGAGGGACGGGGGAAGGGAATCTGTGGCGGTGGACGGGCGAGTGAATACCCTTTTGAACCTCTACCCCTGCTATTGGCTACGTGCCTGGACACTTGCCATAAATCATGACCGTCGAAACGTGGAAAACCGTTGAAATTGAAAGTTGAGTTGACGGAGCAAATTCGCGACGAATGAAACTCACGAAGGGGGAAAAGAGGGAAGGGACGGAAACGATGGAGCGTTGGGGGTTGTTCCGAAAGAGAAGGAACGGCTGCGCGTGAAAGTGGTCTTTTGGCGTGGGGGGTTTGACGGAAGCTTGGAGGAGGGGTGAGAAAATCGGGTGCGAAGAAGGAGACGAGGCGAGAAGAAAGGTCCGTGAGGGGAAGGAATTGGGTGAGGGGGTGAGTAGAGAAGGGGATAAAGGAAGACCAAAATGGTTCCGGGCTGTGCAGAAGGAGAAGCCAGGGAGAAAGAAAGAGGGAGAGAGAGACGGTGAACGAGAAGAGATATTACGCGCGCGGTCGGGGACAGAAAGAGTTCGGAATGAAAAAAAGGGGTAAGCGGGAGAGGAGGCGGCCGGGGGCGTGGTAGGGATTGAAGGAAACGGACAAAAGAGGGTGGGAAACATGATAAAGTGGGTGAGGAGGGGCGCGTGCATGGGGTAGGATGGGCTGGAGGGGCGTGGGAGGATCCTCCTGCCCGAATATTTGTAATTCCGGGCCCGAACACGATTCCTCGCCGCGATATTGGTCGTGTATCTTGGCACAAGCTTCCTCCCGGCCCTACCCACCACCAACCTCCGGGGTCGTCCGAGGCGAAACACCATCCCCCCTGCTTCCAATCCCCTCCTCCTTTGACTTTCAGAGAGCACTGAGAGATTTGGGAGGGGATATGCGTCCCCCTAGATCCAGACATCCGAACACCCTCGCCCCTCTCAAAGCTCCTCCTCCCCCTCACTTAACTATTTCTCGCTCGCCCCTTCCCCACCCAAAGACGTCCTTCTTCCTCCACACGGCCGCTTCGCAAACAAAAAGTGTGCGGAATAGTTTCCCCCGATCACGCCGAGGCGGCTACAACTGACGCACGTGCAATCGAAACATACTGCTTAACCTGGGCGTTCCACGGTGCCGAACCGAATTGAAAACCTGCTGCGAATGGAAACGTGTTATCAAGGATTGAACTTAAACCTGGCACTGATGGCGTAATAATTATGCTGGCGATCGATGTGGCTTCGGCGATGTTGGAGTCATGCTCTTTTTCTCCTTTGAATTTGTCCATGATGACGAAAAGTCTTAATTTTGTTCACCGGTCAAATTTGTAAATGTTTTTCTGGTGAACCGTTTCCCTTCAGGACACAAGAGCTACGGATTCCATGTTTTCAATGTCCATAGCGATTTGTATTTAATGTGGCAGCACGTGCAGTTACATATCTGTTAGTGTTTGGTCAAAAATGTATTATTCATGCCGAAATGCCTCACTGTCATTGGAAATATGTCTAAAATATATTAAATATTCGTTTAAATAATTTAAGCCCAGTTTAAAAAAACTACTCTTATTTATTAAAGGGACTAAGTTCTGTAATAAAGGATTTTAGCATCCGCAGATTCTATATCCGTTCATAAATTTTGCATGGTAAATTCTATATGCAAATGAAGGAAGGTAAGCTAGAATTAACTGCTCCCCTTGACAACTGGATTTCTGTTTCTGTAAATAGAGAAGCTTTTCGAATCATTTCGAAAGATCAATATTTACCGTAATTTAAAACGCTTTTAATTTAAATTATTTAAAATTTAAATCGTTTTTCATTTAACTTTTCCTTAATTTCATTTACAAAAATAATGACCTCATCCGTGAGTGCAATCAGCATTAATTACTTTTGTGAAAGTGAACTTTTCGGCTATATTTGAGTAATAAAAGAATACAAATATTGATAATAATGGAATGTAGCCTTTGGATATTACCTTCCAAATAAAAGTCTTAGAAACCTCGATGTTTAGGTTAAAAATGTTCAAGTAACAAAAAAATATAGAAAAAACAGCAGTCCTATATAAATTTGATACATTTAATTCTCGCTCAATGAGACATCACAGTCTTTTCGATTCTTTTAGATAGAACTGAGTGATAAAAAATGGACAGAAGGCCAACCGTCATCAGCAGTGGCTTACATCTCTTAAAGTTTCCGGAAGGAGTAAAGTATTAAAACTGTCCTGGAACCTCACATAAATTTATAAATTCTTTCGTAAAATAAAAATTAGAGAATTGAATGTGGAAAACAATCCACACTTCCCCCTAGAATTTCTGAAGGCCTTTTAAAGGCGTTTGTGATGTCGTATGAATGATGAATTATGACAGTGTAGTGTCTCTGGAAGGAAGACGGTCGGTAGATTTCAATACCAATCAGCTATGTGGTTTTTTCTGATGACCCATTGCCTTTTCCTCGAATAATAACAACGTTTGATCATAATTAAGTGCAACGAAACACTGAAATTCGAATTTAATATTTGTTGTAAATCGGATTATTGTAACGTATGCTTACAAAATGTGATAAATTTTCATTTTTGTCATTTATTTAGAACCTATGCTTTGATTTCTGATTTTTTTAACTTTTCACCCTTTTACCTTTTGTAATTTATTTTATTTTTGGAAAGAATGGACCTTTAAATCCGCTTATTCGACGGCTTATTCATCGCACGCCCTCATTATAGTACCTTATTTCAATGTAATATCGGATTGAGCTACTCCTGTTAGTCGAACTTGAATGACATATTTTAAATAGTTTTTTAATGAAGGATTTGTGCATCATCCGGTTTTCATTCGTGATTTTCTAGTAATAAATCGACGTTTTTTTCTCCTTCGTGTTTTTTTGCTGAGTTGCGATACTTAACCCAATGTTCTGCATGAGTATTTATTTTGTGCATATTTTCGAGACCTACTCTACCAATGCAGAGTTGTTGTTATGCATTTCTTTTATTTATTCATCTGTTCGTATTTCGCTCAACTGACACACATTTATTTTAATTGTTTTGATGCATAGTTCTATTTTTTATACACAAAATATTCCACTGTAAAAATGGAGTATACAGAATAAATGCATTCATGGTTCAAATCCTCCTAAGCCGCCGAGTCAGGTGCTTATATTCGTGGTTGTTTTGCCATTTGTAACGTATCTAAGCAAAAGGGTTAATGTATGTCTCTTTATACATATCGCCTTCGCTTTTATAAATAATGTAATTCAGATTTTGAGACCTAAATTGTTCTGGGCGCGAGGGTTTTTTTACCATGTTAAAAATTGTTGGTACTACCAGTCTTTCATCGCCATAAGTGTTGAGCGTGGTGGCAAAATCGGATAATGCTTTATACATTTGAAAAAAATGGATGAGAAGTTAATTTTAATGAACTGGTATAGTCTGGTGTTTTTTCGTTTTAGTTTTCCTCACATATATCCAACTCTAGTATACGGAATTGAAGTTAAATTTAATTAATCGGAGACATCAATATATGATGGCATTTGCACGAAGGTTACGCATCCATTTTTATCGCATTCTGAATAGATACGTCTTTCTCGGATCCATCACCTAATTCGCCTGCTTTCCTGGTTCGCTGTTCCATTTCTCCCCATAAATTGTATTGAGAAATGTAACTTCCAAGTCGTACCTCTTTCTCATTCATAATTGCCATGAAAAAAACGTAAAGCAATCGCGATATCGTCGCCATTGTACCATCTACAAAAGAAAAGTATTCGTTCCTCTCCAATATGTTACTGTATCCTCAGTGCTGGCGTTAGTTTTTTCTACCAATAAGTATTCTTAATTTATATCACTAAAATTGTTTCATTATTCAGACCTAAACTTGATTTTTGATTTTTTAATAATAGAATTGCTCATCATTCGCATTAAGGGAATGCAAGTTGACTCCTAAGTCATAAGAAGCAGTCATACTTTAAAATAACCTTAAATAATATTTACCAATTGGTATCTTGGAGAAATAAATTTGTCTAAGATGGGAGAATCGCTCCGCAATTATTAATCTACCTCTTCTCTAAGCATTGAAACTATGGGAAGGAACTGTTGGGCCAACTATTACCGATTCTAATGTAGAAACAAATAAGTTAAATTTACAATCTATTCCATTTGAGACCAACGGAAATTGAATGGAAAAACATGTGATCTCATTGGTGAGCCCACTTCAAGGAGTCCTGACGCTAAATAACAACTTATTTATCGTAGCACTGCTTCGTATTTTGACGGAAAACATTCGTTTTGAAGTTTGGGCGAGTGGTGACGCCCTGCGCTTCGGAATCGAGGCTCCGTCGAGACTCGAGAGGAGCGATGCAAATCACCAGTTACGCAGCTTCGTTCAGAAATCTCCCGCGCAGTAGCAATCTCTGCAAGGGAGCAGTCCGCGCGTGGATAAATAAGGAGAGAAAATAAAAATTTAAAAGAGAACACCCGCAACAATTTCTTTTCCGTCCCCTCCTCCAAACCCTAGGCCGCTCGACTCGCCGGGGGATGACATGACGTTACGAAACAAAGGGAGATGAAGGGAGAGTTCTTCGGGGTGGGGGAGGTCATGCGTGGGGACACGGGGGAGGGGGGCTGGGAGGAGATTTCTCGAAAGGTTGGACGTGGAGAGGAGGAGGGCATGAGGGGACTCCCTCCGCGGAACTTGGCTCCGAAACTCTCGGGGAAACTTCTGAGAATTTGAGCTGACGTCCTGAGAGAAGAGGAATAGGGTACAGAAATAATAAAAAGGGTGTGGAAGGGAGGAGGAAGCGTAGGGAGAAGGGGGGGTTAGAAAAAAATACAAGCGTGGTATTCGAGTCGTCCCTTTCCCACTCCCTCCCACACACCAAGAGTCTTTGACACACTCTCAGATAAGAATTTTTACTCGCCTCTTCGTCTTGAGTGTTCCTCCCCTCCACCCGCCTTGCCCCTCCCATACTTTTATCTCCGAGGGAGATGATGCAGCAGAGGGGAAGGCAAGAGTTTTCGAATGGGAAGCGGGTTGGGTTTTTGACGGCCCGTTCTCCTTCCTCATCCCACTTATACCCTACTTGTACTCGGGATGCATCCCTCCCATCCACCTCCTCCCGTCCGACCCCTATACTTCTCCGACTGCCTCCCAAGGCAAGATGGAGGCTACACTTCCTGACGCGATATATTTATATTTATCTAATATGGAAAGCAGTTCCTCTCCCCCCTCCTGCACCACTACCCTCTCTATTCTTTTTCTTCCCTCCTCCGCCACCTCTTTCTCCCTTGTCCCCTGCAACCATGGGTGCAAACCCTCCCCCTTGTTTTATGTTCCTCCGCTTTTTGCTCTGTTTACCCTCCCTCTCTCCCCCTCTCTCTCTCCTCTCTCTCCCCTCTCTCTCCCCTCTCTCTCAACCCCCCGTTCCGATGTGTTTTTAGGAAGAAGAGTGTGTTCCAAGGAAATTATTACTCGAACAAAGGCGTCATCTTTCTTATTCTGCTCCCCCTCCCCTGTTTCTTCTGATGCTTCGTAATGGATTGCCTTAAAACTGTCACAATCCACTGAAGAGAGTCGAGGATAAAATTTTGCCGGGAAGCAATATTATTCTTATTATTTCTTCGGAGTTTTTAGGCAGCGATACTCCACAAACATGCTTCCCTTTTCATTGCGATGAACAACGGACGCCTTCGGTGACTGCGCGTGATAAAGAACGTGACACGAATGGGGAGGTGGAGTGTGGGTACCGTACCCTGCAGAGACGTAAAGTTTGGGAGTGGGTGGCGTCAATTGATGGGTGACGTTTACCTATTTCAGAGGCGCCTTTAAGTGTCAGTAAATAAAACGCAAAGTATGGCATCAAAGGATGTCAGCCCTTCGGAGATAAGGTTTTCTTTCGCGTTTCTTTCATCTCTCGCGTCCCAGTCGAATCGGTACGAGCGCGTTGCTAAGCTTCCTCCTTAAAAAATTATCGTAGTCTGAATTTTAGATTTTTGTTGGAATTAGGAGATCATGATGAGGTAATATGGGTGTTTTTCGGGAAATGATTACAGAGCGTTGCATGAATTGATGTTGGAAATGAATGTCAATTTATTACTAATACACATTACTACATCATTTTGAAGAGCAATCGGTGTCCAATGACATGGTACGAGTATACGATGAGTTAGTTAGAGTATCCCCTTCCGGTGTAGAAAATCCGGAAAAATGTGAGTAATGACGAGAGAGGCTACTGAACAGGAAAAAGGTAGCACATTAGACCATATAAATATGAGAATTTTGCATATTATTTCAACTATACTTTATCCTGGAATATTTGTAGGCCATTTTGTGCACATATTTTATAATCATTTTTTCGACAATATCTAAAACCCTTGGCACCCATTTAAAGAACATCATATCGACATATTACCGCCATGCGTAAACCTCTTCTAATTCTGATGGTGTAGAATACATTGATACTTGTGTAGTTACGAAGTCTATAAAATTAATTTCGCCAAAGCTTCCGATGGTTTTAGCAATAGGCCTTAAGCAGGCCATACTAGAACTAACCAAACAGCCAACCAGCGGATTCACTCGAAAGAATATTCTAATCTAACTTAAAATGGAAACTCTCATAGAATTTGCTGCTACAGCAATATTTTCCATCCAATATCCCACCGATATCATTACGATTTTTGATCTCCTAGCTATTTAACTGATTCTTTTCTAATTGAATCTCTTGTCCTCGGAGTGACATAATTTCTCTGGATGGGATTCATCCGGCAAAAGGAAATTCGTTAACGAATTTTTTTGCGACGTGTCGTTATCATTAGTGAACTTTGACCTCCTAGCGTTGAACGTTCTCACGTCATTCAAAAAGCAGAGGAGTTGTCTGATTACTTTTTATTCAAGTTATATTAGTAAATACAGTAAGTTACGAAAAGTGAAGAGTCAGGCGTGATGTTGTGGAATCGAGACATAATAAGAACTTTGTTGCGGTTGTTGCGTGAAAAATTGCAACACAGTTCTTAATATGCAGTAAGTTACGATTTTATACTGATAGCCATGAGAATACTTTTTGTGATAAATCAACAATATAGTGCAAACCTAACTTAAGTTTTGAGAAACTCATGGCCCAGTGCTACTAATTGGGTGAGAGTCATTAATATCCCAACTAAAATGAGTGTATGGCATATAACAAGCTAACTGTGCAAACTACTACATCTGCTTCTTCTTACCGTAAGTATTTCGTGATATGAAATATTTTCTTCGTTGATATTTACATAATATTTTCTCCGTTTTTGACCTTTCTTGACTTCAAACGCTTCACGCCTACATTTCCGTGGACTATTGCGCATGGACCTGAGAATTTCCTGTTTTTACTTACGATAATGGATGCAAATTCAAATAGTTCGTAGAAAAAAATGCTGCACTAAAGGTACTGGAGGAAATGTCATGATTTGGAGGCAAGAAGTGTTTTTAAATTGAAATCTTCATGGGTATCATAAATAATAGCATATATTTTACCATTTCAGAGAAGATCTTGCCAAAGACTACTTCACTCCTCAGTGACATCACTTGTCATTCAAAAGGAGAACTGGAATACAAAATATGCTAGATGACGGAAATTTAAAAAAATCAGGGATCCTGGCATTATTTTCCTGAAAGTTTTGATATTCATAATGAAAAGAGACTGTAATTTGTAGAGTTTTAATGGACAGCGGCACGACGCATTTTTCTACATTTGAGTGGCAGGATGAGTATGCAACGATATAGTGAAACGTGTCGTGTTAATCTAAATAAAACTCAGTCAATTTTAATTATGAATAAAAAAGCATTTTTTATAGACATTTAAAATTAATAGAAAGCAGCATAGATAAACAATAGCTGAATTTTCATTCGATCAATCTATTTAATTTTTTAAATGACTGCCGTATAATAGAACAAATACGAGACAAATCCATACACTTACAAAATAACTAAATATGTTCCTTCTTCTTTAATCGCTTACCTAACGTTTCCGGAGAATAATCTTTTTTTTTTTAGTATTAGATGGCTTAACAAATTACAAATTCATAACGCCAATCCTAAGATCAGAAAAATCATAAATCCCTTCAGAGATTACTGATCCCCTTTTATGTATATACCTATATATGTATATATATGTATGTATATATATTAATACAGACAGTCCTAACTAATTATCTGAGGAAGACGGAGCTTAATTCCGTCGAAATATTTAAGAAATAACGTGTGAGTGTTCCTTTTATGTATTCTCATATTGTGTGTTGCTGTCAAAGTTTATAAACAAAATATTTTGCATATATATGCATGAAAATATGAAAAATACATTTTTGTAAATATGTATGTATGTGTGCATAGAAATATATTTTGTATGTGTGTGTGTGCGCGCGCGCGTGTGTGCGTGTGTGTGTGTGAGTGGTTGGCTGTGTTCCAGGGGGTAGAGCGTTGGACTACTAACCGGAGGGTCCCGGGTTCGATTCCCGGACAAGGCACTCTGGGCACCTGCAGCTTTACCCAATCTACATATATATTCATTCATGCACATGGTACTAGGAATAATAAATACGATAGGAACACATAAAAGACGAACATGGGAGAGGCGGGGAAGGCGGAATCGAGCGGGGAGCATATCAATCAGGAAAGAATTCTGCATGAGGTACATTGTGCCTTGTAAAAGGAAGGGTGAAGTTGCCACTTCAGAAGGTAAACTACATCGTTGAAGGTGCATGAGGAGTAGGCAATCGGTGGGAGAGAGTTAAAGAGCGGGTAGGAGAGGGATGGTATTCCGGTTTAGAAAATAAGACATGTTTTGCATCGAGGTTTGTTGCAGGGCCTGGGAGTGGTATTGTGACGGGCAGGGGTTTAAGGAGTGGATTGGTTGATTTAGGTAAATCTGTCAAATTGGCAGGGCGTTTGAAAGTAACCGAAGGATATTTTGTGAAAAGGTTGACGGTGGAATTATGGTTTTTGAGGTTAGGGTAGACGTCTCTTAGGATTAATCGCAGAGATTCTAGGCCAGGCAAGTATGTGGTGCAAATTGAAAGACGGTGGGTTTCCACGGTTGGTTAGGGTTTGGGAGTGTAAGCATATCTTCGCATTCTCTTGTTAAGGATGACTTCAGGATAACCTCGTTTGAGGAGGCAATAGTGTAGATTTGAGAGGAAATTATCAAGGGAGTTGGGGACATCGCAAATTCTGTATCCTCTTATGGACAGGGAATGAGTAAAGGAGCGTTTGGTGTGATATCGGTGGCAACTGTTGTTTGTTGGTAGGTTTAATATATGCAGAAGTGTGACATTTTTGGCCTATTATTGGTATAGTTACATATAGGAAGGTGATTAGGGAGGAGAAAACCGTAGACGTGAAAGAGACAGAGGACGAAACATTGAGGTCGGAAATGAAGATTTTCAGGGAATCAGGACCATGTGGCCAAAGAAGAAAAATATCATCGATATATCTGAGCCACTATAGAGATTACAGGGGTTGTTTTGACAGGAAGTTATTCTCTGCGAGACAAAGAGAGAGGTTTGCATAGGAAGAGGTGAACCTTCTACACATGGCACAACCCTTGATTTGCAGGAAATGTTTATCGTTAAAGGAGAAGGAAATTCGGGCGAGAATGAACTCGGAAAGGCAAAGGAGAAAATCTGTGCTGGGTATGTGTGGCTCAGGGCATTGAGCGAGGTAGAGTTGGAGGGCGGAGAGTTCTTCTGTGTAAGGAATAGATGTACGTAGAGATGTTGCATCTATAGTGGCCATAGTAATCTAGGTATCTGGAGGGAGGAATCTGGATTTTAACCTTTCCAGAAAATGGTAAGAATCTTTGGTGAATGACGGAAGGGAGTCGACTATCGGCTGGAGATAGTGTTAGCACATTCCCTGATTTCCCTGATTGGTATGCTCCCCATCCCCAAACACGCTTCCGAACACAAAACTCCCTTTGACAAATTTTTTTGTATTGTAAAAATTATAGTGTATCCATCTTAGCATCCCTTCTACACTCTGACTCACCACTGAAACTCGAAAGAATAGAACAAGCGTTCATCTGGCTCCTGGATTGCTGGAATCACCCAGGTATTAATTTTAGACATTAATTACCCCTTTCTGCATATAATTTCATCCCGCCTCCGCACCCATCACCTTTCATATCATTCCCACCCTTATGACAGTCCCCCGCCTAACACTTCCCCACTAAGCTATTACCCTCGCATACCTTTCCCCAACTTTTATTCCCATTCAGTGCTTTCGGGCCCTCCTTTCACTCAGGCCTGTCCTTCCTTTTCTTGAGAAAGGTGATTAAGACCACAAAAAATTTGATATCTAGTGAATTTCTCTTTTTTTATGCTTTTCTGTGCTTTTGGCTTTGTCTACTAGTGCTAATTCCATTTACATTATTATTCACCTCCGTGAGACTTTCACAAAAGGGTTATTATATATATATATATATATATATATATATATATATATATATATATATAGTCACTTTCTTGGAAAAGCCACGAACGTGCACAATAAAATTCACTAAATAGTCATAGCAAACACAGAAACTAAAACATATAAAAGAGGGACTCACTAGTTCTCGAATTTTCGGTGGTGCAACCACCTTTCTCAAGAGGAATTAAGAACAGAACTGTTCCTAAATCCTGTTCTGTTCCTAATTCCTCTTGAGAAAGGTGGTTGCACCACCGAAAATTCGAGAACTATTGAGTCCCTCTTTTATATGTTTTAGTTTCTGTGTTTGCTATGACTATTTAGTGAATTATATATATATATATATATATATATATATATATATATATATATATATATATATATATATATATGATATATGGGTATATATGAAGAGGGTAATAGAGGGGAGGATGTTGGGCAAGCGAGGAAAGGGCAGGAATAGGATAGGGATGTTGGACGGGATGAAGGGAAGGAGGTTCACGGAGATGAAGAGGGACCTGATGTAGATTAGGTTGTTGGATTGGGTTTCGTTTGGAGTTACAAAATGTTTATTTGATAGTTGTGTCCATCCAAAAACCTACCTTAACCGGTAGATTACCTAATAATAATAATAATATATATATGATATATATATATATATATATATATAGATATATAAAATATATATATGTATGTGTGTATATGTGTGTGTGCGTATTTATTGGTAGCAGTTTGCAATGTGGACCAATCTTCTGCAAATTATTTCAATATTGCTTTTTTTCGATCAAAGCATAACTTTTAATTTTAAACTAAATATTTTGTTTCCGAAACTTAACTCTCTGCCCAAGTCATTATTGAATTTTAGATTAAATCACTAATTTAATTCTTTTAATTTCAAAATGTAAAATGTTCCGCAAACATTTAATTCGAAACAAAATATCCTACATTGCGCGTCGTGACTTCCAATGGAGGCAGCAACGGAATTTATGATTTTTCCGTTGTCTTCCACCATGCTTATGCAAATTTTTGGATTGTTTCCGAGGAATTTTTTTTATCATTTCTATTTGATTCAGATGCGCCATTATCTTGGTCCTTCGTTTGCTTGTAAAACTTGCACAGTTAGGGGGAAGAGGATAGGGAAAAAAGGATATCCTCCTTCCTCTGGGTCTTGAAGAAACATCTTGCCCGATGAATGCACGAGTCGATGGAAGCCATTTCCATTTTAAAACATTGTTATTTTTTTGGACATTAGATATTTTTATTGGCCTCCCCTTTCTCCCCCATTCCCTCCCCAATCTCTTCCCCTTCATTCCACTCATGTCTCTCCCTCTTCATTCCCCTCTCTTTTCCCCTCCCTTGGAACGGTAATCTCAATTTCGCTGTTGACGCAAGAATCTATTCTCCCGACCAAGTAAAGAGTAATAAAGTGGAATGGACGATGCCAAGGGTAGTAGTAATTTAACTTACCGTTCCATTCTTTCCTCCTCTCTCGCCTCCCCCCTCCCAATGCAAGCACTACTAAAAATAAAGGTCCCCTGTACCTGCCTCCTCCGTAGCGATCAAATAATGACTGCCTTCCTAAAACAATAACCCCGCGAGCATTCCAAAGCAAACATGAAATTTTGAAAAACGCCTCTGAGGCTCCGGAAATCGTTCATGTGAAAAAAAGTTTTCTTTCCAGTGGTTTAGTCAGGATCCAGGGAGCAACAGCGACCCTCGATTTTTTTTCTTTCATATAAGAGTCTTGTCATATAATTTTCTTTCTGCGTTTTACTGTGGGTTAAAAGCGAAATGTCATTTCCGAATGTAGGCTTAACGAGTGAATTTAGGGCGACACAAGGTGACGTTGTTTCTTTTGGTGTGTTTTTCCTTGTTCCCACCTCCCAAAATCATCCATTTTGGCTGAATAATCTGGATAGTAGTGACTGTCGATCTCTGTTAAATTGTATGACAATCGCAGTTTTCAAATAGAATTGTTTGCAAAGCTGATGGTGACAGCTCTTATCAATGAGGAATGCATAGGTATTGAACGAACCTCGAAACACAACACAGTATGTCTCAAGGATTTTTTAAATTGTCTATAATTTATAACATCGTATCGAGTTTACGCCTGTCTTTAACAAGATTAAATTAACTATTTTCATTAATTTAGTCGGATTAGCCAAATTTATGTCAATTTACAGTAAAAAATGTTTCAACGATTGCAGACGGAAACTTGTACGTAAGCATTCAAATACAATTACCCTTGTTACTCTAAAGCAATGTCATTGCCATTAAAATCATTCACTCCTCTTCGCCATTCAGTCTATATTGATTTGTTTCACTGGTTTCCTGCAATAAAACGATAGAAAGTTTTCAAACGTTATTTCTTCATGAATTACTAATTTCGATTTGTAATCAAGTCTTTTTAGTAAAATTCATTCCTTCGTAGCAAAAACATTCTAAAGACACTTTTTAACTCATTATTTCTATTTCTGCCTCCTACTCGATTTTTGGTACACAAAAAAGGGATGCATAAGTTCGTTTTAGGTTACCAAAATAATGATTTGAGAATAACGGAAGGTGGGATTGAGTGAGCACTGTTTACGTCTAATTGGCGGTGAAGAGACGCTTGGCAAAATGGTAACGTATAGGATGCAGGTTTTTTCCTCAAAAGTCGGATTTAAAAAAATTGATTGAATTTCATTTCATTTCAAGGGAACGGTATGATACTCGTATTTGCATAACAGGATGTTTTTAGGTCTGATTATGATTTAATTAGATTACAATTATTTAATATTCTTAAAAAAAATACATTTTTAGTAAAATATTCTAATTTTACGTTGTTAATAATTAAATACTAGAAAAATTAGAGATTAATTTGAGCCGCATAGCACTTTACATATTTCCATTCGATGTACTAGTCTCCTATTACACATATAAAAAAAGACGTTTCAGGCGTGATATTACCATGATTAATTAAAATTGGCAATTTATCACAAGCTTGTTGTAGAAAATTGCCAATTTTAATTAAACGTATTACACAGTTATTAACTCAAATGTTGGTTTGTTTAACTAATACCAAGCCCAACGATGTGTTCCTAAGTCATTCAGAGTGGAGGAAAATTCCTTTCTCTGTGCCGCTTATGGTTTACCAGGGAGTACTGGTGGCAGAAAAATCGCACAGTCAGAGACGTCACCCAGAATCAGAACCAGGCCTTTTGATCACTACCCAAAATCTCTCACTCATCTAACCATTAGACTACCGCGTCCTTCCGCGTTAATTATCTCTTAGAAATGGCAATATACACCAGACAAGGTAAAGGTAGTTAAGTTTGAGATTATTTCTTTTAGAATTTGAACTTCTGAAAAATATGTACGTGTGCTTCAAAATCCAGAGCTTAAAAACGGTTTCGGATGCGACCTACAGGCTTGCCATAAAGTCAACTAACCCCGTTGCGTCAAAAGTTAGGCCGACTCTGAGGTAAAAACTAATATTTCAGTATCATTTTGGATTGATTCGCCTTTTGCTAATTTTTACACCAACCTGTATTTGTAAAAAAACTTACGATAATTTATAGTCATGTCTTTTATAAATCATTTTAATATTTTGGAAATTACTGTGAATATCTTCCATAAATTTTCATTACTGCTCATGTAGTAATGAGTTGTTACATGAAGATTACACTTTTGAAGAGAGGATATGAAATACTTTTGACACTTCACTTGGCGTTGGAGTAAAAGTTGTTTTTGGAACGGTGATTGAAATTAGGGTTTATTTTAATCACTACATATCAAACCTTCCCCATTAAAGCTTGATTATGCGGAGAGTTTTGAAACATTAAATAGAATAATTTGATAATTTATGGTAATCGTGAGCCTAAAAGTTTTTAACTTATACCGAGAAACTGCGAGAGATGCTTTAACAGTAACTTTTAACGGCTAATATGCATTTCAATGCAACAATTTCAGAGTGTAAAAAACCTTGACCGGGATCCAAACCCGAATCCCTCGATGTCCGGCCGAGTACATTAGTTAGACAAGCTATCCAGGCGTCCTGGGTCGGTCATTGAGGTTTCAGGGTTCGAATTCCGGTCAAGGCGAATGATTTTTACAGTCTGAAATTATTTCTTTCTAACATAAACTCCCAGGATTAATTTAGACCACTTTTACTCGCTAACATAATTTCGGTGATGGTGACAATTATCTTTACAGCGCCATAAAAAGGTGGAACCAGTTTATAATAGCTTAAAATATATTACGATGATTTCAGAAATATCGAAGGGTAAAATAGACCCCAGAAACGCGACTTTCACGCGGAAAACCTACTGATTTTGAATTAAATATTTAAAATTTTGATGAAGTCGCACTCCTCATTCATTGTGACACAGCACTTAATAATGAATCACAAAATCTCCTGTAAATGAAATAATGCCAGTACCTTTCATTTAATCTTTAAAATACAGCTACACAGACATTGCTGTGTTTAGGACAAATGAGTGGTTTGCAAGTTTGACACAATTACGGAAATAATTCATACCTACATTGGAAATCGTTTAATAATAAAAATCGCCAGGATTAAGGAGCCATTTATTTACGTTAAGTGCTCTGACGGTAGCTCATTCCCCCTTGTTACACATAAGATTTACACGTACGTACTCCAGTTTAGAAGATCAGATGATATAATTTTATCCAATCCAGAGGAATGCGATTCTGGTAGATTCTGAAATTCATTAAGTCATGTAAGAATATTATAAAATGATAAGGAGAAAGATGAAGAACCCCAAAATACGCCGATAACTTGTTAAGTTTAGTTTTTCTTTCACATAACCTCAAGAGTCACGGCCGCATTAGAAAAGCGAATATGACTTCAGGATGATTATACGAATATTTCAATGAGATCACTCTGACTTAATTTCCTCAGATTTTACAAATTTTTCTGCAATCTAATTCCTTGTTTCTATCAGATATTCATTAAATACCAATTGAAAATATGGTGGAATTAATTTAAATTTGACATCAAACTTTAAGTGCTCTTTGTGACGGTCTGTATGCAAAAAATGAATGCATATTAAGAAATAATAATTAATATTGGCTTAAAATGAGACCGGAAAAAGACATGCTCGAGACACTATTTGTATAAGAAGTTTCTAAATGTTTTTAGCTGTTTCAAGAAACTGTAACAGTAACTTTAACGGAGTAACCCGCTATGTGTGCATTA